>SKCR01026569.1:0-481931 GCA_019454045.1 Zanthoxylum bungeanum
CCCATTGCCGAGAGTTACAAGAAGAACAAGGGGAATTTTTGTTGCACAAATCTCCATTGCTAGCACATCAAAGAGTCATCCAATGTGATAGGGAAACCATTCCCAAGAGTTTGGAATTCATTCATCGAGCTTGGAGCTCAACATACAATCAAAGGAGAGCTTGGAGCAACTTCAAATGAGGCAAATTTTTATTGTCTACACATCCTACCTAGCCGATCAATGTAAGTTATTCCGCAAACTTCGTTGAGTATTCACACATCTTTTATGCTTTAATGATCTTGGATTTGTTCTTAGAGAACCCAACAGGGGCGCAGCGGAAGCGCGGGTTGGGTGAATTCGTATTTTAAAATTTTTTCAAAATACCGAATAAATTATTCAATATATAATATGAATAATTTATTCATATTTCACCTAAACCTATTTATTCAATATCAAATATTGACATAAATAATGTTGAAAACTCACGAAACTTTTACGAAAATCGATTTTCCGCAAAATGACGCAAAATATGTTTTTGACCGAACCGACTACCCGACACTTATGAAAACTGCACAAGTCAGCTCCAATAGTGTTGGGACAGTTCATGAGCTGCCCGAACAGTGACGAATTCGCTGTTTGGATAGTCGTCACCCGGTTGACTCAAAAGTCACCCGGTAACATCGTTTTTGGCCGTTTTCGCTTATTTCAAGTTGGAAATACTTTCCAGCAATTGTGCCAACTCCCAAAACATATCCAAAACATTCTAAAGACAACAATTTCATCAAAAAAATCAGATTTATTTCCAGTTCATAACAGAAAACGAAATTGGCCAAAAATTCATGCTTTAATCCAATTTTCACCAACATTAATCTAATTAATCCATCACCAAATGAGTCCCACCATATATGAACAAGTCTAGAAAAATTCTAGGTATAATAAGAGTGGCTATCACACTCTAGAATAACAACAAAGTTATCCTACAACAATTGATTAAATTTGAAATTAATTACACTAATTACTTTCAAATCTACACTTCACAAATGCTTAAACTTTCAATTCCAACCACCAAGCACAAAAGCCCCAAATTTTATGGAAAAGAAGAAACCCTAGATATCATTATATCATCAAGAAACAAGAAAAATAATTTTCCAAGCTAAGGGATTTTAGTATTACCTTTAATGCTATTTGTTTTTCTTAGCTTGTTTCTTGATTTATTTCTTCTTTCTCCATGGATTCATGAAATAAATTTTGGGAACCCATTTTACTTTGAGTTTCGGCAGTGGTGGGTTTTGGAATTAAGAAGAAAACAATTTTTTCTACTTTAAATATGTAAAATGGCGTGAAAGAGAGGGGGGTATTTGGTCATTTCATTTTAATTTGGTCAACTACCAAACCAAAGAAAGAAAATCAATTTCTTTTCAATATTAATTAAAATAAAACACTTGGTAAATAGTCATGACACATGGCACAATATTTATCACATATTACTTTTAATATACTTTAAATAAAAGTGCAACTATTACACATTTAAATCAAATAATAAAAGTCAAACAATTATTATTTAATTTACATGTGTCATCAAATAATTTACCAAATAATATGTATCTAATCTAATTATGTATCAAATACAAATACATATTAGAACGACCAAAATTACCCCCGGCATTTGAAAATTCATTTACCAATTAAACGATTCGAATTAACTAATTTAATCCGATAAAATATTATGAATAATCAGTATTATTCATAACGTGTTGCCCAAGTGCTCAACGAGTACACTTGATATTGTAGGACTCTTTAAGTTTAGGTTTATCCATCACGAAATCTAATTTTGTGTTCGTAATCCACCCACTCATGGATTATGACGACCATAGATAATCTCGCTAAACTATACAAGCCGAGGTCATAACATACATATAATCCCTCCATCACAGGCCATCCGTATTATACTTGGGATATATATGAGAACATCAAATCCGTTCGGTATAATACAGTCGACTTTCAATTTACGATCTCTAAATAACACTCGGAACTGATTTCCAAAGTTATACCAAAACCATGGATTTACTAGATCGCAAACACGTGCTGGATGTCTATGTCAGGTACACAGGACTGACGGATCTTATCTTCATACGCACAGGATATCATGACCATCAGTCCACACCCAACGAACAGACGGAGGTCTGATCATGACTAGATCATTGACGTGACTGCCATCAAAGTGTGGAGGAAAACTCATATATCCACAGTGGTATCTCAAGTCGAAGGACCACTATGCTCGCTCAACTCGAGAAGGTTCATATTGACGTTGGTGTACCATCTATTAGGAAACCTTCAGTGAGTCATTCAGTGTCTTATCAAATAAATACCTACATATCTATACGAGTCTCCCGAGACTCATGGTTCACTAGGATAAACCATCGGACCAAGTCACGATATACGACATGTACTGGTCTCAACGGATTTTACTAACTGACCCGTGTTAGCAAATCTTGACCAGGAACTTTATTTCAGGATATACAACTAATAGTGCACTTCCCAATGTCAATTACAAACAACTTTGTAACTGCGCACTATACTATAAATCCTAGGGTCTTTGTCTAATATACACGTATCACTGAACCAGATTCAGTTCCGATCTAATCGTAATCAGATATCTAATCGCAATTAGATCAAATAAGCGTATAAAAGACAAGGGTGCTACTGTTAAATTAGTAATATTATGAAAAATATAATTGCTTGTATTTATGAATCAGACATAAATACGATCCGGATTGGCACTCTGAGCACCAACCCTAACAATAAGATGGTTTCACCTTCCGCAATAAGCTAGCACGAGTCTGAACAGTAAAAACAATATCACTAAGAAGAACAAAAACAAAGCGAGGAGGCCCATCATGGTGCGGGCATTCCTCTCCCTCCAGATATGGTAAACTGACGCAGCAAATGACAACCGAACAAGAAGATGACGTAAAGAGTCATCGGTAAACTGATACATCCACTCAACAGTCTGAAGCCAATCTCGATATCTCCAATCTAACCCACACATAGCTAGCACAGTCCACCAGACGTTGAAGAGAAATTGAATTGGAAGAAAAGGTGATTAATATCCTCACCTGAGCAACCACAAAGTTTTCAGACTTCGATTTTTCCCAAATTTTTTCTTATGTACTCGTAAAGGAATATAGTGTTCCATTAAATTATTTAAAAATATACCCATGCTCTATATTCAAAGGTTAGACCCATTTCCGCTACGTAGGGCACGTATCTGAACCTAGAGGTTCTACAACCGCCCCAACGATGATATGTTTACTCCACGACGCTCGTACTATGTTTTATTGGTTTTATGTTTTTGAAATCGTTGTGGTGCTTATATATGATCTTATCCAACTACAGTGGACCGACCTATTACCCTTTGTCGGCATGGTCTTGCTCTCGTACAATGTCCGATCAGTGTGTGCGACTCAGACATTGGATGCTTGATTTGTTTTATGTTGTATTTTGGATAATCTCGTTTTGTTGTTTTCTTTGAAAAAAAAAAGAAAATGTTTTAAGAAAATTAAATTATTTTCGACAAAATGAGCTAACGTGGTTACTTTATGTTTTTCGTTTTTGTTGATGGATGAGATTGACTGTATAAAATTGTGTTTATAATGTGTGTGTGAATTGTTGGTCGGTGAGTTAGTACTGTGTCATAGAATATAAGTTAGAGAGTCCGTTCGAACATCATTCATCTTATACCTATTCTAAAATAGATAGTGAGTTTCGTCCGTACGAGCATTATATGTCTGGTCCAGTACTTATGTTTGTTTATGACTCATTTATGTATTTTTTGCACATTCTGATTTAAATTTCGATATTTGATAATTATTAATCTCTGAAAGTTCTATACGTTTCTGTTGTTGGCTATACAATGTTCTAAAGGCCTGGAATGACTTAAGATTTTAGATATGTGCATGTATGTATTTTTCGGAGGTTTGTACGTGGAAGGTATACATGAAAATTCTAGTGTTTGAAATGCCATTTATGTATGTATAAGTATAAGTAAGCTCTTTAACATTATATGTGTATGATTGTTATTTGGAGGATTTGAGAATCTGTATAAGCTACTTTTCTGAATTTGAATATATTTATATGTAATTTGGATTTCGAACATTGGAAGGATGTTTCGTATAAAGATTAGTAGGTAAGTTATTAATAAAGAAAATTCAAACTTTTAGATTTGATAATATGTCAAATGTGTATTATTTTCTGATATATGATAAAAGAGTTTAATTTCAGAATTCAAATATTTTGGATATTACAGTTTGTTTAAAGTTTCGTTTTTGTATGAAGTATGCCTTATGAACTCGATTTCTAGATCGGTAGATGTAAGTATTTTCGGAAGACTTTGTATAAAGAAAATGAAAAGAATAGTATGAAGCTTAAGTACATTGTTTCTTTGAAGTTTTAATTTATTTTTCCGGATTATTTTCCAATGACTATACAATCATAGATTTCCACGCATTTCAATATAACATCTTAAAGGTTTTCTGACACACACACACACATGATAAAAAATATATTATATTCAATATCCATTCTCGTATTTTATGGTATGATTGTGGTTACTTACTGAGTTTTATAACTCAAACCACAATAATTTGCTAGTTTTACCAGTTGGTAACCATATCGATCAACTGTTTAAGTTTTAGAAAGTCATGCTCGAGACGACGGATCACCCAAGTTGCATTCAGCTTCTTTAGAGTCATGTGAAGTATCGTAGAAGTTTAATAACTATGTTGATTATGTTATGAGTCGTGCTATGCACGTCGTTTTGTATATGTATAAATGAAAGTTTTAATTTGTATGTATAATTATTGACAGGAGCCCCTGAGTATTGATGATGTGTATTGGATTTATTTTGAGAAGCGGACTTGAGGTCATATTGCACGTTTGATGTTTATTACATTTCGAGTTTTGGTGCTGGACTGTGTCATATATTGTCTAGTTTTAGGGTACGTCATGTCTGTTTTTCAGTTGATTTGAGGATCAATGAGATGAGTTATTCATGTTTCATGCCGATAGCATTCTGGCCTAGTCGAGATGTTACATTATAAATGAAATAAGTTTTCATCGGATATAGTTTATATATAAATAATAAAAATGGTTTTTGGTGTTTTTGGAAATTCGTTCTAAATCGATTTGGGTTCAACAAGATTCATCATGAAGGCTTCATATTAGTAAAGACTCGAGACTATAATAAAAGGAAAAAAAAGATAGGAAACTAAGTTTCTAATAATCTAGTTTTTCAAATAGAGCTTATTCAATTAGAGATTCTATTAGTCGAGCTTTTAGAAATACAGTTTCCGACAAAAAAATTTAGGTGTTTGGTTGTTGATTAACACTTTTATTAAAAATTATAAAATTATTTTAATGGATATATTTTTTAAAATTTTGTTATAAAAGAAATGAAATAAAAAAATTTTAAAAAAAGTTAATTCTTTAAAAAAAATTTCGACTTCTATTCTGAAAACTCAAATTTTAAATTTTTTGATAAAAATATTTATTTTAATCCTTCAAAGATTTATTTTAAATGTAACAAAATATTAAAAAAAAAATTGAAAAAGCTCTTGTCAGTTGTCACAGCTCTCAAAATCATTAAGTTATATGGGGTGTATTTAGTTTGATTCGATTGATGCAATAGCCTACGTTTCTTTATCGATGCACGGGGTGTATTTAGCAGCCCCTCGAAATCCCACCTCCGTCTCGAGACCATTCTCATTTTCTGAATTCTGAAACTTGATTACAACTTCACAGGGGAATTGACTCAATTGTTACACGTAAACTCTTTCCATGGCAGACGGGAGAGAAGGAGATTGGGAGTGTAATGGGTGTAAGAATCGAAACTACGCGTTTAGATCTTTTTGCAATAGGTGCAAGCAGCCCCGTCTTTTAGTCGACACCAAAACCCCTGCTGACTCCAAGTGGCTTCCTCGTATTGGCGATTGGATCTGCACCGGTATGTATCTTCTTACTTCTTCTCTGTCTCTGTTTCCATATTTCCTTAGATTCTGGGTTCTTCGTTTATTTATTCCAATTTTGAAATTTGACTCTCTCTCTCTCTCTCTCTCTCTTTTAATGAAATATTTGCTGGATGTAGAAAGTTGAGGGTTCATGGGTTGATAGTAGATTGTAAGTTTATGATTTAGCTATGTGATTTTGGCTTGTGGGTGGAATATATTTTTCTCTATTTTGTTGATGGGTGGGTTTAGGGTTTATGAGTTGTAGCAAAGGGTTTGGTGGTTTTACATTAACGAGGTTTTACAAGCTGAATGATATAGGTAATATCGGATTTGCTTGTTGCTATTAGCAATTTAGCTTGAAAGAGGACACATATGATATGACATATAGGAATGCTTTGCTAGAAATATTTGATTGTAGCATTATGACATTTCCGGCTTGAATTGATCAAATTCAAAATTGCATCCTACATGTGTGCTTTCTTTGGTATATGACATAGTGCGGGAAAGAAATTGAAAAGGAAATTTGAATTTTAGATTTTTATTCTATGGGACATTTGAGACTAGGCCACACTAGGGTTTGTTCAGCTGTACCAAATTGGAACAGGGTGGTACAATTGTCTTCTGTTTTTTTTTTTTTTACAGTTTCCTCACTCTAGTTACAACAAGGTTTATTGTTTTCAGAGTTGAATGCTTGCATTTTACGCTAATGAACAACCTTGGGGGTTGGGTGCTTAATTCTTAGTTTGTCTTGCTTACTGGCTTATAGAAAACACCATACAAAATGAACTTTGGCACATTTAAAGAACAGTCTTAAGATACATGATCATATACTAAATGGCTAAACCTGCTATAGAATTAAAGAATGCTTAGTGTGACATGGATGGATGAAGAGGGATCAGACTTACATTGTCAATTATAAAGATTCAAGGTGCAAGATCACCTACTGTTGATTTGAAGAATTGCTATTTATCTGCTATCTTGTGAACTTCCATATCAACTTTGATGCATTTGCAGTTTTTTGTCGTTTAATTCTTGTACTGTGTTGGGAAAGATGAATTGCTTCTTTAATTTCTATTTTATTTTGTCAAGTGAGTTTAGGAACTTGCTATCAATTAGGTTGAGTTGTTTGTGTTTTTTGTATGTGTATTTGGTGTGTGGGATGGGCTGGTTGGTGTGCGTTTACTTGGCTTCCTTTCCTCCTGGCTGCATTCTGGGTTGGTTTTGTATGGCAATGGATCAATAGGTTGCACTAACAACAATTATGCATCAAGAGAAAAGTGCAAAAAGTGCGGGCAACCAAAGGAGATAACAGCTATGCCAGCAATTGCAATGCCTGGAGCTTCTGTCCCGACTTATTCACATTATTTTGCTAGGGCCCCCGGGGGACTGGAACAAAAGATGAACATTGGGCTAGGAGGCAATGGTGCCATCCAACAGCTTCCTTTGGGCTTCAGCTGGTCATTGGGAGGGAATGAGAAGTTTGTAGTTAACTCTGTTGCTGCTTCTTGGCCTTTTGTTGGAAACCATGGTTCTGGACTTCCATATGGCAGCCCGGCTAATCAAGCACCTTCTGTTATGAAAGAATGGCGCAATGGTGACTGGATATGCAATTGTGGTTTCCATAACTACTCCTCACGTGCTCAGGTATGATAATACCATCATTATTTTAATTTATTTTTTAATCTATTGACAAATTAAAAGTAGTTTTATCACATTACGTATTTGATTCTGACTTGGTTTCAATTCAGTGCAAAAAATGCAATGCTCCTCTACCCCCAGGTACACTCTCATTCCTGGTCAAAGTAATAATTACTACTCTACTTGTACCTTTTAGGTTTAAAATATCGGTGATACATGTCAATTGGTGTTTCCAATATTTCCAGGATGGACATTTTTGTGATTTATTGGCGCTCTCCCTTAGCTAGGACATGGTTACTTGCGTCATCAAAATGTGTTTGGATATGCACGTTGCAATGCACCTCTCATTTATTGTGCAACTTAGTTTGTGATTATATTTTCCAGTAAAATATTTTTCAATGCTCCTGATTTTTTTTTATCATCATCTTTTTAATTGGAATGATGTGAAAATGTAGTTAATGTGATTTTTCATTGTTTGATTTTTCTGTTTACTTCCATTATGATTCTCCATATATTGTAGTGGGATGCTTGTGCCTGTGATGGATTATATATGCTTTTGACATACATGAGTTTTTTGTGGTAAAGTTTGCTGGAATTTACAATCCCTCTCTTCTCTGCCCTTCCCCACCCTCTTCCCTTTAGTTGCATGTTTGATCTGATGTTATCATAAATTCATCTCCTTATAATGACCACCATGCATGCTCTCTTCTTTTTTGATATTCTAATTTCTTTTTTTTCCATTATTCAAAGTCTGCATTTTGGACATTTGTTTGGTTATTAACAGTGGGCATGGAATGAATTGGTGGCTGTAATTCGTTTTGTATTCTTATTCTGAGGTCCATCTATAGTGATTTGCTAATACCGATATTTACTTCCTTATTGTCATTCTCTTCAGGTTATACAACACTTGGAACGAAGCGTTTGGCGTCGGAAGAGTTTGTTCAAGACTGGGATAACAAGAGATTGAATTCAGGATGTGTGAGTAACCATTTTCTGGTTTGTTATTTCAGATTTATGTAATAAAATTAGCATGGTTAAAACTTTCAATCTCCTCTCCCATTTCCTTTGTTCTGGATGAATGTACAGACAAATGGGCAGCAGAAACCATATCCAGGATTTGAACAGGTGGTAGGATCAGCTGTTGACATGACAATGGGAGTATATGCTCCATATGAAGGTGTAAGCTCGTGTGCGGTTCCAAGTTGGCAAGCACCGATGCCATTTCCATATCAAGCAACAGTGCCTACTCTTGTTGGAAAAGGGTAATTTGGACAAGTGTTTCTGCTTTTACAGATCCCATTTATCTTAAAAAATTATTCATTTTCTTTTAAGATAATAAAATGGTCTTCTTTTATTAAAATGATTAGAAGTTTCTGTATTCTTGATTTTTCGTAGATAGATTGTCTTGTTTTCCAAACCTTGATACAGTCGGTATAGAGAATCAATTTATAACTTAAGAAAGTAAAATTAATTCATTTCATGGTTTTATTTTACTGCTTGGGTTGCCTTCAACTCTTATTGACTCTATTTACAATTTGAACTTGGGTTGCTGAATACCGAGACCCTGAGTGTTTGGTGGTATATGATGAAATAAGTTTAGGTACAAGTTTAAATTTACATTTAACATAGATATGTTCAGCGACTATACTGTGAATCTGTGATAATAGGGGCATTTCTGTTCTTTCTTTGATAAGAAACTAATGGTAGGGAGTGGAGTCGCTTTTCTGTTGTGAAATGGTTTGGACAAATGCCTTTCTGATGATATTCTAATATTTAAACACATTTTCACCTGCCAGAGCAAAGCAATGGCGTAATGGTGATTGGATGTGCACAAATTGCAACAATCATAACTATGCATCCCGTTCAGAGTGTAACAGGTTAGAATTTGTGATTGAATTGAAAGCTCGGCTGTTGTCAGAAATACATGCTTCTTCCTTCTGAATTTTTTGAAGCTTAGCTCATTTAAATATTTTTTTTCATATGATACTTGATTTTGTGAAGTTTTCTTATTGTTCAGCATTATTGTCAATTCAATTTCCTGTTCAACATTAAAAGCCTCTGTTGGTCTGACTGTTGGAAGATTTTCTTCTACAGGTGTAAAACTCAGAAAGAAACAGCGACTCAGCCAGTCGGTGCTTCCTAGTTACAAAACCATCAAGGCTTTAGATAGTTGTAAGTTTTGTTGGTAATCATTGTAGCAAGCTAGCAAAAAACATGGAAGAATGTTATGGATCCGATTCATTATCATAAAAATTGGTCATTCTAGAAATTAGCTTCCATTTGAAGTATAGGGGGTTGAGTTATGCTAGTACTATTTCATGTTCCGAGGCTTGTTATCTCTTGACTGCAGTGTTGTTTTCGTTTTCTGTGAATTGCCAAAGTTGGATTTATATTCATTTTCTTGTTGATAGGAAAAGAATTCAGTATGGTTTTAGTTTTGAGTACACTTGAAATCAGATTACTATATCAATGCCCAAAGTAAAAATGATTATATTCTTTAGATGATGCAACAAGTTTATTCAAGGGGAGGATTTAGAAATAGAAGGCACACTACAAATCATGAACCCTTGAAGACGTTGGAAGGCGATAGAGGAGGAGCATCCAACTGGTAAAGATTAAGCGAAGGCCCCACGAATCGAAACAGTATCCAAGCTCCAATCACGATAAAAATGGAAGCGTAAGCAAACTTGTTGAGCCAGAAGAGCAAACCCTTCTCCCCCATGTAAAGCTCCGTTGCCTTTTCACTCAGACTCATATCCTCCCACTTCTTTGGAGTTGTACCATTATCAGCTGAAGAAAGCATCTTGGAGGGTTGTTTATCTCTTCCGCTGCCGACTCTCTGCTGTCTTTGCCTTCTTGAGCCTCGCCGGAACCGTATTTCTACGGTGTCCGGTGGTGTTACTGGTTGTGGAGCATCCTTGCTGGTGCTATTGATTGGTCTGAGTCTGATTTGTTGTGCACGGTATCTGTTTGATAAAAGATTCTGAACTTGTGTTATGGCTGCTTCTGGGGGTTTTAAGGGGATTGGGAAAGATGATGGTGATGAATTTGAAGCAAGAGTGTTCATTATGTCTTTGGCTTTCTGCTAAAAAATGGTTGGATGTGCTTAGTTCTCCTTTTATCCTTGGTTCTTTCTTTGATTATGTGCGGGCGCATCCATAATGTGACTGATGTAGTAGCCTATCATGTAGTACCAAATTGAAAATTCGTAAAGATCGCCCCTAATTATATTCTCAACTATTTTATATCCATCTTAATTAATTACTAATATTAATTCTTTTAATTCTTTCCCCCCATTTTACTCATTTTATCAGGTGGTATAAACAAAAATGAAGTTTAATTGTCCTAAAATAATTAAATTGGAGCTTAAAAAATCCAATAATTTACTTATTTCATATGACGTAGAGGCACAACGTTTTATATTCGAGTAAATAAGAATCGAATCACTATTTTTCACCATTTCTAACAAAATATTTTTTCACACAAAATCATCAATCAAAGTATTAAAAATATATTTAAAAAATAAAAATAAACTAAAAATTGGAATTAGATAATTTTTGAGAAATTGAAAATAAAAAATCGAACAATTAATCGGTCAAAATCACTCGAAAATCTGTATCGATTTAAAACAGTTAAAATAGGCCGTATGAATCGCTCAAATAATAATTTACAATTAAGTGCCAATTAATCGGCGCTTAAATAGCACAACTGTAAACTATGTTAAGAGAAAATAATTAAATAGGTGTGTCTAGAATGTTCAAAGAAATATTATATATTTATCTCTCCTAAATTATCTTTAATAATAATTTAAGTTATGAGTATTTTTAATAATTATTTTTTTATTAAAAGGGGATTTAAAAAACCAATACCATTAGAGCTTTTCTAATTTAGTGTAAGCACAAATGATTCTTCCAATTTAGTCCACACACATATCAAATGACATAAATATGCATAATAAAATGAAATAATAACAAGTTTCTCACTCAAATTTTTTTTTTTTTAAAAAAAAGAAAGAAAACATGAATAAGGGAGGGAGCAAATTTAGTGGCTTTTTTTTTTTCAATTTTAAATTTAAAAACTAAATATCTTCTAAAATATAAAATGTTTAAAGAAAAAAATTAAATATTATTGATATATAAATCATAAATTTTAAAAAAAATATTATTGTCGATATATTTTGAAGAAAAAAGATCAACAATGACCCTTACATTTATAAGTTACCGATCAAATATTTTCATATATTCATATCTTCTTACTTTGAACTCCAAATCACAATTTATAAAATGTTACATACACTTAACATTCACACATACAACTTTCATGAATGAACCTTATCAAATTAGAATTTCCACAAGGTCAAATCACCAAAAATTGCTATGTCGTAATAGTCACAATCACAATCATACAGTCACAGTTACAGTAACATTCACACATACAACTCAGTCACAATATCAGTCATATACACAATTTTTCAGTCATATTTCTCAATTACAATGATATTTACAAATAGTCATTCACATTTTCTCACTTATAATGGCACTCACATCAATACTCTTATCACTTTTATAATTTATAATGACAGTTATAAATATTCAATCACAATTACAATGACAGTCATAATTACATGCAAAATACTCAGTTACAATGTCAGTGACATATACAATACTCAGTCACATTTATTAATTATAATAACTGTTACAAATATTCAATCACAATTACAATGTCAGTGATAGTTATAATATCATTTTACGTATCTAAAAATATATTGGAACGTGCTTAACCCTAAAAAAATTCACTATTCATATCAATATTCACATAAATAGTGACTTAAAAATATATTTGAAATCCAACCATTGTGTTTAAAAAAATTAATCGAGTATTTATTAGGATTGTTATACAATTAAACAACACTTAATAACAAAATTTACTAAAACACGAAGGACATATTATATTTTGGCAGTTAAAAAACAAATACAACAGTTAATGGTTGTTGTAAAGAGTGGAGTATCCAAACACTTCAGTATGTCTTATTTTCAACTAAAGAGTCCAGTAATAAAAAAAATGTCCGAGTAAAGGTTTATGACAGACTAGAAACTACATAGGCAGTAACTCCATTAAAATCTGCTTGTCTGACTACAATAGGATGACGCCAAATAATGTTACAATAAAGATGAGCTAAATGTGGATATTGTTGGAAATTCTTCAATTAATATTTGGATGGAGGAGGGATATGTCCCTTGGATGGTGCCCCATGGGGACATGTCCTCCAATTGTGAATAACATGCCTCTAGGCTCCAAGGGGTGCTTGGGAGGGGTATAACCCTTTGGAGGGTTGCACCCCAATCCAAAGGGTGCCCTTAAGGCACCCTTCCAAGCCTTTATAAGGAGGGCTGCATGTTCATTCTTGGGGTCTGAAAAGAAATCCGAATTTCATCCATTATTTAGAGTCTCATATTGTTGTTTGAGTCAAGAGAGAGTTCCTCCATTTCCAAGTTCAAGATCTTCTTAAGGAGTGCCATTTGAAGAAGAAGAATCCAAGTTATCCTGGGAGAACATTAGCCATAAAGCCCGTAGAGCACTGAGACGGGGCTAATAAGTTCTTAAGGACAAAGAATCATCTCGACTTGGACGTTTTTAATCAGGTTTTTCTGGTTCTTAATGTTTTAGGGTTTGCATGATAGTGTAGATCTACTTTTGATTTTTTGGTTTTGATTTGTATGTTTGCATGTTTGTTTATGTTTAATGACACAAAACAACTAACAATCTTAAGAACTTGTTAATTTGGTGTTGTTAGATAGAAATTCACATGCTTAGATAAAGGAATTTTCTGGAAAATATAGTCTGTGCATGAAAAATAAGTAAGGGCATTCGAACGCCGACGAACGCAAAGGAAAAAATCTGAATTTTCGTAAGAACGTTCGAACGCGTCTTCAAACGCAACTCGAACGCAAGCCTTCTTCTGCCTACGAACATTCTAACGCGTCTTCAAACGCAAATCGAACACAAACCATCTGACTTAAAACGTTCGAACGCGTCCTAAACGCAACACAAATGTAAACTCTCTGGAATACTTAGTTCGAACGCGTTTCCGGACGCCACACGAACGTAAACTCTCTGGAATATTCTGTTCG
This sequence comes from Zanthoxylum bungeanum, assembly GCA_019454045.1. Taxonomy (NCBI): domain Eukaryota; kingdom Viridiplantae; phylum Streptophyta; class Magnoliopsida; order Sapindales; family Rutaceae; genus Zanthoxylum; species Zanthoxylum bungeanum. The sequence goes on from SKCR01026569.1 coordinate 13,754, forward strand.
AACGCGTTCTCGAACACTCCACGAACGTGAACTCCCTGGAACACTTCGTTCGAACGCGTTCTCGAATGCAACACGAACGTACACACACTGGACAGTTTCGTTCGAACGTAGATACGAACGTGACACTAACAGATTAGTCCTGGAATTGTTTATAAACTGAATAGACTTAGATAATCATAATATTAACTTAGTAAATCATATACTGAATCACAATAATCTTGGTAGTATAGATTTAAGTTATTATTAGGGTGTTCAATTATCAAAAGCATACACATAGTGATAAAGTTAAAAATTATGTGTTGCATACTTGGGTGAGAATTTAAAGTGTAATCATACACAAGTAATTCCATCCAATCTTGATTGACACAAACACACATATCGACACATATCGTATATTGTATTGTATAATTAAAAGTGTAATACTAAGTTTTGAATTACTAAGAGATTCTATTGAGGAAGTATTTAAAGGATATTCTGTCAAAAAGGCAATAAGAGCCTAACTGGTCAGGAATTTAAGTGGTTACTCTGGACCCCCCTCGTCCTCTGGGAATATTCCTTTATTTACTTATCATAAGAAAACTTAGTCGAAAATTCAAGGACTTGTGTCTATTGGTACTATTGTCCAATAGAACAACAAGTGGATACTTGGTATATCATTTGAACAAGATCATTTGTTGATCGTTGTACAATTTTTCTTTTGTAGACTTATTGACCCCTATAGATTTTCCAGTTACACATGGCTAGCGGAAACATTACAATACCGGTCTCTCATGGAGAAAAACCGAAAAAGTTTGGTGGGGGCACACTTTAAACAGTGGCAGAGCAAAATGTTTTTCTACCTGACAACTCTACAGTTGGCTAAATACCTCAAAGATCCTCCGGATCTTGTGGAGGGTGAATCAGAAATAGCCAAGCAATTGCGGGAATAAACATGGTCGTCTGGCGACTTCTTGTGCAAGAACTACCTTTTGGGTGGACTTGACAATACCATGTACAATGTGTACCAAGACATAGTTTCTGCGAAGATCCTCTGGGAATCTCTCGACAAGAAATATAAAACCGAGGATGCCGGACAAAATAAATTTATCATGGGTAGGTTCATGGACTACAAGATGGTAGATTCAAGAACTGTAATGTCTCAGTTGGGTGAACTGCAATTGATCATTCATGAAATATTGGATGAAGGTATGGAACTCTGTGAGACGTTTTAAGTTGCCACTATCATTAAAAAGTTGCATCCATCATGGAAGGACTTCAGGAGCTATCTGAAACACAAAAAGAAGAAGATGAGCCTTGAAGACCTTGGAGTTCGATTGAGGATCGAAGAGGATATAGAAAGTCTGAAAAGGCCAGCTACAAGACTATGGAGTCTAAGGCTAACATCGTCGAGGATGGGAAAGGTAGCAAAAAGAGAAAGAACATTGGAGCTGATTCTTCCCAAGCAAACAAGAAGTTTAGGAGGAAGTGCTTCAACTATGGAAAAAGCGGTCATATTGCAAAGGACAGCAGAAATAATAAGTCTCAGGACAAGGGCAAGAAAAAGAAAAATGAGGCCCATGTCGCTGAAGATGAGCAGTTAATTGATGAGATCTCAGAGATGAACCTCTCAGCAGTGGTAATTGAAGCCAACTTGGTTGGGAATCCGAGAGAATGGTGGGTAGACATTGGGGCTAATCGTTGTGGGAACACAGGAATCTGGGCGACGCATGCTGTCCCGGGCTCGCGGCCTGATTGGGAGTACGGAGTAGCCACGGGGGGCTAAACCGGAGAATAATGGAGTTGCCACCCGGTGTGAACCGGGAAAATGAGATTTAAGGCCGCACTCACCCCTCGCAAGGGAAGACCTCAAACCGTTTGGGTTCGGAATGGTCCCTTACTTATGTCACTTGTAATGAAATGATTTGTGTAATAATTTAATCAAGCTTAAGTAACACTTATTTCCAAGAGTATCATGCTTCTAAGTTCACATGCATGAAATTAATCATCACAACATACAACATTACATGGCAATCTCATGAACATATTCCAATCATATGATATGGAAAACTAAGAACAACCTAATCATGCTTGAGTACTATCCATGAATACATCGAATGGATAAATGCAGGAACACAAATAATATGATTGACTACATAATGCAAGAGAGATCACCCAATATGCAATTATGCATGAAATATAATGAGACAGACTCAGTTCAGTGTGTGCGCGTTCGTGTAGCATTCGTAAACGCGTTCGAACAGTAAACAGAAGGTTCGCATTCGTGTCGCGTTTGATAACGCGTTTGAACGGGACCAGACCTGATGATATAAAATGCATGCGCGTTCGAGTAGCGTTTGATAACGCATTCGAACGATAAACAGAAGGTTCGCGTTCGAATTGCGTTCGATGACGCGTTCGAACAGGAACTGGCAGATTGCATACATTCATATGGTTTTAGATATCGCATTCAAACAGGATTACAACAACGACATATCTCATCACATGGACACCTAAATCATGCATAAAGATTAACATACTAAGGGCTAAATCATGCTAAATAAATAAATAACGTGCTAACTACATCATGATCAAATACAAGTTTGGATGAAACGAAATACATGTATCCCTCAAGTGGTACGTGGAGTTGTATCCCGAGTACAGACCGCACTACCGTCCATTCGGATTCGGCTACGGAATTTACGTCCGGGTTTCCATCCGATATACCACAAAAGAAACACGCATTCCGTTCATCTAGAGTTCACATCATGCCTCAACAAACGACTCTCATGCGATAATAAATAAAAGACAAATGAAAGATAATAAATACAAGGTGCCCTCAGGTCTAACCTTTTATGTCGTCTCTCGGTAGTACGGTGTACGGTCGTCGGAAGGGTGGATGTTCCGCAACTCTTCCGGTTCACTGGTTCACTACTCTCGTTCGTTGTCTTACTGTTTTGGGTCGTCGTTCTCCGTCTTTTGCTGCTGTTTTGACTCCGATTCACTGCCACTTTTGCTGGTGTATCTTAGTTACTATTTTTGGGGTGTTTTGGCTACTATTTTGGGTGTGATTTTTCGGTGGTGTTATGGTGTGGTTCGGGGGCTGTTTTATGTGTGTGTTTAGGGCTGCTGTATGCGTGTTTTAGGGCTGTTGTATGGGCTGTTATGAGTGGAAGGCTTGTGTGTGTTTGAGGGTTCTGTTTCAGGGTTCTGTGTGCGTTGATGGGCAGATTTATGAGTGGAATTTGAGGGGCTGCTTGCGTGAGGCAGTGAATGACTGGTGGCGTGATGAAGGCTAAGGGCCGTGAGAGTGAACTGAATTGATGGTGTCTTAGCGTGGGTGGAGGGGCTGCTATGTGAGGTCAATGAGGGAAATTCAGGCGTGAGATGGGCGTGAGTTGGTGAGGTTTTTTTTTTTTTTATTTTGTGTTTGTAGTTTGGCCGTGTGTGTGTGTGGGTTGGCTTGGTGAGGGGTTGTTTATATAGAGAAAGGTTAGGGTTATTCCTTGTCTCACAAGGAATATGATTTGGCATTAAGAGCAAAGATTCGATTTGGTATCCAACAAGGAAAAGATTAGATTGATGGGGGACAAATTTGGTTGAATTAGGAATTCAAAATCTTTAATTTGTTATAATTGATTTTAATTAGGCATGACATCTTTTTAATTTAGTATGTGATTTGTTTGGTTAGGAAGGAATTTTTGTAATTGGGTGGGTGAATATCTTAAGTAAGGAATTAAAATATTTGATTGATTTAAATGTTTATTTTTAATTTGGTATGTGATTTTTAGATACCTGTCAAAGTTTAATGTGATTTTAATTAGGCCTACAGTCGCCCCCACTTTGATGGGACTTGTGTAATGTGTAACAGTGACAATCCTGTCAAAGTTATGCAATGCATTTTCACTTACCTGGCTCGCCAGATGCCAGTTGACTTACCATGTGTTGAGTTGAGTTGATTTGGTGGTGAGGTGCTGCGACCCCTGGTTCATTCCCGAACCGTGCTCCATTTTTAGAGCGCCATTTTCAGCATCTTTTGTGTGTGTGCTCCATTTTGGAGCGCCATTTCCGGCATTTGCTGTGTGTGTTCCATTTTGGAACGCCATTTTCGGCCTTTGCTTTGTGTGCTCCATTTTGGAACGCCATTTTCGACATCTGTTGTGAGTGCTCCATTTTAGAGTGCCATTTTCGGCGTCTGTTGTGGGTGCTCCATTTTTGGAGTGCCATTTTCGGCGTTTGCTGTGTATGCTCCATTTTGGAGCGCCATTTTCGGCATCTGTTGTGAGTGCTCCATTTTGGAGTGCCATTTTCGGCGTCTGCTATGTGTGCTCCATTTTGGGGTGCCATTTTCGGCATCTGTTGTGGTAGCGGTCCATTTCCGAACCGTGCTGTACGAGAATGTGGCTCATTTTTGAACCGTTATTTGATGAGATGGTCTTTGCCGTTACAAACCTGCGAACACAAAACAAACATCGCATGTATGTGATATGTATGCATGTATGCATGTATATGTATCATATTCCGATGGGTTAGGCCTTCCTTGGTCCATTTCCGAACCGTGCTCCATTTTCGGAGTGCTCTTTTCAGCGAGATGTGATAATGGTCCATTTCCGAACCGTGCTCCATTTTCGGAGTGCAATTCCTGGCTTTTTCATTCCCGAACTGCGTTTCCATTCTTAGAGTGCCATTCCTGGCATGCCATTCTCGGCTTGCTCATTCCCGAGCTGTCCATTCCCGGACTATATCTCCATTCTCGGAGTGCCATTCTCGGCAGAACTGATCTGATGTGATGCGGGCCTCGCCCCCAGAACGCCATACCCGGCAATGCTGATATGATGTAATATGGGCCTCGCCCCCAGAATGCCATACCCGGCAAGACTGATACTGATCTTAATACGGGCCTCGCCCCAAACTGATGCTGATGTGGGCCTCGCCCTAAAATGATGCTGATGTGGGCCTCGGCCCTGTGATTCATTCCAAATTCTGAAGACTTGGGCCTCGGCCCTGGGATTCATTCCCTGGATTCATTCCAAATTCTGATGACGTGGGCCTCGACCCTGGGATTCATTCCCTGATTCATTCCAAAATTCTGACGATGTGGGCCTCGGCCCTAGGATTCATTCCTGGAGTCGGCCATTCCAAAATTCTTCTGATGTGGGCCTCAGCCCTGGGATTCATTCCCTGGATTCATTCCAAAATTCTGCTGATGTGGGCCTCAGCCCTGGGATTCATTCCCTAAAACTGATATTGATGTGGGGTCGCCCCCAACTGATACTGACATGGGCCTCGGCCCCCAGACTGATACTGACATGGGCATCGCCCCAAACTGATATTGATGTGGGCCTCGCCCCTGGGACTCATCCCCAAACTGATACTAATGTAGGCCTTGGCCCTGGGACTCATCCCCAAACTGATACTGATGTGGGCCTCGCCCCAAACCGGTACTGATATGGGCCTTGCCCCCAACTGATACTGATATGGGCTTCACCCCTGGGACTCATCCCCAAGACTGCTGATAATGTGGGCTTCGCCCCCTGGGATTCATTCCCAAAAACTGCTGATAATGCGGGCCTCGACCCTGGGATTCATTCCCGGATTCTTTCCAAAACTCTAATGATGTGGGCCTCGACCCTGGGATTCATTCCAAAACTCTGACGATGTGGGCCTCGGCCCTAGGATTCATTCCAAAACTACTACTCATATGTTGCTGATTCTGGTTGTCTTGTCTTTGCCGCTTTCTCTTTTTCTCTTTTGAAACCTGTTATTACAAAACAGAACGAACACAAAAAGGATGCAAATATGTTACGTGTATGCATGCATGCATGATTGGGTTTCCTATCCCGTTGGGTTAGGTCTTTTGCCGGTACTCTTGGTGGCTGCTTGGTCTTTTGACAAGTCTGTCATCTTCCCTAACCAACCTACATCTATGATGGCTTTCAAGACAAAAAAGGGTTAACATGGTGCATGTATGCATGAGGTGCATGTGATACATGAGATGCATACGATACAAGAAATATATCAACTCTTTAAAATTTTCACACAAATCGGCCCATCATCATTTTAGAAGCTTTTGGGCTAACTGTCATAGGAGTGAACTCGTCCTAGTTTAAATGGCCCAACAAGTTCACATCTCATGGCAAGAAGTCCAACTGTATCCAAATGATAACGTTCCTAAACACAAACATATAATGGCCCATTGGCATTTTAGAAGCTTTTGGCCTAATCATCATAAGATACGTTCTTGTCCCAGTTTAAATGGCCCAACAAGCCCATATCCCATGAAAAATGGTCCAAATGGATCCAAACAGCGATGTTCCCAAACACAAGCATAAAAGATAATGCAAATATAAAGTAATAATTTCTACGGAATGGCCCATCAACATTTCAGAAGCTTTGGGCCCAATGGTCATAATGTACGAACTCGCCCAGTTTAAATGGCCCAACAAGTTCGCATTTCTGACAATGGTCCAACTGCATCCAAATGAGGATGGTCCACTAGCATATACTCAAGGAAATAATTGTTACTTTGACCATACAAACCCGGTCTATGGGTGGGTTCACAAGAGTATAGACAAAGGCTCTCATCGGCGAAGGATGACCCACAACTAGGTCTCCCCACTCAAGGGTTCGAGCGACCAAGTGAACGCACCCTTTTTTATACACTAAGGTACGTGCCAATGAGATATGGTATGTGACGGACTGTCAAATGGATTTCCCGTTGTAGATTCCCCAGAGGGAAGGTGGAGCGAGGCTCACTTAAATACCCAAGCCTCTTAGGCTCTTATCGCTTGGTGTCAGGAATAAACAACGAGTCCTCCAAATTAGTCCATCACAATAGGCTACTGGTAGATGGCTATATATGTGCCTTCAAAGCTTTTCCTTCTAGAAAGGTAGTGAGTGAAGGAAGACACCCAACCATTACCTAGCCTTAAAATGCCTTTGATTAAACCCCCATTCTATCCACTATAGACACGGTCAATTAAAACATAAATCCAAACATTACAAGACAATGATTCGGGGCCGATTCTCTATCCCCAGTGGAGTCGCCAGACTGTGGGAACACAGGAATCTGGGCGACGCATGCTGTCCCGGGCTCGCGGCCCGGTTGGGAGTACGGAGTAGCAACGAGGGGCTAAACCGGAGAATAATGGAGTCGCCACCCGGTGTGAACCGGGAAAATGAGATTTAAGGCCGCACTCACCCCTCGCAAGGGAAGACCTCAAACCGTTTGGGTTCGGAATGGTCCCTTACTTATGTCACTTGTAATGAAATGATTTGTGTAATAATTTAATCAAGCTTAAGTAACACTTATTTCCAAGAGTATCATGCTTCTAAGTTCACATGCATGAAATTAATCATCACAACATACAACATTACATGGCAATCTTATGAACATATTCCAATCATATGATATGGAAAACTAAGAACAACCTAGTCATGCTTGAGTACTATCCATGAATACATCGAATGGATAAATGCAGGAACACAAATAATATGATTGACTACATAATGCAAGAGAGATCACCCAATAGGCAATTATGCATGAAATATGATGAGACAGACTCAGTTCAGTGTGTGCGCGTTCGTGTAGCGTTCATAAACGCGTTCGAACGGTAAACAGAAGATTCGCGTTCGTGTAGCGTTTGATAACGCGTTCAAAGGGGACCAGACCTGATGATACAAAATGCATGCGCGTTCGAGTAGCGTTTGATAACGCGTTCGAACGATAAACAGAAGGTTCGCATTCGAATTGCGTTCGATGACACGTTCAAACAGGAACTGGCAGATTGCATACATTCATATGGTTTTAGATATCGCATTCAAACAGGATTACAACAACGACATATCTAATCACATGGACACCTAAATCATGCATAAAGATTAACATACTAAGGGCTAAATCATGCTAAATAAATAAATAACGTGCTAACTACATCATGCTCAAATACAAGTTTGGATGAAATGAAATACATGTATCCCTCAAGTGGTACGTGGAGTTGTATCCCGAGTACAGACCGCACTACCGTCCATTCGGATTCGGCTACGGAATTTACGTCCGGGTTTCCATCTGATATACCACAAAAGAGAACACGCATTCCGTTCATCTAGAGTTCACATCATGCCTCAACAAACGACTCTCATGCGATAATAAATAAAAGACAAATGAAAGATAATAAATACAAGGTGCCCTCAGGTCTAACCTTTTATGTCGTCTCTCGGTAGTACGGTGTACGGTCGTTGGAAGGGTGGATGCTCCGCAACTCTTCCGGTTCACTGGTTCACTGCTCTCGTTCGTTGTCTTACTATTTTGGGTCGTCGTTCTCCGTCTTTTGCTGCTGTTTTGACTCCGATTCGCTGCCGCATTGCTGGTGTATCTTAGTTACTATTTTTGGGGTGTTTTGGCTACTATTTTGGGTGTGATTTTCGGTGGTGTTATGGTGTGGTTCGGGGGCTGTTTTATTTGTGTGTTTAGGGCTGCTGTATGCGTGTTTTAGGGCTGTTGTATGGACTGTTATGAGTGGAAGGCTTGTGTGTGTTTGAGGGTTCTGTTTCAGGGTTCTGTGTGCGTTGATGGGCAGATTTATGAGTGGAATTTGAGGGGCTGCTTGCGTGAGGCAGTGAATGACTGGTGGCGTGATGAAGGCTAAGGGGCGTGAGAGTGAACTGAATTGATGGTGTCTTAGCGTGGGTGGAGGGGCTGCTATGTGAGGTCAATGAGGGAAATTCAGGCGTGAGATTGGCGTGAGTTGTTGAGGTTTTTTTTTTATTTTGTGTTTGTAGTTTGGCCGTGTGTGTGTGTGTGTTGGCTTGGTGAGAGGTTGTTTATATAGAGAAGGGTTAGGGTTATTCCTTGTCTCACAAGGAATATGATTTGGCATTAAGAGCAAAGATTTGATTTGGTATCCAACAAGGAAAAGATTAGATTGAGGGGGGACAAATTTGGTTGAATAGGAAGTCAAAATCTTTAATTTGTTATAATTGATTTTAATTAGGCATGACATCTTTTTAATTTAGTATGTGATTTGTTTGGTTAGGAAGGAATCTTGTGTAATTGGTAGGTGAATATCTTAATTAAGGAATTAAAATATTTGATTGATTTTAATGTTTATTTTAATTTGGTATGTGATTTTTAGATTTGTTTTGATTTCACCATGTGTTAAATATGTGTTTTAAGTGGGCTTGGGCGTGTGGGCCAAGGTTTGGGCGAATTGGGCTTAATGTGAGGCTAGCAGCAAAACCAGAATTACCGACACCGTTCGAACGCGGCACGAACGCCCGTAATCTGTTTGGAGTTCGAACGTATACACGAACGCAGCACGAACGAAAACAGTGAACCTTGTTTATTCTGAATTTCCCCTTCCGATGTCCGTTTTTCGTGACCTCCATAACTTAAAAGGTAGTGTCTCCAAATGAGACTCATCATAGGGACTTATGTACAAAAATACAGTGCATACACTCGTCATATCTGTGTTGATAGAAAGATGTTTTCCTCGTATCAGAAGGTCGATGGTGGCGATCACCTGACTATGGGAACCTCGTCTACCTCTAGAGTGGTTGTACAAGGCACAGTGGTTCTGAAGATGACATCCGGAACGGAGCTTACATTGAAGAATGTTTTGCATGTTCCATATATTTGGAAGAACTTGGTCTCAGGTTCTCTCTTTAGCAAGAATGACTTTAAGCTTGTATTTGTTTCTGACAAGTTTGTATTGAACAAAAATGATGTCTATGTAGGAAAATGATACCTCACTGAGGGCCTTTTCAAATTCAATGTAATGATTGTCAATCGACACAGTGCTAGTAATAATAAAGCTACAACATCTGCTTATATTATTGAGTCACAAAATGTATGGCATGAGAGGTTATGACATGTTAATTATGATACGATGTGTAAATTAATTAACATGGACCTTATACCTAAATTTGCAATTGATAGCCAATATAAGTGTGAGGCATGTGTTGAAACAAAAATACATAGAGTATCATTTCATCGAATGAAGTTCTGAACCATTGGAACTTGTACACACTGATGTGTGTGATATGAATATTGTGCAAACAAGAGGCGGTAAAAAGTACTTTGTCACTTTTATCGATGATAGCACAAAATTCTGTTATGTGCATTTGCTGAGGAGCAAAGATGAAGCTATTGAGAGATTTATACACAATAAGAACGAAGTTGAGAATCAACTTGGCAAGAAAATCAAAAGAATTAGGAGTGATAGAGGTGGTGAATATGTGTCACCATTTGGTGAATATTGTTCCAATCATGGAATTATTCACGAAAATACTGCTCCTTATTCACCTCAACAAAATGGGATTGCTGAGCGCAAAAATCAAACGTTGAAGGAAATGATAAATGCATGTTGACAAGCTCTGGTTTACTCTAGAACTTATGGGGGGAACCTTGCTTTCCGCCAAGTACGTTCTGAACAAGCTACCTCACAGACGATTGGACAAGACACCATATGAGTTGTGGAAAGGCTACCTTCCTACAAATATCTGAAAGTGTGGGGGTGTCTTGCCAAAGTAATGGTTCCTAAACCTAAGAAGGTTAGAATATGACCCAAAACTGTTGATTGTATAATCATCGGATATGCTCACAATAGTAATGCGTATCGATTCTTAGTACACAAGTATGAGATTCCTGACATCAATCCGAATATGATAATTATGTCAAGGAATGCAATATTTTTTGAAGAGACATTTCCTTGTAAGGTAAGACAAAGAAAAGATTCTCTCAAAAGAACTATCGATACTATCAATGCCAGTGATCAGGTTGACCAAGAGTCAAATCAACATGGAAATGTTGAGTTAAATGAACCTAGACGTAGCAAAAGAGCTAGAACGTCTAAGTAATTTGGACCCGATTTTTTGACATACTTGTTAGAAAATGAGCCTCAAAGCTATAAGAAAGCAATGTCTTCGACACATGCATTTTTGTGGAAAGAGGCTATCAACAGTGAGATTGATTCAATCCTTCAAAACCATACTTGGGAGTTGGTTGATGTTCAGGTTGTAAGCCACTGGGCTACAAATGGATATTCAAAAGGAAGATGAAACCAGATGGATCAATAGATAAGTACAAGGCAAGGCTTGTCATAAAATGTTATAGATAAAAGAAGGTATTGATTACTTTGATACATATTCACCAGTGACTCGTATCACGTCGATAAGAATGCTCATAGCCATAACATCTATATTTTGTCTTGAAATACATCAAATGGATGTAAGGACGACATTCTTGAATGGTGAATTGGATTAAGAGATTTACATGGAACAACCAGAAGGGTTTAATGTTCCTGGACAAGAACAGAAGGTGTGCAAACTTGTAAAATCCTTGTACGGATTAAAACAAGCACCTGTACAATGGCATGAGAAATTTGACAAAGAGATGTTGTCAAGTGGGTTTAAAACCAATGAGTGTGATAAATGTGTGTACACTAAATCAACTCAAAAAGGATATGTCATTGTGTGTATTTACGTAGACAATATGCTGATAATTGATAGTAATCATGAAATGATTCAGTCTACCAAGAAAGTGTTATCCAACAAATTTGATATGAAAGATTTGAGAGTAGCTAACCTAACTCTTCATCTATCAAAGAATACTGGCTCAAGCGTATCACAATTAGAGTATTTGAGGATCATCGGAAGTCTGATGTATCTCACGAATTGCACACGACCTGATATCGCTCAAGCTGTGAACATGCTTAGCAGATATACGAGCAATCCGGGACATTACCACTGGAAAGCCATAGTAAGAGTTTTGAGGTATCTGAGAGAAACTTCAAAATATGGGCTGCATTATGCGAGATATCCTGTTGTTCTAGAGGGATACAACGATGTTAACTGGATATCTGATACAATGGATTCCAAATCTACGAGTGGATTTTTTTTCACACTTGGTAGTGCAGCCGTGCCATGGAAATCCTCGAGGTAAACATGTATTGCCCGGTCTACTATGGAATCAGAGTTCATAGCATTAGATAAAACAACAGAAGAAGCGAAATGGCTTCAAAACTTCTTGGATGATATTCCAAGTTAGCCCAAACCGGTGCCAGCGATAAACATACATTGTGATAGCCAATCAGCTATTGGGAGAGCCCAAAATATAATTTATAATGGTAAGTCTCGACACATACGTCGGAGATATAATACCATACGTCAACTGATCTCAAGTGGCATCATATCGATAGATTATGTTAAGTTGAAGGAAATCCTGCGGATCCACTTACTAAAGGTTTACCTAGAGAGCAAGTTGAGAAGTCATCGAGGGGAATGGGTTTGAAGCCTATAAATTAAGAATTGTCACTGTGGAAACCCAACCTAGCTGACCGGAGATCCCAAGATCTAGGTTCAAAAGGGACAACAGAAACTTTACGCAATTTAAAACAAGCACTGAAGAGTTTTCTACTCTTTCCCATTCCGATAATGACGCCGAGTGCTGTCTGTCAAGGTTAGGATAAGCTAAGGCTTTTAATGATCACTATATTAGGAGATGAGTCCTAATGGGGGTAAAGGCAGATTACCTCTTCATAGTAGATCACATATTTCAAGTAAGAAGTGAGGCCGGTTCCATGGGATTTTACAGGCTGATTTCCATAAATTACTTGATGAATCCAGGACCGCTGTTCAGGGCCGAAATGAACATAACCGTAGAATGAGAAATGGTCGAAGTAAAGCTGTGTGTTGGAAATTGTTTTGGTTTACACCAACGGCGGAACAATTCAAGACTATGGGTCACTGGTTTGCCAAGTAAATTCGATTGTCATTCACTAGGAAAGGTCAAGGTGAAAGCTACCTATTTCGATGCAGCTTTAGTTCACGGATTTTCTCTCAAGTGTCTGCATGATTATTTGAAGAATTTTGGGGGATTGTTGGAAATTCTTCAATTAATATTTGGATGGAGGAGGGACATGTCCCTTGGATGGTACCCCATGGGGACATGTCCTCCAATTGTGAATAACATGCCTCTAGGCTCCAATGGGTGCTTGAAAGGGGTATAACCCTTTGGAGGGTTGCACCCCAACCCAAAGGGTGCCCTTAAGGCACCCTTCCAAGCCTTTATAAGGAGGGCTGCATGTTCATTCTTGGAGTCTGAAAAGAAATCCGAATTTCATCCATTGTTTAGAGTCTCATATTGTTGTTTGAGTCAAGATGGAGTTCCTCCATTTCCAAGTTCAAGATCTTCTTAAGGAGTGCCTCTTGAAGAAGAGGAATCCAAGTTATCCTGGGAGAACATTAGCCACAAAGCCCGTAGAGCACTGAGACGGGGCTAATAAGTTCTTAAGGACAGAGAATCATCTCGACTTGGACGTTTTTAATTAGGTTTTTAGGTTCTTAATGTTTTAGGGTTTGCATGATAGTGTAGATCTACTTTTGATTTTCTGGTTTTGATCTGTATGTTTGCATGTTAGTTTATGTTTAATGACACTAAACAACTAACATATATAAATATAATTAAAGTGATTATATTTTCAAATAAATAAGAGGAATCTTAAAAAATTATGATTACTTATGAAACTCATTAGGAATTTGTCATGATGAATTGGACTTTTTTTTAAAAAAAATTCTCGATTATAAAAATATGTGTGCTAAAAAAGGAGAATTTAGCAAATTTGGGCAATCCCAATTTTTTTTTTGTCAGATTTAGTATTACATTGTTTTTGTTTCAAGAAATGAGTAAAGGGAAACTGTTAGGATAAAAATACCATTCTTATTAGGGATGGTAGTGGGTAGGGTTTAGTGCGGGTTTGTCATTACCAAACTCGCATCCGTATATGTAAATAAATTATCAAACTTGCACCATACGCGCTGCGGGTTTTAATTTTCATTACCAAACCCGCACTCGTATATAAAAATAAATTACCAAACCCGCATTGGTACTCAGCAGATATTTTACAGATTTTTAAAATATCATATTGATAAAATATTCTTCATCTATAATATGAAAACCAAATTAAACATAATATTAAACCATCTATAATTTCTTCACATATAATTGGAGTTTGATTTGAAATCAATATGAAGTCGCAAATATTAAACAGGATATTCGACCAAAAGCAATTCAAAAAAACGATAAAGTTGACCAAAAAAATTAAATACAGATTAAACCAATATAAGACCATAAGCTATTAAAAAAAATGATAAAGTTAACTACAAAATGTGAGTCCTTTTATATGAGTGGATTTTCTTTGCCTTAAAAAATATATAACAAAAAATTTAAGTTTGTGGATAGTAGATACCTGTTGCGCGTATCCGCGAATTTTGCTTAATTACCAAACCCATACCAAACCCGCAGCGGGTTTTATTTTAGTTTACCAAACCCGCACCAAATCCGTTTAAATATTTATCAAATCCTACCTATTGCGGGCAGATTTGCGGGCGAAATTACCATATCGAATTCTTCCTCAAAACTTAAAACATTTTTCCTTCTATTTTTTCTCCCTCTAAAATGGCTACCCTCAAACTGCTGCTGCCATGGATGTTAGAGCACTTGATGCTGCTACCATGGATTTCCATGGCAGCTGTTGCATTTTTTTTGGAACTCATTGCAAATGTGGCAAACACCCTTCGCAAATTTACGACATCACGTCGCAAGACACAAAAATTCGTCGCATATGTTGCAATTTTGCGACATTAATTTACTAGTTTTTATGACACTTGCGATTGGGTATTGCAAGTACTCGATGCAAATTAAAAAAAGACACATGTAATGGGTTTTTGAACAGGTTTTTTCCATAAAAATGGCAGCTGCCATTTCCATTGCAACATCCGACCATGCCTCTATTTAAAGCATGCCTTATATTATTTTATCAATATTTTATTTATTATTATAGCCTATTTATCATTTTGGTTATCTTATTAGTATCATTGTAATTTCGTTTATGTATTTTATATTTAGCATGCTTAAACTTTGTTTATTTATCTCATTTTACTTTTGTGTTTGCGCAACTTGTATGCCTTTAAACTGTCTTTTTATGTTCTTGCATTATAAGATATGAGGATACCTCATTTAAGTATAAATATTATATTGGCATCAATAAAGGACCATTCCGAACCCAAATGGATTTAAGATCGGACCTTACGAGAGGTGTAGTGCGACCTTAAATCATTCCCAGTATTTCATACTGGGTGGTGACTCCCTTATTCTACGGTTAGTCCAAATGAGATTATCCATACTTTCTACAGGCTGCGTGTATAACAATGTAGTGGTCGCTGATGTCATAGGCATAACGGTAAATCCCGTTTCGCTATTACAGATGGCGACTCCACTGGGGATAGAGAATCGACCCTGGAAAAATACATTGTAGTATTTACTGTGAGATTGAGAAGAACCATGTCTTCATCTTTTGTATACCTTTTTTAATCCCCGATGGCATTGCATATCGATGATCACTTTCACTCAAAGAGGTGGATTGGTATATGCTGATAACCATCACTTATTGGCACGTACCATTGAGCATGAAGGTGCGTTCATTTGGTCGATCAAACCCTTGAGTGGGGAGACCTAATTGTGGACAACCCTTCATGTCATTGGGTATAAAAAAAAGTACATTCACTTGGTCGATTGAACTTTTGAGTGGGGATACCTAGTTGTGGGCAACCCTTGCCAGTAAGAGCTTAAGTCAAATCCTTATAAACCCGCATGATAAACCCATAGTTGTTATCTCATATAAGCCTCCCTTATGATTGTGTTTGCCCCCAATCATTTGACGTTGTTTGGACTTTTACGTAAGATGTAAACTTGTTGGGCCTTTTCAACTAGAACCCGTTTGCATGTCATTATAATTGGGCCAAATGCTTTGAAATGACAACAGACCATCATGTATGAAAATCTCGATGGGTCTAAAATGTTTAGTTATGACCAAAACACCGAAACACGAGTCTGATACCCATACCGGCTTTCATTAAGAAAGTATACGCCTTATTTTTGCCAATTTGGATATCTCTAAACCTTTCTAAACCTATCCCAAAATAACCAAAATTACTAAAGGTCTAATTCATCATTTATATACAATGTCACGATCCCATATTAGGTTTAGTCATTTTATAAATGGGCCGTCTTTGTCTTTTAACGATGAAACGGAACCAATGTAGCCAGTGTTTACCTTTTTTAGTATAAGAGAGACGAGTTTGTCTACCCCTTATTGGTGCATAAGCTAACCCAAACCTAGGGAAGATATTGGACTTACCACGTGTAGGGAGAAATAAGGTTGGAATGATATATATTGATTGAACATGAATTACATGCATTTCATGTATCGCATGTAGACATGCATTTCATGTATCACATGTTGGTTTCTAAGGTCAAACCAAGATCGATTTAAGCATTTAAAAGTGTGAATACGACAAAGTTAAGTTGCGGAATACTCACTTTGATCGGCTTTTGCGATGCGAGGAACAACAAAAATTCTTCAAGCTTTTCCTCCAAGGTTCGGCCATGGCTTCTTTTTGTGCTCCAAGTTGAATCTCCAAGCTCCAAGCTTTGTTTGTAGATTCCATGCTCAAGGGTTTGTTTCCCTATCACCTTTGGATGACTCTTTATGTGCTAGCATTGAATTAAACTAACATCTACAATTGGATTCAAAAAAACGTAGGCCTCGGGCAACTTGGCGAATAAAAAACTACTCGAATAAAGGGCAGAATTAAAACAGATATACATTAAACTAAAGATATTAAGCATAACAAACCTTTTTTTTTTTGGAGATAATTGTATTTTGATTGAATTATTAATATCTTATTGATATAAGATAAAAAGGAAGAAAAGAAAGTAAGGTAGACAAAAAAATACTTCTTGGAACCGTCGCTAGCGAATTAATTCTAAATTAACTCGTTTGCCCGAATTAAAATCTAATTTTAATTCCGCGTCGAAATCTAATTTCGTATAATATATCGAATATATTATTTTATCGATTAATTCCAAATTAATCGTTCTCTCTCTTTTAAATAATATTTTATCCCAGATAAAATATCTCCGTAATTAATCCCATATTAATTTTCTCTCTCTAATAATTAATCCTAGATTAATTATGTGCGAGTCATACGTCATCGGTGAATCTTCGGGAAGCGACCCATAAGATCCCCGGATATGTTGTCAGTAAATCCGGTCGTTGTACTATCCGAACACGTACGTACATAGTACTACGTTTTTAGCAAAGCACCGTGCCTACCCAATTCTCCAGAAATATTCTTAAAGGAATATATAATCATTATCAGGCGTAGTATACATAGTATTGCGTATTGCGATCCAGTATTGGATGTCACGTGCTAGGCCTGGGGCTGGAATTGTGTCTGCCCCGTAGGAAGCATATATCGAATCTCTGGTAACTAGTCTCTATAATCGGATAAACATAACTTAGTCACAATATCCCGATAGCTGCAGCATATTAGAGCATCAGTTCTGTATTCTACGTGATCATCATCTCCACTATGACTGAAGTGATACTTCCGTCTTGACATCACACCCAATACACTACGATTCTCAATATACCCAGAAGAGGCGTACACAGAACCGGTTAAAGCCCTGGACGACCAAAACCAAAGTATATTGATTGTCGCAAGTATTAGCGGTGCATGTCTCAGGTTAAGACCAAATACACCTACCCTGATTCGGACTTCCATAGACACATAGTCATACTACCAATGGAATTCCGAGGGGTCTATCCAGATCGAAGCTGTTTCCGTACCATCGGTAAACACAACCTCCTATTACACTTGCATGAGTATCCAATACCCAAATATATGAGAACTATGCCGTTATGCTCCCACAACGCGCACAAGTGTAATACTAGTCTATTCCGCATTATCGATGTCCAATCTCGATAATACTACGACTATGGATATTTAATGATTAAACCTTCGTGGATTGATACTGTCTCATATCATCTCAATCCGGAACTAATCATAAGGACCTTCTATCATTTTTACATCTTGGTAATCTAATTACAAATGATAAAAGAGCAATTTCATTTGTCACATAGTTAATTTGTACAACAACATCATGATCTGTACAAATAGTGATGCTATGGGTCATAATTGTCCAACAATCTCCCACTTGGCCTATAGCCAATCACTCAAGTGTCCTACACATGAACTATGTACGGTTCGCTCAAATTTCTGCTGAGGAATTGCTTTCGTCAGCGGATTTACGGTTTTATCATCTGATGCGATTTATTTGATCATCACATCGCATCGATGTATTATCCGAACGAATCAGATGAATATTTGAAGAATATATCTGGATCATTGATGAGACCATTAATTCTTTAGCCTGTGCTGTAGCCTAGCTCAACTGCTAACAGAATTACTCCTAATCTGATTAGGATTATTATAGATCCAAAAGGCTTCTATTGCTGCCTCAGCTGCAGCAATATTCCGCTTTTGTTGTTTATTCGGTAACAGTATCTTACTTGGAAGATTTCCAGCTCACTGTTCCATTATTCAAACTATATAATACCCCTTGTTACGACTTATAGTCGTTTTTATCGGTTAGGAAACTTGTAACGGTGAACCCAGTCACTTCAAGTTCTCATTCTCCATAACTTAAGAAAGCATTCTTAGTTCATCTTAGATACTAAATGATGTTCTTAACATCAATCCAGTGACTATCACTTGGATTGGCCTGATTGTGACTCCATATGCTCAAAGCATATGAGACACCAGGTCGCGTACATTTATTTCAATGTACGAGTACTCGGAGAGTTCCAACAACTTTTAGATCTATCCCAGTAGATCTTTATTCCTAGAATAAAGGTTGTCTCTCCCAAGTATTCTATGGAGAATTTTTATGAAAGCCAAGCTTTCACCGATCGTATTATGAGAATATCATTTCCAAGAAATAATATATCATCATTATGTAGGACAATCATTGTCAGTGCGCTCCCACTAACCTCCTTATATACACAAGAATTATTTCCGTTTTGAATTAAATCATATACCATCATGATTACATCAAAACTACAGTTCCAAGAACGCAATGCTTGCTTCAATCCATAAATGGATTGAATTAACTTGCAAACCTTGTTTGCTTGTTTTGGTATGACAAAACCGTCAGGATGTTCTAAACATCCTCCAAAAGGTTTCTGTTTAAGGAAAGCGATTTTGACATTCAGCTGCCATATTTCATGAATGAAACATGCAGCTTTAGCAAGCATTATCCAAATGGATTTAACCATGGCAACATGTAAAGGTTTCGTCATATTCGACACAATGTTGATAACGACACCTTTTCGCTACAAGCCTAGCTTTGTACGTTGGTTTGTTGCCATCCATGTATGTCTTCCTTGAAGACTCAAATAGTACCAATCGGCACAATGCCTTCTGGTACAACAACCAGTGTCCAAACTTGGTTGGTATACATGGAATCCATTTCGAACATCATGGCACTTTTCCATAATGGGGAGTCGATACCTTGTATCACTTCCTCATACGTAGTCGGTTCGTATTCCTCAATAAGATTGACATCTTTACGAGGTGAGATCAGAAACCCATACATCTCAGGTTATTTTCTGACTCTCTCTAACTTACGCGGTTCTTGTGTATTCGAAGATTATTGGTATAGTTTCATCCTTGATGAACTATTTGTGTTCCATTAAGGAATCAGTGCCTGGAACAGTATTACTCTGATTTTCATTGAGTTTTACTTTCCTCCCACTTACCACTGCATATAGGTATTCCTCTTAGGAAAACCGCATGGCGAGCAACAATTACATTGTTCTCTTGTGAGTTGTATAAGTACTATACTTTGGTTACCCTAGGATAACCCACAACTTAGACACTTATCCGATTTGGGTTTTAGTTTGGTATCATCCAAACATATGCCCAGCATTCCCAAATCATTAGGAATGAGAAAACCCAGTTTCTTTCCTGTACATATCTACTATGAAGTCTGTCAAACAGATTTTATGGAACCTTATTTAAAATAAGTTTTGCACTGTTTAATGCGTATCCCTTGAAGGAAAATGGTAGCTCAGAGCGACTCATAATTAACCTTACTATGTCCAACAAGGTTCGATTTCTCTGTTCAGCACACCGCTCAATTGAGGTGTTCCGGGAGGAGTCCTCATTGAAAGAATACTATACTTTTTCAAGTATTCGAGAAACTTATTGCTTAAGTATTTTCATCATGGTCCAATCATGGTGTTTAATACTTTAGCCGATCTGTTTGTCTACTTCGTGTCGAAACTCTTTGAATTAATCAAAAGTTTCCGATTCATGTTTCAAAAGAAACACATAACCATAACGCGATGCCACATCCGTAAAGGTTACAAAGTATTCATATCCACCTCTAGCCTAGCTAGATATGGGCCCACTTACGTCACTATGAATGAGGGCTAACAGATCAGTGGCACTAACACTTTTACCAAGTAAAAGATGTTTTAGGCACTTTGCCTAATAAACTAGATTCGTAGACATTATTTGAATAGCATCAAATCCGTCCTAGTATCCAATCTTCAAAAGTGTGGATATACGAGTATTGTTTGATGTGTCCCAGACAACAATGCCAGAAATAAGTCTCATCTGATTAAATCAGTTTAAGCTATTTGTTTGTCATGTTATATGTTTGAGATTGATTTATATTCAAAATATAAATACTGTTATTCACATCTAATGCGTTTATCTAAATATCATCTTTATAAAAGAAAACACTTTAGTGTTCTAGAATATAAAGGTATACCCGCAACGGGTTAAACCTGATATAGAGATAATGTTTCTAGTCAAACTAGTTACATTATAACAGTTTCCTAATTTAAGTACACACCCGAAGGGTAGTTCCTAAACTTAGGTCTCTACGGTTAAAACAACGACTATTGTCCTGTTTTCATTTGAATAGAATCTCAACTGAAGTCAGTGTTCTGCTAATCAGCAGATACTGCACACCAGTATATATTTATGTACCACACTCAGTATCTAAAATCCAATTTTAATACTAGTAGCGAACATATTTATGAAAAACATATTTAAAGTCGGAGCCTTGCCCCTCTTTACTTCCTTCATGTGTGCCTTGTCCACACGGCAGTCATGCATACAGTGACCGCGTTTGCCACAGTTTTAGGCAGACATTTTGGGATATGTCATTTGTCTTCCTAGAAGACTTGTGATGATTTTGCCTTTGCCCTTTTATAAGCTCTGGCTCTGCCTCATAGAGCATAGCCATCAACTCTCCAAGATTTTTCTCTTGGTTCACAATGAACCTGTCCCAGCTTTTGGGTAGAGACTATAAGATCAAATCTTTGGTAGTCTCGGCCACATAGGTATTGCCCAGCTAACCTTGCTGATCGATGTCAGTAATCATCTGCGACACCTAGTGCTCGATAGATGTACCCTCTGACATACGTGAGCTAAAGAGCTTCTTGTTTGCAATTTATACTTCTAAGATCTAAGAATAGATCTATGAAGATCTTTAATTTCAACATCATGTTACAAGGATCTAATCCTTAATTTTGACAACAAAATTAAAGTGTCACTGCGGTAAGGATTGAGCACCAAACTTATCATCACATGAATATTCCAAATATCATGTTCTACTATTTGCTCAACTCCTGGCTTAGGCCCAAGAGGTTTCTCTATCAAATAGAGTAACTTCTCAGTTCCCAGGACTATCCTGAGGTATCATTCCCAATTTGAAAATTAAAGCCGTTTAATGACATTTTCTCCCAGGATTATGTTCTAAACGCTAATCTTTCAATTATCTTGATTGCTATAGTCCAACTATCCAATCAACGATTTTGTGTACTATTTATTATAATGATTACTATAGTCTAACTATATAATCAACTATAATTTAATTGGTTAATTTCAAATATATTGATTACTATAATCCAATTATATAATCAACTATAATTGAAGTAGTTTGAATACAGTCCAACTATTTTATTAAAACAACGATTAAATATTAGTCCAACTAATATATTAATTTGATGATGAAAAATTGAAATGAGCGCGTATTGGCAAGTAACTAAACGAATTTGCAAATTTAATACTTGCCTCCCACTATTTTTCGGCGAGCCTCTAACCCTCTGTTGAGTACTCGGGAAACCTTGCTTCCTAGTGGGCTAGGATCCCGTTAAATAACACACAATCTTGACTTTGGCCAACAAATTGTATGATAATTAACTAGGTAGATCTCTAAGATCAATTGGATCCCATCCAATTCCTAGATCCAGTAAGTGGACATCCAAGTCCGAAACATATATCTTATATATGCCAATATATCCAATATATTACCTAACCTTTTTCCTCTGAATCAATTAAGCCTTGGCTTTGACACAACAAACTTAATGATCCCAGTTAAGCGGAACCCATTGATCTTGGAAAGCTTTGTAATCAATGTCGATGGACAAGAAGTGATCTTGACTTTGGCCAACAAATCACAACTTGGACAAGACACCAATATGGAACAAAGCCTTCATGATTCAAACACATCCGCGATGGACAAAGGTCTTGACTTTGGCCAACAAACCAGTGCCAATCTTGGATCTTGAGAATGAATCATTCAATGGAAGGAAAAACGCTTAATATGTATTGAGGGTTTTTCGCGTAATTGGCAACCAATTAATTATCTTTGTTAAGGTCTCATCATCATACACCCTTAAAAATGCATTCTAAAAACATAATAAGGCGCGTATAAATAAAATAATAATGATATGTGGATGGATACTTAACACATTTTGTTCCTAGAACAAATCTCTCCATTTCCTCTCTCCCGCTAGCACAAATATTACTTCTACCCAATTACATAACATTTCTAAAGAAACCTCATTTACATTGAGGGGAATAGGTGAGAAGAGAAATACAAAGAGTCAAGAGGTAATAGGATGGACACGCAGGTCCAATTTAATAAATTCTAAATTTATTACAATAATTTCCAAAATTTCCCTCACCCATCTAATATCCATCCGATATGCATTATTCATACATCGCATCCATGTATTCACACAAAGCATGTTATCAATCAATCTAATCCAATTAATTAATCTGAAATTAATGACCATCCAATGTTCAAACAACGATTTGATTTTGCGCGAGTCAAACTCGTTTTGCGAATAAGTACTCAAAGTACGAATTCTTGAATTATATTAAACTACAATATTAAATCCAATTTAATTTGTATTTAATACTAATTCTATATTTAATTCTAAATTAAATAATTACACTTTTTAATGTGCCTTTACGACTTAGATTCCAAATCTAATCGTTACGGGTCTCAAAGCCCAATTAACATCCAATGTCAATTTAATTAAAGTCCAATGGGCTTTCAATTAATTTCATAAGGTATGGACTTTGGTCAATATGGGTCAAACCCAAATACCAAAGCCCATTTAAGGAATCACCCTTATTTGCCAAGAAACCAATTTAGGCCCATTAGGCCCAATTAAAATTAAAAGTCCATTTAATTATATTTGGACTTTATGGATAAACTTGGCCCAACCAAGCCCATTAAGCCCAAATACAACTTTACAAGCCCAATTCCAAATTTGGCCCAATTAATTAAATTACAAAATTCCAAACTTCATAATTAAATTAATCTTAAGTGTATAGCCATAATTAATTAACCAAATTAATATTTCCAAAACACCAATTTACATAATTAATCATGCTAATTATCATCAACACATGTCCAACACAATTGAATCAAAAATCATATCATTTTCCATGCTACTAGTCACGGCAATTGTAGGGTTTTATTGTCCGATTCAGAATTCAATCCAATTAAATCCTAAATCAACATATCCCAAGTGATTTCAACTTATCCAATGATCAAAAAAAAAAATCACCATGACTTAGGGTAACACATAAGTTTCGGCCAAGCCAATTATTTTGGGAAAATTCATCCAATTCAATTTTCATCCAATTCAATTTTCATCAAATTGATCATGCATAACACTATGTTATCATCATTCAAGCATATTCCAACAATCAATTTCATCAAAACATGCTCAAATCAATTTTACCCAATTTTACCCTAATTCCAATTTCATGCTTAAATCATGGCTCTGATACCATTGTTGGGTTTCTAAGGTCAAACCAAGATCGATTTAAGCATTTAAAAGTGTGAATACGACAAAGTTAAGTTGCGGAATACTCATTTTGATCGGCTTTTGCGATGCGAGGAACAACAAAAATTCTTCAAGCTTTTCCTCCAAGGTTCGGCCATGGCTTCTTTTTGTGCTCCAAGTTGAATCTCCAAGCTCCAAGCTTTGTTTGTAGATTCCATGCTCAAGGGTTTGTTTCCCTATCACCTTTGGATGACTCTTTATGTGCTAGCATTGAAAAAATTTACCACAAATCTTCCTTATTTCTTCTTCTTATTCTCGGCAATTTCAAAAATTGGAGAATGAGAGAAAATGGCCCAAGGCCAAAAATAGAAGAGAGAAGAGAGGAGTGAGTTGTGTTGTTGTATTTTGGTTTCTAAAACCTTAATCAAACATATACCAAAATCTCTACACATTTTTGTATTTGTTTTTCCAAAAAACAAAAAGCAAAAGTGAGGGAAAAATGACATTAAATGCATTCAACAACCACCATCAACTATTCACATCAATCAATGATGACAAGCATCACTTCACTCAAAGTGATGTGACTTCCATCACTTGATTGACTAGTGATTTGACGCTTGATGTGACTTGTGGGCCGCACTTAAATTCGAAATACGAGTGGGCCTGCAAACACTCCCGGGCTCGAGTTCGCTAATTCCGAATTAACGAATTTTCCGTTGCGACGTAATTAAATCAAATTTAATTAAATAATTGTGCCTAGCAAAATTACTATTCACGTCGCTAGCGAATTAATTCTAAATTAACTCGTTTGCCCGAATTAAAATCTAATTTTAATTCCGCGTCGAAATCTAATTTCGTATAATATATCGAATATATTATTTTATCAATTAATTCCAAATTAATCGTTCTCTCTCTTTTAAATAATATTTTATCCCAGATTAATTTTCTCTCTCTAATAATTAATCCTAGATTAATTATGTGCGAGTAATACGTCATCGGTGAATCTTCGGGAAGCGACCCATGAGATCCCCATATATTTTGGCAGTAAATCCGGTCGTCGGACTATCCGAACACGTACGTACCTAGTACTACGTTTTTATCGATTTACAAGACATGGTTGGCTTCTAGCAAAGTACCGTGCCTACCCAATTCTCCAGAAATATTCTTAAATGAATATGTAATCTTTATCAGGTGTAGTATACATAGTATTGCGTATTGCGATCCAGTATCGGATGTCACATGCTAGGCCTGGGGCTGGAATTATGTCTGCCCCGTACGAAGCACAAATCAGATCTTTGGTAAATAGTCTCTATAATCGAACAAACATGACCTAGTCATAATATCCCGATAGCTGCAGCATATTAGAGCACCAGTTCCGTATCCTACGTGATCATCATCTCCACTATGACTGAAGTGATACTTCCATCTTGACATCACACCCAATACACTACGATTCTCAATATACCCAGAAAAGGCATACACAGAACCGGTTAAAGCCCTGGACGACCAAAACCAAAGTATATTGATTGTCGCAAGTATTAGCGGTGCAAGTCTCAGGTTAAGACCAAATACACCTACCCTGATTCAGACTTCCATAGACACATAGTCATACTACCAATGGAATTCTGAGGGGTCTATCTAGAGCGATGCTGTTTCCGTACCATCGGTAAACACAACCTCCTATTACACTTGCATGAGTATCCAATACCCAAATATATGAGAACTATGCCGTTATGCTCCCACAACGCGCACAAGTGTAATACTAGTCTATTCCGCATTATCGATGTCCAATCTCGATAATACTACGACTATGGATATTTAATGATTAAACCTTCGTGGATTGATACTGTCTCATATCATCTCAATCCGGAACTAATCATAAGGACCTTCTATCATTTATACATCTTGGTAATCTAATTACAAATGATAAAAGAGCAATTTCCTTTGTCACATAGTTAATTTGTACAACAACACCATGATCTGTACAAATAGTGATGCTATGGGTCATAATTGTCCAACATCACATGCATACATGCATCATGCTAACATATTTTGATGCAGCTATCATAGCGGTCTCACATAGACCGAATGAAGGATAAGTTGAATAAAGTGACCGAATAACTATTATCTTTGACCACTGCTATGATCAAATGGATTTCACCTCAGATGGTTAGGGCCAAAACAAACAATGAGAGGCAAGAGTATAAGAATATCTACGACCAATGGTGATATAAAAAATAGTGGAAGAGGCTTAGGAAGCGGAACATCAGAAGTAAACACCGTCCAAAAGCGACATTTCTCTAACATTGGAAGACTGATGTTCAGGATTTTAGATGAACTCAAGAGACAAGGTCTACTAAAATTGATAGATCCAAAGCATATGCCAAACCCACTGCCAAGAAAACTTGATACCAAACTGCACATTCCACCAGTTCCCAGGGCATATGACAAATGGATGTGCCCACTTTAGACATGAAATCTAGAACCTGATTGACGCTGGCAGAATACCAGACCCTGAAGGAACTATGACCATGCAGTAACCAAATTTCAAATCATCACATTTTCTTCTTTGTTTTTTCATAATTTAATGACTCTTTCTTTTTTGAAATAAATTTGATTTTGTAAAATTTTTCGTCTCTTAACAAAAGATGAGCATGCCCGAATCCTTAAAATAATTTTAAACCTTGGAATCACTAGCAGAATGCTATCCTAAAAAATTACGCACTAAAACTTGAGCTTAGAATTATATTACATACTTAGAAAGAATTTATGCTGGCACAACTTGTAGAGGCGATCAAGATACTTGACATTAATTTGACTCATTTCCAAAGTTAAGGAGATGATAATGGGTTAAGGAGATGACGCGAGCAAAAAGAAAAAGAGAGAAAGAAAAAAAGAAGTGCAAAAGAAAAGAGGAAAAAGAAAAGAAAGAAAATGGCGAATCCCATGAAAACCACTCATTTGTTTAAATTTTTAGTAACCATGAGTATCGTGAACCCCACACCTATTTTTACGTCAAACGACAAATCAAATATCGAGTATGCAAAGTAAATTGAGTATTTCACAAACCAAAATCGGAACCAATAATAACATGGTAAATAAATAAAGCGAAGTTATAACAAGAACAATCAAATGGTCAAAAAGTGAGAAGAAAACGGTCAAAAAATCAAAACATTACTTGGTCAAAATGGACAAAAACATAAAATTTCAAAACATATCCTGGGGACTTTAAAACAAAAGAAAATATAAAATCATATGGAAAATATCCAAAACATTTCCACATTTTAAATGTGAACACATATCGTGAAATTGATAATTAAAATTCAAATAATGGTCCGACTATGAAATGCATCACCTAAACAACTACACAATATGATATGGTACAAAGTATAATATGGATATGATAACTGCAAGGTATCTCAGAAGCCTAGCGATATCTAAGAGTTGGTAATAACCTAACAAGAGAGATAAAAGATGAAAATAAGCGATTCCTGTAGAACAACCGTGGATAGACCCATATTAGTATGAATGCAAACAGATCATTTGGAATTTTATAAGTTGAATATACTTTCGTTAAGACAAATATAGAATAAATAGTTATCCAATGAGTCTTAAAGAAATACTAAGCCTTAAAGAAAAGAAAGAAATAAGAAAACGACAATCATATAGTGTCAGATAGAAAGAAGTACCCTTAATACCAGTTCGAGAAGAACAAGAGTTCAGACCTTAATAAATGAGTTATATCTTGTTAGGGCATCATCAAGGGGAAGTATAAGAGATGAATAATTTTTATGGATAAAAAAAAATTATGTGAAGGAATACATCTCTATATAGATAGTATATAGATTATATGACTACGTTTCTATATGAGAATGTAGGGTTCTAAAGAGAACTTCAAAGAATTAAGCTTTCAGCTGTGTAAACCAAATAAGGTATATCAAGACAAGAAATTCCCAGAGGTTGTTGTACCAAGCTCAGCATTGGAAATAATTCGAGGACGAATCCTATTTAAGGGGGGAAGAGAATTTGTAACAACCGAAAATATCAACTACTGTTACACTGTGGAACGAGTGCCACCTAATATAAATTATGTTTGGACATATATACCTTCATGAAATAACTTTGGGGAACAGTCGAAAAAATCTTCGAGATTCTGAAATGAGATAGTACGATGTTCCACTACAGATATCTTATGATATTTGGGCCATAACTTTCCATACGAACTCTGATTTTTATGAATTTTATATCGTCAGAAAGCTGAGATCGAGATCTACGACTTCCGCGTTGAATATTTTTCCAAATTTGAACCAGAAATAGGTCGAAAATATAAATAAAAAAATCTAGGTGAATAGTACTCGGACCTATCTAGAGAAATCTCTAAGTTTCTCAAAGTTTCCAAACAATTCTTCAAAAAATGCTAATTGGAAGTGGGCCCTAGTACAAAAAGGGGATATTATTCCTACATCCCAAAAAAAATGGAATTTTGTAGAGAAAGAGAGAGAAATGTGAGAATGAGAGAAAGAAGAAGAAGAAGAAGAGAAGAAAAATAAGAAAGAGAGAAGAGGGAAGAAGAATCAAAGAAAAGATGACAAATACCAAATCTCCATGAGATAAGAAGAGGCTTGGCAACCATTGAGAGCTTGGGGAGTGAAGGAAATCAAGAGAAAGAAGGTAAATAATCTTGACCCAAATTCTAAGTTATGAAATTTTGATAAAATAATGTTAAGGTGGTTTTATTGGCATGCTAGTAATTGCATTGAGGAAGATACCAAACTAAGAAATTGGTTTTATTGGAGGATGTTCAAGAATTAAGAAATCTTAGGTAATGTATTTAAGTTGAGATTTATGAGCTAAAAGATGTTAATGTAATGGTATTTGGAGTATGAAGAATGAATGTGGTAGTTTAAGGAATTGTTTGTGCAAAAATGTTAGTGTGGAAGCGTGGGAAGTGTATTTAGAGAAAGTTTGACATGGAAAAGTTAATATTAAGCCTTGAAACCGGCCTAGCGTCGCAACGCCACGCACCCAGCGTCGCGACGCCATGCACCAAGTGTCGCGACACGTGCTGGAGAAACTGCCCCAATTTGATTTTGTGTCGTGCGCGTCGCGATGTGAGTCAAACAGTTCTCTGTCTCGGCCTGCTCGAGTACGCG
Organism: Zanthoxylum bungeanum; assembly: GCA_019454045.1. Taxonomy (NCBI): domain Eukaryota; kingdom Viridiplantae; phylum Streptophyta; class Magnoliopsida; order Sapindales; family Rutaceae; genus Zanthoxylum; species Zanthoxylum bungeanum. The sequence continues at coordinate 42,885 of SKCR01026569.1, forward strand.
TCGCGACGTGCAAATCTTGGCGTCGCGTGGTCATTTTCAAGGATAAATTTTTTACCAATTCAGTTTCGACTCAGGATATTAGAGACCGCCCGAATGACTTCTTATCATTTTATATACACGTAAATTACCATGACACAAATGAAAAAACCCATGTAGTGATGATAGTTTCGAAGTATATTTTTACTATATGTATTCTAATTAAAGTTTCCCATTAAAGGTTATCGCATGAACCACAAATTCCTTCGGTGAAGTAAAGTTATGCTAGCAGGACTCCAAATCTGTGAGTGGACCTTTCTTTTCAAAGTTAATTTTATTTAATTGTTTGACTCCAGACTTACTTTTAAGCATTTTAGGGCGGTAGCCAGATTTTATTTCAGTTGTTTTAAGAAAGAGCATGTTTCTAAGGATAAGCTTTATTACATGATGAGTCTTTGAAAGAATGATTTTAGAACTTGAGTTTTATGTTTTCGAGGCATGAGGGAAAAACCCACCTCAGTATGTTACTTGACATAGATACGAATTGACGAATTCAGAGATCGTGTACACACGTAGTTCAGGACTAGGGATGACAGATGTCCCTAGATCCTAGATTCAGAGCCTGGAGGGTAGTATAGATCCGCACCTACGGTTCTAGTTCAGTGGCTTGGGGGACGGTGATACGTAACGCCCCAAGACCACATTTTCAAGGACATGTAATGTCATGCTTTGGGGGGCGGCGATACATAACGCCCCAATGTCATGGATTTGCACTTCTGGCTCTAGTTAGGCGTATGGGGGGACGGCGATACGTAACGCCCCCATGCATCAGGTTTTTCAGAGACAGAATTCAGTGATAGTTGAAAGTTTTACAAAAGAATTTCAGAAAGACAAACTTAGTATTTTTAGAAAAGGCTCACAGTTTTGCAGAAAGAAAAGCTTTTCAGAAAAAGTTTTACTGAAAAAGTAATGAATTCAGATAAGAGAAGAATTTTCTGAAAAAGATGGTTTTATAGTAATAGATTCAGTTTTAAAACCAGGTGTTTTCTTAAACAAATCGGTTTTTGTTTTAATCGTCCACTAACTTAGACCGTTCAAACAATCTAACCCCCCACTCTCAGTTTCTCTGTTTTGTAGGCATTCCCGAAAGATGAGCTCGAGAGGATAGATTCTAATGGTAGTCACTAGAGGGTTTGGTCCACCAAGTCGAGTCAAGTCTAGTTTTAGATAATTATATTGTAAAGTTGTGTACCAGTACACTTGTATAGAATTGTAAGATAAGAAATGTTGAGTTTCAGTTGTGTATGTAATATTTTATATTATATGTTGAAGTTTTGGACAGAGGTCCCATACATGATATTGTTTTTAAAAAGAGTACTAGTGATGTTCTTAGTTAAAAATTTAGAGGCTCCTGGGGATAGTACGGCCTATTCTCTGCCGGTAATATCTCCGGAGTGAGGATGTTACACTCACCCAGGGACGCGTCATCACCATCGAAATAGCGCCACTCGGGGCAGCGTAACAATTGTCGCAATGGGTTAACTGAGGTCTATTAGGTGGGCCAAAATGGTACTCCACACAAGTAAATGCCACAATGGGTTAAATAATAACCAAGATGTGCCCACAATGGGGCTCCACATATACAAATTTTAAAATATACAATTTAAATTTTTTTATCGATCCAAGTCTGATTCAATTTACATTTACACTACCAAGCATATATTTATCAAAATAAAATAATAAAACTTATTATGGTAGTGTCGTGCCGCCCAATGCGTAATTTCATATTTTTATAAAACATGACTAATGTTAAAACGTATTTCATATAATTTTCATATGTATAATATACTGATATACATATATATAACTTAAAACCACAATTAAGATGAGTACCAAATCCCTACCTCAACCCCGCGCTCGAAGCGTGAAACCGATCTCACAGCGATGCTAAACGCGTTTGGACAATTTTGTTGGTCTAACAACTACAAAACTTTCTTCGGGCCCACCCAGTATGCTCTACGAGGCACACGAGTCCCGCTGACTGGTGATGACCCAAATATCACCCAAAAATGACATCTCGAAACCTGAGATGTAAAATGCACCAAATCAAACTCCCGCACAAATCTAAAGGAAAACCGACATGGTTCTGTTTAAAACACATGTTTTCCATTTACAATTCAATACCATAAATGCCCATCCGGGGCCTACAATAATCACCCAACCACACTTCACAATCAAGGCCACAATCCAAAAATAATAATCTTAAACTCAAAACTCAAATAATTTAAATAAACCAAAATCAGTAAATTAAACACGTAATAAAAAATATGACAAATACACAGTTTGGGATCATTACTGCATGAAAGGGTCGAACCAACACGTCGTGAACGTCAAACACCAAATTCTACCCAGACACGTTGGCACGTGGCCTTCAGGCACTGCCATAAGCGTCGACGCGTGGAGCCTACGAGCTGGCATACCGTCGCACTACTACCACTAGAATATACGTGTCGTCATTTTGAATCCAATGGTTGTGGTCACGGGCCCAACAAAGCTCTGGTTTGTCATGGATCGCCTAAAAATCATCGAAATCTTCAAGCTCTCCCTTCGCCAGAAAACGGCCAGCTCCAGTGACACCACCACCACCACCAAAATGCTTCTCACAATCGGAAAATGGTTATCTTCGCGTGATCTATTCTCTTCCTCATACATTTGAAGAGAAAAGAAGAAAAAAATGGATGTTCACGTTTGAGAGAGAGAGAATATAAAAAAATTTCAGTCAAGTCCTCTAAATTTGGGTCAAATAAAAATTGAGTTAAACTTATAAAAATTTTATCAATTGACCCCTAAAGTCAAAAATTCAAAATTTGACCAAAGACTTTTAGGTGAAAATATAATAATACCTTTACTAAAAATTTTGGGTATTACATCCTTCCCCCTTGAAAGATCCGAAATTCAAAATGCAAAAAAGGATCTAAGTACAACATCATGTACGGAGGTCAAAAAGACGAAAATGTCTCAAATACTTTATCAATAAGCCTGAAAGCATGATGCCATACAAGGCCATGTCACACAACTGGCCTACTAAAAAAGTATTACCTGCTTTGGGCCTCACAATAAGGATATATCTCAAGTCCAAACCCTACACCCTCAAGGCTTTGTTCGTGGTACCATCAGTTCCTGACCCAAGAAGTAAAATAAACTAAGAAGTTAAAAGTGGAAAACATATACACAAAGCTGTAATAAGACTGAAATTCCATAAGATCGTAAACTACGACGGAACATGAAAACTGAAACATCACAACGTGCCCGTACATAAAAGTGAAAAATCAAAAAGCACATCAAGACATAAAACTACGTCAAGACTACAAACATGTAAACTTAATATGAAACGTAACATGATCCGAAAATACGTAAACATGACCTCAAAAGACATGATTTGTTTCAACGTCAAGCAAAATTTAACTAAAAATGACTTAACGTCAAATTGAAACATAACACAACATGCATAATGTCAAGGGAAATCATCACATAACTGAAAACTATATAACGCCAATTGAAGACATAAAAAACACATGTAAATTGTAAACATGATTACAAACTATAAAATATAACATAAGCTAAAATTGAACCATGTAGCAAAAATGTAAACATGAACTTGAATCTGAATGAGTCTATGAGGGTGATCAATCCCATGAGCCATTGCGAAAGACATAAAATAATGTCAAATAAAAGCATGTAAATGTGACACGTAAGCTGGAATAATAAACTGTATACATGAAATTTCCAAGAGGGCTTTCTCCCAGTTCGATATTTGGGAGTTCCTTTGATTTCCACTAAGCTCCGGGCTTCTGATTATGCTTCTCTTATTGAGCGTATCGTCAGGCGTGCCAAGAGTTGGAGTATCAGGTTTCTTTCATTTGCAGGGCGACTTCAGCTCATCAAGTCGGTTCTGTTCTCTATTCAAGTTTATTGGTATTCTTTATTCTTTATTCATTCTTCATATGTCTGTTATTAAGAAGGTAGAGACGACTCTCAGGTCATTCCTTTGGAATGGTAGTGAGCTTTCTTCCTTTGGGGCGAGAGTGGCTTGGCAAACTGTTTGTTTACCTTTAAAAGAGGGGGGGTTTGGGGATTAAGAGTTTGGCAACTTGGAATAAAGCGGATATTGTTAAACATTTATGGTTTCTTTGCTCTGGTCAGGTCTCCTCCTGGTTAAATTGGATTCAGTCTTACTTGGTTCGGGGATGGAGCTTTTGAGAGGTGTCGTGTCCTGGAGATTACACTTGGAGCTGGCAGAATATTCTGGAGCTTCGTTCTTGGGCTCGTCAGAGAATGAGGTTTAGGATTGGGAATAGTGAGAAGACGCTGCTATGGTTTGATAACTGGCATCCGCTGGGTCTGATTATGGATACGTTGGGTGAGAGAGTTATTTATGACTCTGGCTTGGATATGATGGCTACAGTTGCTACTATTATATTTGATTCTTCTTGGCATTGGCCCCTGCTAGGTCAGCAGCCCTCGTTGAGCTGGCTCGACCCCTTCTTTCGGATCCTTCTTGTATGAGGGAGGATGAGTTGGTTTGGGAAGATGATAGTAGATGGAGGTTTTCTGTGTCTAGCGCTTGGAATGCGATGAGGATGAGGGGCACTTTGATACGCTGGCACCAGGTTATTTGGTTTAGTAAAGCTATTCCACGCCATTCCTTTTTTGCTTTGGATTACTATTCAGGGTGGCCTTTGTACCCAAGATCGTCTAATGAGTTTTGGTATCTCTGCTTGCTCACGATGCATCATTTGTGGTTGTTCAAGTGAGGATATTGATCAACTTTTCTTCCAATGCTCTTTCTCTTCGCGGGTGTGGACTACGATACTGGCCATGTATGGGTTAGATCAGAGTTCTCGAGTTTGGTTGCAGACGGTTGAATGGATGTATCAGTTCACCGACGCCTCATTATGTCATCTTCTTGTTCGAATTTCTTTTGATGTGTCAGTTTACTACATCTGGAGGGAGAGGAATGCTCGCATGTATGATGTGACCCCTCGCCCTGTTAGTGCTCTCCTTTGTGATATTGTGTTTAATGTCCGGTCTTGTGCCAATTTACTATGGAGGGTGAAACCATCTTATGATAATAAATGGCTTCATCTTTCTTGGTACATGCTTGATGACATTTTTTGATTGTTTTGTTTTGTTTGTAGTTTTTCGGGTTTTTCTAGGAGGGCTTGTCCTCTTTAGTTTTCTGGGTTTTGCCCTTTTAGCTTTTTCCTCTATTGCTAGGAGGGCCTGTCCTTCCTAGCTGCTGAGGTATGCCCTTGTGTTTTTGTTTTTCTTTTGTTAATACATGCTTACCTTATCCCAAAAAAAATTACGAAGAATGTCAACCAAAAGTGAAAATCATGACACATGGAAGATGACAGCTGAAAGTATATAAACATGACACATGAAAAACTTAAGTTGTGAACATGACACATAAAAGACATCAATAAACAGAGAACATGAAAACATGACTGAAAAATTGTAAAATATAACATGGGTGAAAATTGAACTACGTAGTAAAAACATAAACATGATCTTGAAATCATGGTCATAAACTGAAACTGAAAACGAGAACGTGCACTTGAAAATATAAAATAACTTGGCACAATATCATAATCTAACACATGTACTGGCTTATGCATACAAGCTCGTACATTATTCATGACCTATTTTGGAATAGGTGTGGAATGAATGTCGTCCGAACTGAATCATAGTCGGTACGTCTAACCATGGGAACATGCCATTGAAAATGAAATTTATAAATACATGGCACGTAATCGTAAGCTGAAAACGTAACATGAAAACGTAACTAAAGACATGAGATGAGACTTGAACTAAAAACATAAACCGAACATGTAAATTGATAACATAAACTAATAGTCAACTTGAAAACGTAAACCGAATATGTAAAATGCAAATGTAAATAATTTGAAAACATAAAACACAGGAATAAGGGAAACATCAATTCACCAACCCTCAAGACCTAACAAGTTCGCAACCAGGCTCATAACCCTTCTCGGAACGTCGCACATCGCTTTGTGGGATCCACAACCGAACGAACAACACACCAGAGACGCTCAATGAACCAAATTTGACATGACCAACATTCAAACCCTCTATTCCAAAAGATGGAACTTTGACAATTATGCAACAACCTCTTACACGAAAAGTAAGATAATAATAACCTTTTAGGAAGCCTAGAGTGGCCCAACTTCGAAGATCTGGTCCTACAAGGTTCCAATCCTATTTTATTATCAATATGGCATATTCATAATCTCTTCGCAGATTTTTACATCTGACTATGTATTATATTACCAGGCCTTCGCATTATGATGATGCATACAGACCAAAACATTGAAAACACGAAAACAAAACCCAAAATATTTCCTTGACCAGTGTCACATCCTAAATAAATTAAAGTTGGTGCTCTGATGCTAAAAATATTGTCACGACCCAAAACCGAAGCCAATGACAATGGGGTAAATAAATAAAGCAAAATTATAACAAGGCCAGTCAAATGGTCAAAAACTCAGAAGAAAATGGTCAAAAATTCAAAACATTACTTGGTCAAAATGTACCAAAATATAAAATTTCAAAACATGCCCCGGGGAATTTAAAACAAAAGAAAATATAAAATCATATGGAAAATATCTAAAATATTTCCACAGTTTAAATGTGAACACCTATCGTGAAATAAATAATTAAAATTCAAATAATGGTCCGACTATGCAATGCATCACCTAAACAACTACACAATATGATAATCTCAAATAAAAGTCAATTACCTCCAAGAATGCACTAGCACCGCCGAAACGAAGAAAACTACTCAACACGATCTAAACACTCTCGAGGAATCAAATTCGCTCCTCGCTCTCCGAAGCTCAAAAACCCAGAACGCACCCTCAAGCTCCGAAGCTCCAAGATCTTATATGAAATGTTAAATTAAGGGATGAGCGAAACCACATCCTGAGTAGGGATTAATGCACTCACCTTAATTGGTTTTACCAAAATAATGCATGGTTAGTATAGTGTGTGTATATATATATATATATATGCCAAAAATAAAATTATTAAGGATGCGAGTTTAGAAATAACTATAATTTATACATTTTATCAAATAAATAAAGTATACATCCTCGACAACATTAATCATTTAAATAAAAAACATGTGAGTGAAATGACACACAGAGCCGCGTAACTGGACTCCCAACATTGGAGCCGTGAATAATAAATATGCCACAACGGGGCCATATAATAAACACTATCATATGCCACAAATGATTGCTTATGATCAAATACCATAACAATGCAATAATAATCAAACCCTGTATGATTAGTATAGTATATATATATATATATATTTATTTATATCTATATAATAAAGGAGAATGGTGTTGGAGGAAAAAGAGTGTATCCAACGGCTCTCTTTATGTGGCTTAATTGACGGCCCAGATCATTTCATTGGTAATTGGAGGAAAGAGAGTGAATTGATTGATGGAAATGGTCAAAAATTTTCAATTTTTCAAATTAAAAAATAGAAAGTTAAAATAAAATCATATAATTAAAAAATAAAATCATTTAATTCTATAACACCGTGCCGTAGGCATGGGAAAATACTGTAACACCGTGCCGTAGGCACGACCAAATATTGTAACACCGTGCCGTAGGAAAGAGCAAATACTGTAACACCGTGCCGTAGGCACGGGCAAAAACTAGTATAAATATATATAATAAAACAATATTGAGGATGCAAGTTAAGAAATAACTATAATTTATACATTTTTTAAATATAAATATAATATATACATCCTCGACAACATTAATCATTTAAATGAAAACATGTGAGTGAAATGCCACAGGGGCCCCGTAATCGGACTCCCAACACTGGAGCCGTGAATAATCAATATGCCATAACGGGGCCACATAATAAACACGATCATATGCGACAAAAGGCTCCTCATGATCAAATGCCACAATGAGGCAATAATAAACAAACCCTGCATGTACATTATCACCTTGCAAATAACGCCACTCGGGGCTGCGTAATAGTTGCCGTAACAGGTCAATCAAGGTTTATAAGGCGGGCCAAAATAGGACTCCACCCAAGAAAATCCCACAACGGGCTAAATAATAACCAAGATGTGAATATACCAATTTTAATATATCCAATTTTAATAATTTTACCTATCCAAGTCTGATCCAACTTACATTTACACTACCATACATATTTTTATCAAAACAAAATAATAAAACTTATTATGGTCATGTCGTGCCGCCCAACATGCCATTTCATATTTTTATAAAACATGACTAATATTAAAACGCATTTCATGTCGTTTTCATATGCATAATATAATGATATACATATATATAATTTAAAACCACAATTAAGATAAGTACCGAATCTCTTCCTTAACCCACGCTGGAAGGGTGAAATCGATCTCACAATGATACTAAATGCACTTGGACTATTTCGTTAATCTAAAAGCTACAAAACTCTATTTGGACCCACCTGACATGTTCTACGAGGCACACGGGTCCCGCTGATCGGTGACCGCCTAAAGATCACCCAAAAGCGACATCTGAAAACCAGAAATGTAAAACACACCAAATCAAACTCCCGCATAAATCTGGCGAAAAACCGAAATGGTTATGTTTAAAATACGGGCTTTCCATTTACAATTCAATACCATAAATGTCCATATGGGGCCTACAACAACCACCCAACCACACTTCACAATCAAGGCCACAATATGAAAATAATAATTTTAAACTCAAAACTCAAAATAATTTAAATAAACCAAAATCGGTAAATTAAACACGTAATAAAAAATAAGACAAATACAAGAAGATTAGAGTTCAAGGTCATTGTTGCACGAAAGGGTCAAACCAATATGTCGGGAACGTCAAACACCAGATTCTGCCCACACACGTTGGCACATGGCCTTCACGCGCCACCATAAGCATCGGTGTGTGGATCCCACGGGTCGGCATGCCTCCATACCGCTGCCACTGGAATATGGGCGTCATTTTCCTGAATGTAATGGTTGTGGTCACGCACCCAACAGAGCTTTGGTTTGCCGTGGATCACCTAAAAATCACCAGAATCTTCAAGCTCTCCCTTGGCTGGAAATAGGCCACCTCTGGCGACACCACACCACCAAAATGCTCCTCACAACTTGCTTTATCTTTTCCCCTAGCTCACTCGCTGGAAATCGTCCATCACCGCTAGATCTATTCTCTCCCTCATGCATTTGAAGAGAAAAAAAGAAAAAAAATGGAAAGAAGAAAACAAAAAAAAATGGTTGGTCACATTTGTGAGAGAGAGAGAAGATAAATTTTTTTATTAAAGGTTGGAAATTTCAGTCAAGTCCCCTGAATTTGGGTCAAATAAAAAATGAGTTAAACTTATAAAAATTTTATCAATTGACCTCTAAAGTCAAAAATTCAAAATTTGACCAAAGATTTTTAGGTGAAAATACAATAATATCATTACTAAAAATTTGGGTTATTTCAAAGAAAATAAAGAAAATGGTAAATCCCATGAAAACCTACTATTCTGTTTCGATTGTTAAGTAACCGGAAGTATCGTGAACCCCTCAACTACTTTTGTGTCAAATGAAAACTTAAATATCGAGTATGCAAAACATCTTGAGTTGGTGAAATTATTTAGTAACTAGGGGCTCGCATCACAAATGTGGAGTTTTTACGTCAAAAGGTAGTTTGACAGCTTGAGGAAGCCAGTGATGAAAATAAACCTTATATAAAATGAACTTTTAAAAAATATCATATTGATCCTTAATGTTAGATTGCCTTGATCAAAGAAAAGATAAAAACGAACTAAAGTGTTAGTACTAATCTACACTTAGTGCTAATATAGACCAATTGGGTTGTACGTAATTCTTGGTAAAAGAATCACACAAACTTAGAGAAGCATGTAAATGTTGGACAATTATGACAATAGCGTCACTATTTGTACAGATCATGGTGTTGTTGTACAAATTAACTATGTGACAAAGGAGATTGCACTTTTATCATTTGTGATTAGATCACCTAGATGTATAAATAATGAGAGGTCCTTGTGATTTGTTCCTGGATCGAGAATGATATGAGAAAATATCAGTCCACGAAGGATAAATCATTAAATATCCCTAGTCAGAGTATTATCGAGATTGGACATCGATAAATACGTAAAAGACTAGTATTACACTTGTGCACGTTGTGAGGGCACAACGGCATAGTTCTCATATGTTTCAGTATAAGATACTCATGTAAGTGTAATAGGAGGTTGTGTTTTACCGATGGTACGGGAAACAGCTTCGTTCTGGATAGACCCCCTCAGAATTCCATTGGTAGTATGACTATGTGTCTATGGAAGTCCGAAATCAGGGTAGGTGTATTTGGTCTTAACCTGAGACTTGCACCGCTAATACTTGCGACAATCAATATACTTTGGTTGCGGTCATCCAGGCTTTAACAGGTTCTGTGTACGCCTATGCTGGGAATATTGAGAATCGTAGTGTGTTGGGTGTGATGTCAAGACGGAAGTGTCACTCCATTCATATGGAGATGATGGTCGCGTAGGATACGGTACTGGTTCTCTTAAGTACTGCAGTCATCGGGATAAAATGACAAGGTCATGTTTATCCAATTATAGAGACTAGTTACCAGACATCCGACATGTGCTTCGTACGGGGCAGACACAATTCCAGCCCCAGGCCTATCACATGATCATCCGATACTAGATCGACATGCACAATATTAAGTATACTACGTCTGATATAGATCCCTTATTCCTGTAAGGATATTTCTTGAGAATTGGGTAGGCATGGCGCTTTGCTAGAAGCCAACCTTGTCTTGTAAATCAGTAAAACGTAGTACTAGGTACTTACGTGTTCGGATAGTCCGACGACCGAATTTACTGCCAACATATCCGGGGATCTCAGGGGTCGCTTCCCGAAGATTCACCGATGACGTATGACTCACACTCTAAATTAATCTGAGATTAATTAGAAGAGAGAGAAAATTAATCTGGGATTAATTGCGGAGATATTTTATCTGGGATAAAATATCAATTTAAAGAGAGAGAACGATTAATTTGGAATTAATCGATTAAATAATATATTCGGACGAACGAATTAATTTAGAATTAATTCGTTAGTGACGTGAATAGTGATTTCGCTAGGCATAATCATTTAATTACGTCACAAAAGTCAAATCAAGCGTCAAATCGCTAGTCGCATCAAGCGTCAAATCATTAGTCACTTTGAGTGATGTGACAACTTGTCACTTGATTGATTGAGTGATGTGACATGATGTGAGTTGATGGAAAGCTTTTGAAAGCTTGAGTGACATTTATTGTTATTTTAATCCTTTGTATATGTTTTATTTTTGATTTTTGAAATTAAAAGAAAGTGTATTAGATACACTTAACATATTACAACTCATTCTCTCTCTTTGCTTACGAAATGGAGCCATTTCTTTCATCTCTCTCACGCCATTTTCTTCACTGGTTTGTTGGGCAAAACCGTGAGATAGGGAAGCAAAGAGTCACGATTTTGTGGCAAAATTGGGAGTGCTAGCACACTACGAAGTCATGCGAAGGTGATAGGGAAGTCCACCCATGAGCCGGGAATCGTTTGACGAAGCTTGGAGCTCAAAACTTGAAGACACATGGCCGAAAACAGTGGACTGGATGCAGCTCACTGCCGAGCACTTGGGAGGACAGAAAATCAGATTTTGTTCTTCGTAGCATCGCACAACCGATCGATTTGAGTATTCTGTAACTCCTCGTATGTATTCACATGTGTTTCATGCTTGTTTTATGATATTGGGACCTTAGCGAACACCAACAGTAAAAGGTGAAACCTTTGTTGAAGTTGAGTTTTTAATTTAGATAATGCTCATATTTTGGAAAAAGATGGAATATTTTAAGAAGAAAACTTTTGAGAACATACAAAGAGTCATTGCATGATAATAAAAAGAATTTGGAAAGCAAAAATAATGATTGGAAAACCTCGAATGGCAGCTTAAAAGCTAGACAAACCTAACGATATCTCTAAGAAACAACATCATGACTCCGAAGCCGAAGAATATGGCCTACAATCAGGAATCATCTAAACACATGTGTACATGCATACACATATATATATTAAGATAACAATTCTTCTGATGAAATTGAACAAGCCAAAGCTCCCAAGAAATAAGGTACGCTAAAAATGCCTCCAAGAATGAGGCAAGATACCAAACATTTCCATTACAATATAGAGTTTAAGCCTCTAGGAAACAGAGCACCCGACAGTCAAAAGGTTGATACTTGGAAGCAAAACCCGTCTGAGAAATAATACTACTGGTGAAGACCACCCGGGCATGATGGCTAGGGGCAATTCTTGCTGTACAGTTAAATGGTCAAAACCCTATATCATAAGCAAGTTTCATAATACTTTGAGATAGGAAAATTGAGTTTTGGAATGACTATAACAAAAATGAGGGATGGAGCCTCGCAACAAAGATTTGAAAAGAAGCCTTGAGGGATGAAGCCTCGCAATGAAGACTTGGGAATAAAACCTTGAGAGTAAGGACGAACATCAGAAAACTTCGAGAATGAAGTGGAACCTTGGGAGTGGGGATTGACACACTCATAAAATGGTTCTTTACTCTCAAATATAAGATTGCCGAAGTAATAAGATAACCTGGTGAGTTCGGGGTGGACTCACAGGGAATACATTTAATAGGATAAAATAATAATTCAACTAATAAAATAAAAAACTAGGGTTAGGGGATCAATTCTTGATATTTCAAATATAAAATACTTTTTATTTTTTATAAAATATAAATTATAATTATTTCCCAATCAATTTTTTTTCATAATTATCAGGTATTAATCATGCCAATACATGTAATATGTCATATCGTAATTAGTCATGCCAAGGTACTAAATATGCCAAAATATATAAAACTAGCCATAAAGGCGGTGATGATATTTTTCTATAATAAGTCGAGTTAGGTACTCAATTATGCCATAAAACCAGCCATATAGACGGAACCGTAGTTCTCTAATTAATCCAGATCTTTAATAGTCCAATCTCTCTTATTTATGGGATTCAAGTATTATTTGTGCCAATTGGGGACTGTCTACAGCTAGTTAGGAGTCCTCAATAAACTGGAAATAGTATGAATTTTATTTAGGAAATTATCACAATTTATAAAATATAATATAAATAAAAATCACATATATTTTCATACAAAGAGCTTCACCGTTTACTCCCGGTTGGGTGCAAATTAATAAAATAAAATATATATATAAAAAAACTCACAATTTTATTAATAAAAGAAAAATAAATTACAAAAGAAAAAAATAAACACAAGAGCTCATCCCACAAAGTCTCAAGATAGACCTATGGGAAATTTTGCTGAGGAAAATGAGACGCTTATAGAAGTGCTTGACACCTCTTGTGCAAATTGCAAGCTGGCTTGCAATTGCTTTCCACCTTGCAATTAATTTTTATCCTTTTTGTTTTGTTTTGTTTTGTTTTATATATTTTTATAAAATACTTGTGTAGTTAAATACATCATAAGCTCATTTTTTCGCCAATCTAAACACAATGAATATTTTCCAAGTGCGATTTGAATCTAGTTGTCACGCCCTTTTAGGTTTCTGGGTCTTGGACTTTAGATTTATTGTCTTATTTCTTATTGACCATCCGAATCAGTATTTTACCTATACAGTAAATAAAAATCACAAAAAAAATTTATAAAATATAAATTTAATTATTAATTCACAAATGTGGTAAATTAATGGGATTAATGAAATTACAAGTGTAAAATGATTAATTTTCCTTTTAGTAAATGTATAATTTTTAATGTTCATCATACCCCTCATCCAGCTCATTAGTAGTCCTTAGTAATTTAAGCGAAAATTTAAAAGAAAAATTCGTATCTAAGTTAGTAATTGTTTCCTTTCTTTCTAAATTATAAAATAAGTAAATTCTCCTGTATTTTTTACCCTTCTTCCATACACCCATAAGATAAAGTACCAATAAATTTATTATGCCCACAATATTCACAGGTCTTGTTGAAAAGAGAGTGATAATTTTTTCCTAAAGTTATATCAGAATTCACACCTGTTGGCAATGACAGTTTATTTATATACAAAAATAGTTTTTTTTTTTATAATAATACATTTTTATCCCTAGTAACGAGTTTTAGGCTAGTGACTCTCAAATCACATGGCTTTAAGGCACTAGGTGTTAAGACACCCATACAGACTTAATTGCTCGGATCTCAGATGTCAAAAAGAAGTGTCTGATTTCCTTAAGCTTTTTCTTTAACTCATGTAATGAGATTTGAGCCAATGACTCCCAAACTAGTTGGCCTTAGGGCACTAAGTGTTAGAACACCCACATGGACTTAATTGCTCGAGTTGGAGAGGCTATGAAATCGAACTTATACACACATTTTTTTTTCTTTTTTTCCTTTTTTTTTTCTTTTTACACTCAAGATCTACCGTTTTACGCGAACAATCACTATTTGCTGAGGCAAGATGTCCGGTTACTAAGTATAAGCTTGATTAGTTTTTTTTTTCTTTTTTCCTTTTTTTATTTATTTACGTTTTTTGAAATAAAAACACAAACTCCATTGCTTTTAGTTGCTGCCTCCAACAAACTAGAGAACTGAATATTAAAAAATTTTCACTTACAACCCATAATCATATGTTACCATGTATTTTGATAATATTTGTCAAATGAGCATATGCAAATTAAATTTAAACAATTTTATGGAGAATTCAAAAATTTAAATAATTTAAAAGGAAATGAAAAAAATTAACTGGTTAAAAAGTAACATAAGAACAAAAACAAATTTTTTGTTTTAGTTTTTTTACACACAATTTTTTTTAAAAAAATAAAATAAAAGCATTCTAGTCAACTATCCCCTCCCGCCATCAAATTGTGATATGTTCCCCAATGTATGAATAAGAAGAAATAAAATTTAGAAGACATCACCTGATTCGTATGGTATTGACAATTGAATCTACAATACTGCTACTAAAAAGAAATGTTATAGCTTAAAAAAATAAAAATAAAAATAGTAAATTGAAATGTAGTTGTGATTGTAGCACACATCTTCCTCTCGTTTTACGTCCAGTAACGACTTGCACGCCCTCTATTGTCGAGGATATGCGTCCCATCAAATTTTCTTATAAATTGGCAAACAAGGTATTTTAAAGTCAGATTCCCGAGACTATAATTTAGCGAAGTGTTTTTGTATTTTTTTTTACAAAATACACAAAACAATAAAAAATATAAAGATAAAAAAAAAACACACAAAACAACACAAAAGTGAAAAATGCAATAATGTTAAATTATTACTCTATCTATTAAATTTTATTCCTCAGGAACGACGCCAAAAACATGACACACTCACAAAGTAGTTTTTTACTCCCAAGTATAAATGTGGATGTAATAAAATAACCCGGTGAGTCCGGGGTCGATCCATAAGGAATAGATTTAATACGATAAAATAATAATTCAACTAATAAAATAAAAATAATAAAATAAAATACTAGGGTTATGGGACCCGGAATAGTCTGATGAGGTTCGGTATCTCTGCATGCTCGCGTTGTATCCTCTGTTATTGCTCAGGTGAGGATATTGATAATCTCTTCTTCCAATGCTATTTCTCTTCGAGTGTCTGGTCGACTGTGCTGGCTATGTGTGGGTTAGATTGGAGATGTCGTGATTAGCTTCAGACTATTGAGTGGATGTATCAGTTTACCGACGGCTCTTTGCGTCAGTTGACCATATTTGGAGGGAGAGGAATGCCCGCACCCATGATGGGCCTCCCGCCCTATTTTCGTTCTTCTTAGCGATATTTTTTTGATGTTCAGAATCATGCTAGCTTATTGCGGAAGATGAAACCATCTTATGACAATAAATGGCTTCACGTCTACTGACACTTGCCCGATGACATCTTCTTTTGATCTTATTCTGCTTGTAGCCTTTCGGTTTTTCTTCTAGGAGGGCCTGTCCTCTCTAGTTTTCTGGGGTATGCCCATTTGCTCTTGTATAGTTTTCTTTTGGTTAATATACTTACTTTATCCAAAAAAAAGGGTTAGGGGATCCACTCTTGATATTTCAAATATAAAATAATTTTTACTTCTTATGGAATATAAAATATAATTATTTCTCAATCAATTTATCAGGTATTAATCAACATGACAGATTACATTTATCTATAATAAGTCCGGTTTGGTACTCAATTATGCCAAATATATACAACCAATCATATAGGCGGAACCGTGGTGTCTATAATTAATTCAGATGTTTAATAGTCCACTCACTCTCATTAATGAGATTCAAGTATTATTTGTGCCAATCGGGGACTATCTACAGCTAGTCAAAAGTCCTCAATAAACTGTAAAAAGTGTGAATTTTATTTAGGAAATTATCACAATTTATAAAATATAATATAAATAAAAATCACATATATTTTCATATCAAGAGCTCCACCCTTTACTCCCAGCAGGGTGCAAATTAAAAAAATAAAAATAAAAATAAAAACACTCATAATTTTATTAATAGAAGAAAAATAAATTACAAAATAAAAAAATACACACAAGACCTCATCCCACAATATCTCAAGAGAGACTTGTGGGAAATTATACTAAGGAAAATAAGATGATTATAGAGGTGCTCAGCACCTCTTGTGCAAATTGCAAGCCAAGCTTGCAATTGCTTTCCACCGAAAAGTGGAGGTGGAAAACAATTACAATTAATTTTTATATTTATTTTGTTTGTTTTGTATATTTATATAAAATACATGTGTAGTTAAATACATCATAAGCTCATTTTTTTCGCCAATCTAAACACGATGAATATTTTCCAAGTCCGATTTGAATCTAGCTGTCATGTCTTTTTACGTTATGGGTCTTGGAATTCAGATTTCTTATCTAATTTTCTATTGAGCATTCGAAGCAGTATTTTACCTACATAATAAATAAAAATTACAAAAAAAATATATAAAATATAATTTAATTATTAATTCATAAATGTGGTAAATTAATGGGATTAATGAAAATACAAGTGTAACATGATTAATTTTCCTTTTAATAAATATACATTTTTTAGTGTTCATCAGAAATGAACATCATACAACTTTGAGAATGAAGTGGAACTTCAGAAGTGAGGATGAACATTAGACAACTTCGAGAATGAAATGAAACCTCGAGAATGAGGACAAGATGACATATTGTTATGAGCATGGAATAGATCCTCGAGAATGAGGACAAGATGATAGATGACCCCGATAATAGGGTGCGAACCTCGAGAATGGGGATAAGACAGTAGACAACTCCGAGAATGAGGTATAGAAATCAGGAATGAGGTTGAAGCGTCACAAACAACTCCTAGAATAGGTAAAGCCTCGGGAATGAGGACAATTATCAAACAAAACCGAATGAATAAGGAGCATGGGAATGAATCTCAAGAATAGAAGAACTAAATGAATCAAGAAATATGGGAATGAATCCCCAAGATTGGAAAAACTGAATGAATAATGAGACTTGGGTATCAATCAACAGGAATAAAGCAATCGAATAAATCGACGGACATAGGGAACGAATCCTTAAGAATGAAACAACTGAATGAATAAGGAAACATGAAGAATGAAGCTTTGAGAATAAGGAACGAATCCTCAAAAATCCATCATCACATAGTAGGAACGAAGCCTCCACGAATAAAAAAGTTATATAGGAGGAACAAAGCCTCCACCAAAGTCACAACCGATCGAGGCATCCCTTCCAAAAACTATTACAGCATAGATCAAGGAATCTCAAACCCATCTAGGCATCGGAGGGCCGAGGGTCCAACAACTATGACAATAGAGATCGAGGCATCTCAAACCGATTGAGGCATCGAAGGGTTGAGGGTCCAAAAACTATGACATCAGAGATCAAGGGATCTCAAACCGATCGAAGAATCAGAGGGCCAATAGTCCAATAACTATGATAGCAGAGATCGAGGGATCTCAAACTGATCAAGGCATCAGAGGGCCGAGGGTCTAACTGTTAGGGTTGGTGCTCGGAGCGCCAATTTTCTTATGTATTTCCCTGTAAATACTTATGTAATATTTTATTATGAATAAAATAAATAGTTCTATTATATAACATCTCTTTATATATGGTAAAGACGTAATTGAACTTAGAATGATTAGTTATGATATTGTTGCAAAAGCGTCGCAACTGACATTGAGTTGTATCATGACGTTGTCATTCTTAGACAATTCATGGTCAAGGTTTACACTACTTGGTCAGTAAAGTAAACCCGTTGAGATTGGTACATGTCGTATACAAGAATCTTGGATTCCAATGGTTTCTCAATGAACCATGAGTCTTGGAGACTCGTATAGACGTGTAGGTGTTTATAGCGGATAAACACTGAACAACTCATCGAAGATTCTTAATAGATGCTACACTAACGTCAATAAGAATCTTCTCGGGTTGAGTAACATAGTGATTCTTTGATTTGAGATACCACTTTAGATATATAAGATTTCCTCCACACTTTGATGGCAGTCTCGTCACCGATCTATTAAGGTCAGACCTCCGTTTGTCTGTTGGGTGTAGACTGATCCTCAAGATATCCTGTGAGTGTTAAGATAGAATCCGTCAGCTTTGTGTACAGAGAATAGGTATTCAATATGGAATTAGCAATTTGTTAAATCCATGAGCCTGTGATACACTGTAGAAGCAAGTTCTAAGTGTTATTAAGATATTGCTAATAGAAACGTCGACATGATTATATCTATAGAGATTTGACATTTATATCTATGTCTCTGGAATAATCTGGATGCCTGTGACAGAGGGATTATACGTATGCAATGACCTCGACCTGTATGGTTCAGTGAGTTTATCCGTGTTCGTCATAATTTACGGGTGGGTAGATTATGGACACGAAATTGGATTTCGTGACGGATATGTCTGAACCTAGAGAGTCTCACTAATGAAATATACTCGTAGAGCACTAGGGCAACTTTTATGAATAATATTGATTATTTATAAATCGTTTAACGGTTAAACGAAAGATACATGCAAATGGACCTTTTGGTCATTTCCTAATTAATGTGTATTTATATTTAATGTATGATTTTATTAAATACACATTAATTAAATATCAAATTGAGATATTTGACATATATCATTAATATACGTATTTGAGATATTTAAAGTAAATATAATACATATATTTGAGATATTTATATTTAATTAATTAATTAATTAATTTTTAAATGATTAATATAATTAAAATATAAATATCTACCATTATGATAAAGTTTGGAAATGATTATTTAGTATAAACTGTTGACTTTATATTAAAAGAAAAAGGAAGTCAAATGGAATTTGGCTTGTTAGATATTTGTTTGAAAAATTAACAAAATATCTAGTTTATTTACAAGGCCAAATTCGGCCAAACCCTAAGATATATAAGGATATATTTTTTCCATTTTCTTAATACAAGTCTAAGCCTCCAAAACATAAACAAAAATAAGTTAGAGAGAAAAAGAGAAGAAACAAGAAGAAAATCAAAGGTTGTTTGGATTTAAGTAAGTTTCTCCAACTTCATATTAGAGGGAAACTTGTTCCTTTTGTTCTTGGCTATAACATGTGTAGTTCTTAAGTTTTTCTATTGTTTCTTGTTTGTGTTTTTGATGGTTGGAATCATGGATGATGGGTGTATGCATGTATGATGTTGAAAGAAAGCTTGTAAGGAGTTAGTAAGCATTCTTTTGGTCATTTGATGATCATGTTGCCATTATAGAGTTGTTAGGCCACTTATTGATGACCTATAATTGTTCTAGAGTTATTTCAAAGTGGTGAGACTTATTTGGTGTGGTAAAGACTTGATTAAAGTATTGGATTTGTTTAATTTGATGTAATTTGATTAATTTATAAATTAGGGTTTATACCCTTTCCAAACTTGGGGCTATTCATATATGTGTTGTGTAATGATGTATATTTAATTTGATGTTGATTGGATATCATATAATATTATTTTGAACAAGATTGGACCAAAAAGCACAAGTTGGAAAATTTATGGCATTCTCGGTAATTTGGGGATTTTGTGGCTTTTGAGTTGTGTTTTGTATTTTGATGTATTGGACATGTATAAATAATTTTGGGACTGATTTGGAATCACTTAAATTTGTATTTGACAATTTAAGGACTAAAATGATCAAAATGTAAAGTATTGGGGGTCTCTCGGTAATTAAAGAAAAATATGATTTTTGGGTAAAAAAATTTCAGTTTTTAAGTATTGAGTTATTAGAATAAATAAGTTTATTTTAATTGCCCAAGAAAAATGATTGAAATCGGAAAATTTTGATTTTCCGCGTTCCGCTGCGTTACCCGGATTTGCCCCCTATAAAACCCCAACACTAACAAGTATGACAGCAGAGATAGAGACATCTCAATACTAATCTAGGCATCAGGGGACCAAGGTCCACCAACTATCAGAAAAATTATCGAGGCATCTCACAACCGATCGAGACATCGTGGGGTTCGAGGACCCAGTAACTATCAAAACAGAGATCGAGGCATCTCAAAATCGATCAGGGTATCAGGGTTTACTATTATGCATATGACATCGGCGACCACGATATTATTGAGCTCGCAGCTCGTAGAGAGTATGGATTAGTCCGCAGGGAACTAACTAAAGAATGAAGGAGTCGCCACCCAGTATAAGACAATAAGAATGATTTTAGGCCGCACTACACCCCTCTCAAGGTCCGACCTTATACCCATTTGGGTTCAGAATGGTCCCTTACTGATGCCTGTATAATATTCATACTTAAAAGAGGATCCATATATCTTATAATGCATAAACAACACATGAATAATTATATTGCATATAATCAAACAAGGCAGTTTATATTTCATGCGGTAGCCAAACATTCATGAAGGTAATAATAGTGCATAGTAAATAACGAAGAAAATAAGCTTGGCATGATATATCTTGTATCTGACTGGATATGTATATATTACTATATGTTCGACTGGACATACTGATATCTGACCAGATTTACTGTGTAAACCAGAATGCCCAGAACGCGGAATTATGCATGGCAACAAATAAAAGAGACATATCAAGGCATGCTTGAAACTAGTATTCATAAGGCACATAATCATGCACGGTGATAAGACAAATAAAATTATCACATGAAAATAATAATGAGAAAACAGTAAAGAAGACACGCGTGACCGTTTTCAAGTGGTACGTGGAGTTGTATCATGAGTACAAACCATATTAACATCTATTCAGAATCTACTATGGAATTTATGTATGGGTTTCCATCATATATACCACATGGAGGCAGGTACACAATTGGATATAGCCGTTATACGGTCGAAGTTACTGTATGACATATTAGATGTCTGACTGGATATAAAGTGTCAAATTAGAAGAAGAAAAATAGCAGAATGAAGATTAGGGTGCCCTCAGGTATTTACCTTTAGTACAGTTGGCTCCGAAACACCTCTGGAAAGTCTTAGTTGGCTCTTAAATCTCTTGCTAGAGGTGAGAAAGTCAGGGAATTCTAGGATTTCTGAGGTTGCTGTGTATTATTTATATGTTTACCAGTTTTGGGTTCTGGTTCTCTGTTTTTGGTTTTTTGTTTCTTTGTTCTTTAATTTTTTTAAAGTCGTCCAAGCTTCCGGTGTGTATTTTTCTCCAAAAAAGCACTTCGTACGTTGGATTAGTCTCACTTTTATAATGTCAGGGTTGCAGTTGATAAGGAAATGAAAATCTCATTTAATAAGGAAAATAATTGTTATGGAAAGCAATGTAAAGGAAAATGGTTGTGTTGGAAGGCGATTAAAAAGAAAATTGCTTAAAAAGGAAAGATGAATTCTTTAAAACTGGAAATTCAACTCATATCCGGCCTGACTTGGGTTATGTCTGATCAGATTTTCTATTGATGGCTGGCCAGATATATAAGACATTCGACCGGATATGGAGGCTAAATTCAGCTGGATATAAATGACGTCCGACCGATTTTGAGTGGCGAAGTCTGGACAAACATAGATGACACCCAGCCTAGATTTGGCTGCTTTTAGGGTTTCTTTCTCTTCAAGTATTAAACCTTATAATGTTTCCAAACATTCAGGAGTGTTCTCATAAGAGACTCATCATCAGGCTATGCGTAAAAATGCAATATCTACAGTCACCCTCACTCTAGTAGGCTTATGTAGTGTGTGACAGTGACAAGTCTATCAAAGTCATGCATACATTTTTACTTAATTGACTTGTCTGGAGTTAGCAGACTTACTTGATAGTGTTGCAGTTAGATTGTTGTTTGATGGCTGAAACTATATATTAATTTTAATATATGGTTTTCATAATAAATTATTATATGATAATTATTTATTATAAATTATTTTATTAAATTATATTGTATAATTTATTAAAGATTTGAATTAATGAATTCCCAGAAATGCATTTTAGAAATTCTTGGTTTGGAATGGAAGTTACATCACTTATTTTGGTAAAAAATTGTGTCTTAATGAAGACATTAAAATTAAATTAATTTCTTACCACAAATAGGCCTATTGCCGAAAATGAGGAGGGGGATGGGAAAGGTTTTGTTGATTTTTTGGACAACCTAAATCCTAGATATAAATAGGGAAAATATTTTCCTTTTTACCCTAATCTAATTTCTCCAAACCCTAGCCACCTTTTAGGTTTTTCAAGTTCTGTCAAAAGTTGAAAGAGAAAGAAAACAAGAAAGTTTTAGTGTGACAAAAAAATCTTATTTCTCCAAAAGAGTTTTGAGATCTAAGTGGTGAGTGAAGCTCACATTTCTTTTCTAGTAGCGAGTCATAGCACGGAAGACTAATTGGAAATCAAACCGAAACTTCATTTTTCTTTCTTTCTATACTCATGGTAGTGAGCAGAAAAATCTGCTTACTGTCGCCACTTGCTACTTCATTAAGGGCTCGATTTACATTATATTTTAGCTCAGAAAATTTAGGAACACAAAGGGGTGTTTTGTGGATGTTTTGAAGTGATTATATTATCCGAAATAGTGGCAGAAAAATAGCAAACAATCATCATAAAAACCAGTGAATTGTTCACAAGAAAGGGAATTTTTCAGTATATAAAATAGTCCAATTTTGGGCTGCTGTTCTAGGGCTGTTCAGGGGCTCGAAAATAGTCAAAAACATAAGCAAAATAAGTTATTAAAGGGTTGGATAGTTTCGGCTAAGAAGGGGAAAAGACAGAAAAATTTTCAAGGTCGATCCTGGTGCCTATCTCAGATCATTCTCATATGGTTGTTACTATTGTTGAGCTCCATAAGAAGACAATTTCGTTTAAGTTCTTTGATTATTAGGCTAATCATCATGATTTCCTTTCGGTAATGACTATAGCTTAGAATATTGAAGTTCGGGGCACTTTTATGTTTTGTTTGTGTAAGAAGTTGTGAAATGTGAAAGCGGAGTTACGAAAGCTTAATCATGAGCTTTTTTCAAATCTTACTAGTAGGGCTAAAGAGGTTAGCAGAGAGTTAGAAATGGTACATTGTGCTTTGCAAAAGTCTACTAGTTGTAGGAAACATTTCCCCGATAAGAGCCAAAGCCTTACCATTTTTAAGTGATATGAATCCAGCCACTCAAGGAACATTAGATATTACGACCAATAATATGGTAGAGCCTTTACAAGTTCCAACATGGCCAATCATATGCTAGAGAGCGAAGAAGCTCAGAGACGCAATGACGGGGCTAGCTTAGAATTTCATAGCCGAGTGTAACAAACAACTCCACGACATATTGGCGTCGCATGAGAGCTTCAATGGACTGGGTCCAAAGGTATTCCATGTGGCCCAAGTCGTTCAAGAAAATTCGTAATAGCCAATTTTGAAGAAATGATATTTTTGAATAATTTGGCAATTTTATGCCTTATATGTAATTCGGCCAAAATGGCTTGTATTTTGACTTTATGCTTGACATGTTGACTCTAGTTAGGCTATTTGTAACTTAGTTAGCTAGATAATTTGGGTCAGATTGGATTAGAACTAAATTAGTTAGTCAAATGGACCTATTAAGCATTTTTAGATTTTATGCCTCATTTGTTGACTTTTTTAATTTGATCTTTTTGTCACTTGCATAAAGATCTTTGTTGGGGATATTTGTATTAGCTAACAAGTGACTATTAAGAGCCCGACCTTTAAGTAGCCATTGGGTAGTTTTAGGACATTTTGGTCTTTGTACCTTTAAGGGTATTTTAGTAAATTTGCCTTGTATTATATAATGTGTAAACTTGTCTTCTTCAATACATAATAGACAATTTCGAAATTTCTTCTTAAGAAAAGGCTATGGCCGAAATTTAAGCTTAAAGAAAGAATTCCCGTTTGTTCAAGCTTCGACTTATCTAAGGTGTGGCAACCTTAGTGGCGTCTCGGTGCTAGCAGAACACAATAAGGAATCATCTTAAGGGTTCTCAAAGATAAGTTCTTTATGGGCCTTCTTTATGGCCTTGGAAGGGTTTTGTTCCATCAAAATCAAACTCGCGGTTCTTGGGGTTCTATCCATTACTTTGGGTTTGCTTGGCCTAATCTCAAAGTGAGTTCCCTATCATTTGATATCAGAGCTTAGGGTTCTAAGGTCTGATTTTCTATCTTTTATTTGTGTTTCTCATTTTGTCTTTATTATGTGTATTTGGTAATCAATATACTTGTTCATCTTGATTCTTGGTTTTGTGTTTGTTAAGTGTTTTGACTTATTTTAAATCATCTGTGACTGGCATATCGACCTTATACTTGCATACCGGTGAGAAAACACTTTTGACACAACTACTGGAATCGGGGAGAAAATATACTAGTCTCTATACCAGTTATAAAACACCCTTGAAACAACTACTGAAATCGGGAATAATTATACTAGCCTAAATATCGGCCTACATACTGGTAAACCTCGGGAATGCATAGCTACTGGAACCGAGCTAGTTTCATACCAAACTATATACCGGGCTCCAAATCGGTTAACTTATTCCAAACACAACTATTGGAACTAGGCTAGTCCATACCGGCCTACATATCGGTCTCCACACCGGTGATACTGGAATTTAAACATAGCTACTGGAACTGAGAAGCAACCATACCAGATTCCAAACCGGTCAACACTTAGAATTTTTTTCGTGAGCTCAAGTGACTTGAAGAGCAAAAAAAAAGTAAAAAAAGTTTAAAATTTTAGTAGAATTTGGTGGGTTCTATATTATCATCGGGGTGTCCGTGGACGGTAATTCATCAAAAAGAAATTTTGAGGCATCAAATTTTCATCTGAAATTGCACACGACCGTGAATTTGCATGCTTGTTTGCTTTTTGTGCTAATTTGTTACTTTCTTATTTTGAGCACTCTTGCTTTATGTTTATTTGAATTGAGTCTACGTATTTGCTAATTCTTACTCGCATTACTCCGTTCGCCCTATATTGGTTTCTTGTTGTTTATGATAGCTTGAAGATTACACACTGTTGTGAACTACTTTGGTAAGTCATATTCATATTATATTGAGTGAAAACACGAGTGGAGTGGAGTGGAATGGAGTGATACGTATTTGAGTGCAAACACATGAACATGTGAGATTGTGAGGTTATATAATTGTTTTAACATATTTGTTACTCTCTAATCTATTTGTTTAAGCTTTGAGATTGCATGTCCTAGCTTGACGGTGTATAAGAAGCTTGAGGCTTTAGATAAAAAGTTTACGGATATGATGGAGAATATGAATAATACATTGGAGAGGTTGTCCAAGAGCATTGATAATATACATACAAACAGTGTTCTAAGAGTACCACCACTACAGATTGTGCCACCGCGGAAAATTCCACAACCTTGATGACCACTAGTGAAAGAGGAGGCCGAGAATGATCCTGATGGTTTTGATGATTTAGAGGACTTTGTTAAGGAGGAATAGAGGTATATGCCAAGGAATCATAGGCAAGAGCGGAGGCATGATATGAGGGATATGCAGTTTGATAGACAGAAAGGATTTGATGACAGACGTGAGGATAATGACAATAGGGGTTATGGTAGACAAGATGATGTTGATGGTGATTTGAGAAGCATCAAGATCATGATACCAAAATTTTGGGGCAAGAATGATCCAGAAGCGTATTTGCAGTGGGAGAAGAAAATTGAGTTGATTTTCAACTGTCATAATTACTTTGATGAAAAGAAGATCAATCCGGGCGCCATGGAATTCACTGATTATGCAATGATTTGGTGGGATGAGATTGTGACATGATCCAGGCCGACAACAAAGCAAAAGACCCATTACAAGTACTAGAAGTGCCAATTACGAGGCAGAAGACCAAAAGACTCAGAGAAGCAATGGCGGAAATAGTTCAGAGTTTTCTGGCCGATTGCAACAAACAAATAGAGACGCATGTGGGCTTCAATAGAGAGGGCCTAAAGCCACTTCACTTGGCCCAAATCAGTTTTCAATGAAGCTTCACAGGCCTTTGAAGACTTGAAAACTTTGATATTTTTGTAATTTAGCCTTTAGGGGCATTGTTGTCTTTATGCCTTTAGGGTTTCTCTTTGTAACACTATTTAAGCTTTATTTCTTTTTCATTTTGAGGACAATCAACGAAATTTGTAAAACTCAAAAGCTTAAAGCTTTGGCTATGGCCGAATTCTTGTAAGGGAGGGATTCCCCTTTTCAAGTTTGAATCGACTTATCTAAGTTTGGAAAACTTAGTGGCGTCTCCATTGCTAGCAAAACACTCAAGGATTCATCTTAAAGGTTCTCAAGGGCAAGTTTTTTGTGGGTCTTCTTTGTGGCCTTGGAAGGGTTTTGTCCCTACAAAATCAAATTCGTGGTTCTTGGGGTTCTGTCCGTTGCTTGGGGTTTGCTTGGATTTCGAATCCAAGTGGGTTTCTTGTCATTTGGTATTAGAGCTCAGGGTTCCAAGGTCTGATTTTTCCTATCTTTTCTTTTTTTGTTTGATTCTGTTTTTATATTCGTTCTTTGTTATTTTCGTTTCAGTTCTTGTTGGATCTTGTTTCTGTTTTCATTTTGTTTATTTCTGGATCTGATTTTGTTGTGTTTTACATATCAGTTCATCTTTTATGATTTTCCAGTTCTGGGTTTTTGTTTTGTTCTTCATATCAGTTCGTCATATACTTTCTATTCTTTAGCATATGTTGAAGAAATAAGCATGTTCTTTGGCGGCTGTGTGATTTGTTTCTAAAACCCTAGTGAAGTCTTAAATCAGACCCTGAAATTTTGCCTTTGAATTTAGACCATGACATCAAACTCTGAAATCAGACCCTGAAACTTAGCCTTTGAATTCAGACCCTAAAATTAGACTCTGAAATCAGACCCTGAAACTTAGACTCTGAAATCAGACCCTGAAACTTAACCTCTGAATCAGACTCTCTGAAATCAGGCTCTAAAAACTTAGCATCTGAAAATCTGACTCTGAAATTAGACCCTGAAACTTAGCCTCTGAAATCAGACACTGACCAGTAGCCTATGAAATCAGACCCTGAAAAGTAACCTCTGAAATCAGACATTGACTAGTAGCCTCTGAAATCATACCCTGAAAATCAGCCTCTGAAATCAGAACCTTAATCAGCTATTGAAATCAGAACCTTAAACAGCTTCTGAAGTTATAAAAAAAAGGGACTTGAGTGATAGTGATCACTTGAGCAAAAAAAAAAGTAAAAAAGTGAAATTTTTTGGTTGAATTTAGTTTGTTCCATATTATCATTTAGGTGACCGTGGAGGGTATTCCATCAAAATTTCTATAGAGGTGCCAAATTTTCTCCCAAAATTGCATACGACCGTGAATTTACATGCTGGTTTTTTTACATTGTGCTAATTGTTTATTTCCTTATTCCAAATACTCTAGTTTAAGTATTATTGATTGAGTCTTCATCTTTGCTATTCATGTTCGCATTTTGTTTCCACCTGTCCCATATATATTATTAGACCTTTGTTTTTCATGCTGGCTTGAGGACTACATTTGGTTTGTATTCTTGGATTGAGTGTGATTCACATTTGAATTGAGGACGAACTCAAGAGTGGTAAAAGGCAGTGATTATGAGCACAGTATTGGGTAAAAGCCAATAGAGTGCAAACACGAGTGGAGTGATATCATTCGAGTGTAAATACGTGAGATTGTGAGGATTTAAATATTTGCTTTACTTTCTTGTTATTTCTAATCCGTTTGCTTAGTGTTGAGATGGAAGGTCTAACCACTGATGAAAAGCTTGAGGCTTTGGATATGAAATTTACAGATATGATGGAGAACATGAATACTGCTTTGGAGAGATTGACCAAGAGTGTAGAGAGTATTCAAACTGGTAGCGGTCCCAGAGCACCACCAACCCAACATATACCACCATCTCAGAATGTACCACCACCTCATAATGTGCCACCTCGACGTGTACCACCACAGTATGTACCACCAGATGAAGAGGAAGCTGAAAATGAGTTTGATGATTCTGATGGTCTTGATGATGTGGAGGAGAGATTTTAGCCTGGGCATGATATGAGGCCTAATAGGAGGTTTGATAGGAGGAATGATATGAGGGATAGGCGATTTGATGACAGAGGTGCATTTGATGCCAGGAGAGAGGATTATGATAGGAGTGGATATGGTAGACGATGAGATATTGATGGTGATCTAGGTAGCATCAAGATCAAGATACCAACATTCCACGACAA
The DNA here is from genome assembly GCA_019454045.1 of Zanthoxylum bungeanum. Classification (NCBI taxonomy): domain Eukaryota; kingdom Viridiplantae; phylum Streptophyta; class Magnoliopsida; order Sapindales; family Rutaceae; genus Zanthoxylum; species Zanthoxylum bungeanum. The sequence goes on from SKCR01026569.1 coordinate 71,619, forward strand.
GAATGATCCTGAAGTTTATTTAGAATGGGAAAGGAAAATAGAATTGATTTTCAACTGTCATCACTACTCATACGAGAAGAAGATCAATCTAGCAGCGATTGAGTTTACCGATTATGCTATGATTTGGTGGGATCAACTTGTCTCTACTCGGAGTAGAAATTATGAGAGGCCGGTTCAGACATGGGCAGAACTTAGAGGTCTTATGAGAAAGAGATTTAAACCCAGCCATTACTATAGGGAATTGTATCAGAAACTACAACATCTGTATCAGGGGACCAAAAGTGTTGAGGACTATTACACATAGATGGAAGTTGCCATGATTAGGGCAAATGTAGTTGAGGATACAGAAGCTACTAAGGCACGGTTTCTAGGGAGCTTGAATAGAGAGATTGAAAACATGGTGGAGTTGCATCATTATGTTGATTTGGAGGATGTGCTTCAAATGGCTATCAAGGTAGAAAGGCAACTCAAGAAAAGGTCAACATCCAGATTTGGTACTCAGGCTACTTCTGCATGGAAGGGAAAATGGGTTCCGAATGAGAAGCGAGATGGAGGCTTTGACAAGCCTAGAGGCGAGTTCAGTGGAGGCTTTAATAAGCCAAGGGCCGGACCTAGTGCCAAGGGTAAAGAGGCTGCAGAATCGAGCAAAACTAGACCAAAACTTGAGGGTGCAGCTGCTAGAACTAAGGATATCAAGTGTTTCAAGTGTTTGGGCATGGGACACTATGCTTCACAATGTCCCAATAGGCGTACCTTAGTGATTGATAAAAAGAGTGGAGAGGTGTACTCCACCGATAGTGAGGTCGAGGAGGAGATGCCAGAGTTGGAGGATGCTAGTGACCATGAGGGAGCTGTATACCCGCTGAATAACTTATCCTTAGTTGTCAAGCGTGATTTGAGTGCACATGTTGTAAAGGATGAGAGTGTGCAGTAGAGGGAGAACATATTCCATACTAGGTGTCATGTGAATGGCAAGGGATGTAGTATGATCATAGATGGGGGCAGTTGTACTAATGTTGCTAGCACAACTTTGATTGAGCGATTGAGGTTGAGTTGCTTGAGACACCCGAAGCCTTACAAGTTGCAGTGGTTAAATGATTGTGGGGAAATAAGTGTGACAAAGCAGATAAGTGTGACAACTCAGGGCAAAAGAACTATCCACCACCAGGATTCCAACAGCAAAACCAGGAGTTTGAAAAAGAACCAGAAATGAAAGAATGGATTGCAGAGATGTTCAAAAAGCAACAAGCAGCATATGATGCTATCTTTCAGAGCCAATCAGCTTTCATCAAAGCACTGGAGAATCAAATTGGACAACTGGCCAATGCTCAAAGTTACAGACCGCCAGGAAACCTTCCCAGCAATACTGAGCCAAATCCAAGGAACATGGGAAATGAGCAGTGTCATGCCATCATGTTAAAAAGCGGTAATGAAATCAACAAAGATGTTGGAGCCAAAACAACTGATGAGGAAGTTCCAAAAGAAACAAAGCAACAGATGGAGGAAAAAGAAGCAAAGGAAAAAGAACAGATCACTCCACCTCCATCTTTTCCTCAGCGTCTTCAGAAAAACAAACTGGATAAGTAGTTTGCTCATTTCCTGAAGGTGTTCAAAAAGCTACACATCAATATTTCATTCGCAGAAGCCTTGGAACAAATGCCCAGCTATGTAAAATTCATGAAAAACATTCATTTACGAAAACAGAGATTGGGAGATTACGAGACAGTAGCATTGATAGAAAAATGCAACGCCATCATTCAGAGGAAGCTTCCCCCAAAGTTGAAAGATCCTGGCAGTTTCACCATTCCTTGCATCATAGGAGATCATAACTTTGGTAAGGCTTTATATGATTTAGGTGCAAGTGTTAACTTGATGCCTTTTTCTATTTTTAGGAAACTACAGATTGGAGAAACAATGCCCACTTCAGTCTCTCTATAACTTGCTGATAGAACGCTTGTATTTCCAAGAGGCGTAGTTGAGGATGTGTTGGTCAAGGTTGACAAATTCATTTTCCCAGCAGATTTTATTGTCCTTGATATGGAGGAAGACACAGACGTGCCAATCATCCTCGGGAGACCATTCTTGGCTACAGGTCGAACCATTATTGATGTACAAAAAGAAGAACTAACCATTAGGGTACAAGACCAAGAAGTAACATTCAATGTTTTTAAAGCCATGAATTTCCCGAATGACGAGAAGGAGGAATGTTTCAGACTTGATGTGATACACGGTACCATTCAGAACTCCAATGCAATGCAAAGTTCTACTAACAAACTTAAAACATGTCAATTGCCTATGGAGCCTGAAGATAAAACGTCTTTTGCACTGAAAAATCCAATTCTTGCACTACAAGCAACATAAGAGAAAAATCTCCACCAGCTCAACGAATTGGAGGAATTTCACAATCAGCATTTTGAGGATGCCAAATTGTACAAAGAAAATGCAAGGAAAAGACATGATGAGAAGTTAGTGCGCATACAACTGGAACCAGGGCAGAAGGTACTGTTAAACAAATCAAGGGTGAAATTCTTCCCTTGGAAGCCAAAATCACGGTGGTCAGGTCCATTTGTGATCACCAAAGTTTTACCAGACAGAGCTGTTGAGTTACTAGATCCCAACACCAGCGAAACATTCAAGGTCAGCGTGTCAAGCACTACTGGGGAGAATCATTTGAGCGACAAAAAGAAAGTGTCACACTTTCAGATCCAGCCTAACATTCGAGAAGTCACGTGTCTAGCTGACGACGTTAAACTTAACGCTCACAAAGAGGCAACCCATGCAATTTGTGTATATATTGTGATCTGGTGTGTTTTATTTTTGTGTGTTTAATTTTTGCTGGTAAAGTCATTTCACGATGGAAGAAGCTCTCGTAAATCTTCGCAAGCAATTTCCTTCTCTGCCTCAAAAATCTCTGATGAGAGTCTACAAAGATCGCTTGGAACAGACGAGGTTACTGATGATCAAAGGTATTCCTACTGACATTCGTTGGATTATTGAAGCACGAGTCCGATTGGCAGGTAAGTCTTCTGACTCTTTTATTTAACATCTGCCTGGTTTAGGAAGGAACACCTATGCTAAAAAGAGAAGAGCCAAAAGAATGTGTGTTTGTTATAAATGTGCTCGTATGTTTTGTGATACTCGTTGTCGTTCTTTAGGAATGGTGTCTGATAACCGCGAGGATAAGATTAATTTCATTAGGGATGGCTTGAGTAAGGAGTCTTTGTGTGACATATCTAAAAATCTTGAGACGCATCCCAGTGTATATGTGTATCATGAAATTCGTGTGTTATATGCACAATTTCAAAAAGAAAGACAACAATTAAGTCTTGGGAATCTGACTCAAAAAGACCCTATTTGCCAATTTATAAGAAAATTGGATGGGAAGCTTGTCCCTGACGCATAAACGTCAATCAAGCCGCTACATTTCTTGTACATATTATATCTCTTTGTCTTTTCCTGATAATTGTGATTTGTTTTGTTGTTTTCTTTTATTTTCTCCGACAGGATCCAAACCTTTTTGACTATCATGATTTATTTTACTGTTTAACTAATAATTTTCATTTGGCAGGTACTAGTGCTATTATTTTACTCACCCTTTTCAGGTGTTATAAATTCAACTCATCATTGCACTTTTGAAGACATCCAGAGTAAAACATGGAAGCCATTTCAAGAAGACGAGTTGAAAACATCTGTGTGTTTTATGGTACTAGTGTTGGTGTTAAGCCACAATACGTTGAAGCAGCACAAGAATTGGGTCGAGTCTTAGCTGCAAGGAATATGCACTTAGTATATGGCGGAGGCAATCTTGGACTTATGAGGATCGTTTCAAAAGCTGTACAGGAAGGAGGCAGTCACGTTTTGGGAATCATCCTAAAACCCTTGGCAGAGGAAAATCTTATTGGACCATCAAACGGAGAAGAACTAATTGTACCAGGTATGTCTGAACGACTGGTAGAAATGATTAACCGTGTTGATGCTTTTATTGCTTTGCTAGGTGGCTTGGGTACATTGGAGGAAATTTTTACAGTGTTATCTTGGGCGAACTTGAACATACACAAGAAACCGCTTGGACTGTACAACGTTGAAGGATTTTATGATTTTCTTTGTGTGTTTCTTGATGATGACCGAAGAAATGGGTTCGTGTCAAAACCTATGAAATAACTCCTCTTTACTGCCAGAACTGCTCCGGATCTAATTGACCAAATCTTAGCTTATGAACCACAAATTGACCTTATCCTTTCAAAGATAAATTGGTCCGAGGACGATCGTGGTAAGAGGCGTCAGATTAATCTGGATCTTAACCTTTAATTTCATGTAGAATTTCAGCTAACCAGGTATTATCTTCTAAACTCTTCTTCTACTGTTCAAGACATTAGGGACAATGTCTCATTTAGGTTTGGGGGAGGGAATTAGTTGATCAGTACCTTGTTTTTAATTTGTGTGTTGTTTTTATTTTTAGTCCAATTTTTTTCGAAAAATACAAAAAAATTGAAAATTTTTCAAAAATTACAAAAACATTTTGTGTTTTTGTGTTTTTATATTGACTAAAAAGGTGAAATTGCTGAGAGATAGCTGAGTAAGGAGTTTCCACTCCTGCGACGTATCTCAAACCTAATTCGGAACAAGTTAATTTTTGTTTATTTCATTTGAAATTATTTTATTTGTAAATTCTCCATAAAACTGACTAAAATGGATCTTCATATGCTTAGTTGCCAGGTATTATCAACATGAATGGTAACATACGGACATGAGCTAAAATTGAAAAGTTTGTAATATTCAGTGCTCTAGTTTAATTGGATGAAACATTTCAAAAAGTGATGGAGTAAAAAAAAAACGTCTGAGATCCGAGTTATTAAGTCTGTAAGGGTGTTTTAACACCTAGTGCCCTAAAACCAACTAGTTTGGGAGTCAATGGCCCAAAGCTCGCTACATGGATCAAAGATGTTGCAAAAATATATATATCTGAAGTCTGAGTAATTAAGTCCGTAGGGGTGTTTTAACACCTGGTGCTCTAAAGCCAACTGGTTTGGGAGCCACCGACCCAACACTCGCTACATAGATGGAATATATTGTATATAAATAAAAAAAAAATCAAAAATCAAAGAAAAAATCAGAAAAATCAGAAAAATTATTTTATTGCTACAAAAAAGTGTGAATTCTGATAAAACATTAGGACAAAAATATTACTCTCTTATCAACTGCACTTGTGACTGTTGTGGGCAAAAATGAGTTGTTTAATATTTTGTCGCCTGTGTATATGGAGAATGGTAAATATAATAGGAGAATTTACTTATTCGGTAATTTAGAAAGAAAGAAAACAACTAATGACTTGGAGTAGAAGTTTCACCTGATTAGTCACTAACTTCTTTATTCTATTTTCTCTTGTCTTTTTGCTTTTGTGTGCATTAGTTTCACTACCTTTTTACTTTTGTAAAATGTTTGTGGGTATCATTGCTGTAAACCCTCACGAGACTTCAACCCGTCCACTAGGGACACCTAGGGGTTTAAAGACTTGTTGCATGCGCTAAATGCAACCGTGATCCCTACGAAAGTGGCTTATTAAATTTCATTTTAAAGATGTTTATGTTATTTTATTCTGTGTTTTGCTCGAGGACTAGCAAAATGTTAGGTTTGAGGGTGTGATGAGTGGTAAATCTATCACTATTTCCCACTCATTTGACCTAATATTTTGTATAGTTTCTTGAGTTTTGTGAATATTTTGATGTGTTTTGTGTTATTTTGTAGATAAATAAACTTTCAGGACATTCTGGAGGTGATTTGGGGCCAAAATAGTGAAAAAGAACACAAAAAAGGTATTTTGGTCATTTGGCGCGTCGCGACGCCTAACGTGTGCCGCACTATGCTAACATGCGCCGGGGACACTGACCGGCGTAAACACACACGTATAACGCAAGCGTACGTATCGTTTAAGTAGTATAAAAATATCGATCCCACGAGGACTTAATATCTAATCTATTAATTTTATTAGGTCAAATGATTACTAGTATCTAACAGGTTGTTGGATTGATCTGAAATGGTGATGATTCTAAATTTAAAAACAAGTAAATAAAATTGTTCGAAAGTAGATTTAAGAAAATTCAATATTAACAACTATCTAGGGTTGTGATTTCTTCCAATATCATTTTAAAGATGAAGTGGTTATCTTAAAGTTGGGTAATATATTGATTTATTAACCTGGAACACTAAATTATGTGTAAGCCTCTGTCGATGGTCAGACATAAATACCCAGTTTAACCCAATTGAACCATATGTCTATGTAAACCAAATTATCTGGATTCATTAAGTTTAAGTTCCAATTATGGCTACCCCGTCCGACAGGTATATGTCTATCCTGTAAGGAAATCTATTAAAGGGTTATCTATCCTCAAGGAAGATCATGGACTATTGAGTCTAAGGTCTTAAACTTAAAATCCCTATGTCTAGTTCATTTTAAGTTTCCGAGTTCAATTTTATTAATGGCCAGTTAATGAAAAAACATTAAGATTAAGACTCAATAAATAAATCTTTATATTACCCAAGCTATAATCTAACCTCTTATAAACCGGTGATATTGGATTTCATCACAACCCCAGATAACTGGCTTAGTTACGACACATATTTACGGGTAGTAAAAAAACTTAAATAAAATAAAAGACATAAAGTAAAATACTGAAAATTAAATACTGAAAATTAAATGACAGAAAGTAAATGCTGAAATTAAATACTGAAAATTAAATGCTGAAAAGTAAAAGCTGAAAAGTAAATTGCTGAAAAGTAAATGCTCAAAGTAAATTGCTGAAAATTAAAGAAAGAAAAGTACTGTGCGTAAAAATAAATTACGTAAAGTAAAAATTGAAAAGTAAAGAAAAGAAAGTGCGAAAGCGGAAATTAATTGCTGAAAGCTTTAAATAAACAAACAAAATACAATCTTCTTAGTATTCTTAAGGAATTCCTTAGAAGAAAGTATGAATTTTACAAATGAAATGGCTTGGTATTTATAGGAAAAATTTTGCCTCCATCAAATCATCCACCAAATCAATTATTAATTGCTCCACCAAATCCATTATTAATTGCTCCACTAATCTCTTATCATGTTTGGTGATGATTTGATAATTTTTATTATTTATTTATTAATTTATTTTTTGCTTTGAAAATGATTGAAAGTGACTTTAATAATTACACACAACAAATTTCTGGATGGTTCATCAATTTCGGGCATGAAATATTCAAAATTCGAAATTATTTTGTTTTTCAAAGCTGTAGAGCTTTGAGTTTTCTTTAATCTGGAACTTGAATCAGCTCAATCCGATATTGGAGTAAGAAGTTATGCCAAATTACGACAGATGCACAAAACTAGAATTTCCAAAACTGCACTTCGTTAAAACGCCATTTCAAGGTTCCAATCTCCAAAATTAATATGTCAAGTCCAATTTTTGCCCTTATTTGACCCATATTTCGTCCTAAATTATTTCATTAAGTCCCAATATTATTTTATCTGCAAAATAAACTAAAACATATCAAAACGTTCATCAAACCCGAGAAACTAAACAAAATATTAAGTAAAAGGGGCGGTAAATATTGATATATTTTCCGCTCATCACACCCCCAAACCTAACATTTTGCTAGTCCTCGAGCAAAACAACAAAATAAAATACAAGAAACAATTAAAATTAAACTAAGCCACTTTCGTAGGGATCACGGTTGCATTTAGCATATCAACAAGCCTTTAAACCCCTAGGTGTCCCCAGTGGACGAGTTGTAGTCTCGTGAGGGCTTACAGCAATGATACCCACAAACGTTACAAAAGTAAAAAGATAATAAAACTAATGCACACAAAAGCAAAAAGACAAGAGAAAAGAGAATAAAGAAGTTAGTGACTAATCAGGTGAAACTTCTACTCCAAGTCAATAGTTGTTTTGTTTCATTCTAAATTACCGAATAAGTAAATTCTCCGATTATTTTTACCATTCTCCATATACACAGTCGATAAAATATTAATCAACTCATTTTTTCCCACAACAGTCACAAGTATAGTTGATAAGAGAGTAATATTTTTGTCCTAAAGTTCTATCAGATTTCACACCTTTTGGTAGCAATGGAATAATTTTTCTGATTTTTTCTTTGATTTTTCTCTATTTTTTATTTATATACAATATCTTCCATCTATGTAACGAGTGTTAGGTCGGTGGCTCCCAAACCAGTTTGCTTTAGGGCACGAGGTGTTAAGACACCCCTACAGACTTAATTACTCAGACTTTAGAGATATATATATATTTTTGCAGCATCTTTGATCCATGTAGCGAGCTTTGGGCCAGTGACTCCCTAAAACCAGTTGGTTTTAGGGCACTAGGTGTTAAAACACCCTTACAGACTTAATAACTCGGATCTTAGATATGTTTTTTTTTTACTCCATTGCTTTTTGAGATGCTTCCTCCAATTTAACTAGAGCACTGAATATTACAAACTTTTCAATTACAGTTCATGTCCGTATGTTTCTATGTATGTTGATAATATCTGCTAACTAAACATATGAAGATCCATTTTAGTTCGTTTTATGGAGAATTTACAAATTAAATAATTTAAAAGGAAATAAGCAAAAATTAACTGATTTCGAAAATAGGCTTGAAATACGTCTCAGGAGTGGAAACACCTCACTCAGCCATCCCTAATGAATTTAATTTTGTCTTCGCAATTATCAGACACCATTCCTAAAGAATGACAACGAGTATTGCAATTCCAGCGTGCACATTTATAAAAAACACCCATTTGCTTAGCTCTACGTTTCTTTGCATAGGTGCTTCTTCCAAAACCAGGCAGATGTGAAATAAAAGAGTCAGAAGACTCACCTGCCAATCGGACCCGTGCTTTAATAATCCAACGAATGTCAGTAGGAATACCTTTGATCATCAATAATCTCATCCGTTCCAAGCGAGCTTTGTATACTTTCATCAGAGATTTTTGAGGGAGAGAAGGAAATTGCTTGTGAAGATTTGCGAGAGCTTCTTCCATCTTGAAATGACTTAATCTGCAAAAAACTAAACACACAAAAATAAAACACACCAGATCACAATATATACACAAATTGCATGGGTTGCCTCCCTACTAGCGCTAAGTTTAAAGTTGTCAGCCAGACTTGACTTCTCGAACGTTAAGCTGGATCTGAAAGTGTAACACTTTCTTTTTGTCGCTCAAATGATTCTCCCCAGTAGTGCTTGACATGCTTGTTTTTAACCATGAAGTTTAGTTGGAGTCAGGATCATGTATCTCAACGGCTGTGGGACACAAAAATCGGCGACGCTGTTCCGGGCTCGCGGCCCGGTCGGGTGTACGGAGTAGTCCGCGGGGGAACTAAGCCGGAGAAATAACATGGAGTCTCCACCCGGTGTGAACCGGGAAAATATGATTTAAGGCCGCACTCACCCCTCGCAAGGGAAGACCTCAAACCGTTGGGTTCATAATGGTCCCTTACTTATGCCACTTGTAATGATGTGATTTGTGCAATATCTTAACCGATCTACGTAACATGCTCAAGAATAACCTATATCTAGTTCATGTTCATCAAAATAACTCCTAATCTAAGTTTGCATGCTCGAAAATAAGTCTTTAAACGGCAAACACGCAATATCACACAATGAGCACATTGAGCCATTAAACCAAAATAAACAAATAACTAATTAAACATAATCATAAACTAAACAAAGTTTCATGCATAAAAACAACATAATAATGCTTGAAAATAAATAATAAAATAAACTAAATCATGCTTTAAAAAATAAATAAATAATCTACGAACTATAGCATGCTCAAATACAAGTTTGGATGAGAAGAAATACGTCTCTTAAGTGGTACGTGGCGTTGTATCCCGAGTACAAACCGCACTACTGTCCATTCGGGTTTCCATCCTATATACCACAAAAGGGAACACATATTCCGCTCATCCAACAATCATTTCATGCCTCAAACGACTCTCATGCGATAATATTTCTAAAATAAATAAAATAAACGAAAGATAATAAATAAAAGGGTGCCCTCAGGTCTAACCTCTTTTGTCGTCTCTCGAAAGAGCATTACACGGTCGTCGGAAGGGAGAATGCTCTGTAACTTTTCTGGTTCACTAATCTAACATTTTTCCTCGCTGTTTCGCTGTCTGGGCTGCTGTTTTCACTCCGTTTTGCTGCTGTTTTTGTTGTATTTTCTGGCCACTGTTTTTTTGGTAATTAGGGGACTGTTTTGCGTTTTTGGACTATTTTGGGCTGTTTTTTTAGGTGCTGTTTTGGGTTAATTCGGGGACTGTTTTGGGCAGTTTTTAGGTGCAGGTTTGGTTTAATTCGGGGACTGGTCCGTGATTGCTGTTTGTGGCTACGTGAATGGTTTGTGAAGGTTTGCTTGTGCGTTAGTGGGGTGGAGAGTTTGCTTGTCGATGTGGGATTTGTTTGCTGTTTGTTTATTTCCTCAATCCGGTCGGTGTGTGAGGGGCGTGGACGTGAGGGCTGCTCTTTGGTCTCTTATCGGTAGTTTTTGGCTTTTCTTTGATTACATGGCTTGTCTGCAGTTTTTGACTTATGGGCTTATTTTTGTTGTTACGTGAAGGGCTGATCGAGGGAAGAGAGAAGTGCAGGTCCTAGGAACGTGAGGTGTTGGTTGTTTTATGGCGTGTGGGGTGATGGCTGTTGTGAGGGTTTATTTAGTGCGCGATTTGAGGGCTGTGAGTGATTGGATTTTAGGTGGCTATTGGCGTGAGAGTTTGTGAGTGCGTGAAGATTTTTAGGCAAGAGGGCATGAAGGTGTGTGTAAGGGGTTGTGGACTGAGTGAGCTGCGAGGCTATGAGTGCTAGGGGGCCTGGTTACGTGGGGCAAAGGGTATATGGTTAGCGTGAGTAGGTGGCCTGGCTTGAAGTAGTTAGGGCGTATGATGGAGGGTTAAGGGCGGCTTCTGTGTTGAAGTTTGATGAGTGTCTTGGTCCCAGGGAGAATATGTTTTATTGCTCACGGTTGAGGGCTGATGAAGAGTTTGGTTGATGCGTGACCAAAGGGGTGAAGGCTATGAGGCAGTGGGCCGCTGGGTGTGTTAGGGTTCCTGAGTCTAGAGAAGATGGTGACGCCGTGTGTGAGTGAGGGAGTTGTTGGTCGGTTGGATGGAAGGTATTAGGGTTTTGGTTGAGAGAATTGTCTGCGTGTGTTGAGTGAGGGAGGAGGGTCAAGGTCTACGTGAGGGAGATGAAGATGAGAGAGGATAGGCGAGCTAGGGTTTTTCTGTTGTCGTGAGTTTCATCGGCTGAAGCCGAGGGTTGTTAGGGTTTCTTTATATAGTGGTGAGCTAGGTTTAGGATTTTCTTGGAAATGATCTATTTAATTTTGGAATTAGAATTTATTTTAATTAGGAATTTTATTTAATTAGATATTAATTTAGATTTAATTTCATTTCATTTAATTTCAATTTAATTAGTTATTTAATTTGATTTCAATTGTATTTTAATTTAATTTAATTTAATTAGCTTTTATTTAATTTAATTTGTGACATGTATTTTAAATGTTTTAATTATTTTTGGATGTGATTTAATGGGTTTGGTGTGTTTTAAAACAGAGGTCCAACAAGCGAACCCGAAGCGAAACAAGCGAGTTAAATCTGACAAAATGCTAATTTCCAACTTTACCCTTCCAACGTCTGTTTCCCACGGCTTTCACAACTAAAGAGGTAGTGTCTCCAAACGAGACTCATCATCGGGCTAATATGCAAAAATACAATGCCTACAGTCGCCCCCACTTTGATGGGACTTGTGCAGTGTGTGACAATGACAATCCTATCAAAGTACGTGCAATGCATTTTTACATACCTGGCTCGCCAGCTGCCACCTGACTTGCCTGCTTCTTTGAACTGAGTTGATATGGTGCCGAGGTGCCTCGACCTCTGGGCTTTGTTCCCGAACCTCCGAATGTGAACCGTGTTGATGATGCAGTGGGCCCTCGACCCTGTGACGCATCTCGGAACTGCAACCGACAACGGGGGCACTTGACCCTGGGCACCTCGACCCAATACCGCTGAAAAAAGTGGGCCTCGCCCATAAGCTGATGATGTAGTGGGTCCTCAACCCTGGGAAGCATCCCGAAACTACAACTGATGATGTAGTGGGCCCTCGACCCTGGGACGCATCCCGGAACTGCAACTGACAATGGGGGCACCTCGACCCAATACCGTTGACAAAGTGGGCCTCGCCCTTGAACTGATGATGTAGTGGGCACCTCGACCCGAAACTACAACCGATAACGGGGGCACCTCGACCCTGGGCACCTCGACCCAACACCGCTGACAATAGGGACCTCGCCCTCGAACTGATGATGTAGTGGGCACCTCGACCCTGGGGACCTCGACCTGAAACTACAACCGACAATGGGGGCACCTCGACCCAACACCGCTGACAATAGGGACCTCACCCTCGAACTGATGATGTAGTGGGCACCTCGACCTAACACCACTGACAATATGGACCTCGCCCTCGAACTGATGATGTAGTGGGCACCTCGACCCTGGGACGCATCCCGGAACTACAACCGACAACAGGGGCACCTCGACCCTGGACACCTCAACCCAACATCGCTGACAATAGGGACCTCGTCCTCAATATGATGATGTAGTGGGCACCTCGACCCTGTGACGCATCCCGAAACTACAACCGATAACGGGGGCACCTCGACCCTGGGACGCATCCCAATACCGCTGACAATAGGGACCTCACCCTCAAACTGATGATGACGTAGGCCTCGCCCCCAAAACTGATATTGATGTGGGCCTCGCCCTTAACTGATACTGATGTGGGCCTCACCCTCAACTGATACTGATGTGGGCCTCACCCTCAACTGATACTGATGTGGGCCTCGCCCCAAAACTGATACTGACGTGGGCCTCGCCCCAAAACTGATACTGATGTGGGCCTCGCCCCAAAACTGATACTGATGTGGGCCTCGCCCCAGACTAATACTGATGTGGGCCTCGCCCTCAACTGATACTGACGTGGGCCGCGCCCCAGACTGATACTGATATGGGCCTCGCCCTCAAACTGATACTGATATGGGCCTCGCCCCTATGTTGATATTGATATGGGCCTCGCCCCCATGCTGATACTGATGGTAATATGGGCCTCGCCCTCAGAGTGTCATACCCGGCAAGACCGATTCTGATGCTAATGTGGACCTCGCCCCTCAGAGTTCCATACCCGGCAAGACTGATTCTGATGTCTCCATACCCGGAGCGACATACCCGGTAAAACTGATACTGATATTTCTATATCCAGAGTGCCGTACCTGGCAGAACTGATCTGATATCTCTATATCAAGAGTGTCGTACCTGGCAGAACTGATACTGAACCAATGTGGGCCTCGCCCCTAGAATGCCATACCCGACAGAACTAATACTGAACCAATGTGGGCCTCGCCCCCAGAATGCCATACCTGGCAGAACTAATACTGAACCAATGTGGGCCTCGCCCCCAGAATGCCATACCCGGCAGAACTAATACTGAACCAATGTGGGCCTCGCCTCCAGAATGCCATACCTGGAAAGCCTGCTATTGATGCTGATGATAATGTGGGTCTCGCCCCCAGAGTGCCATACCCGGCAAAACTGATGCTGATAATAATGTGGGCTTCGCCCTATGATTCATTCCTGGATTCATTCTAAAACTTTCACAGCGTGGGCCTCGACCCTAAGATTCATTCTCGGGAACTGTTGGCGATGTGGGCCTCAACCCTGGGATCCTGAAACTGCTAGTGATGTGGGCCTCAACCCTGGGATTCATTCCAAAAATCTGACGGTGTGGGCCTCGACCCTGGGATTCATTCCCGAATTCATTCTAAAACTCTGCTGATGTGAGCCTCGGCCCTGGGATTCATTCCAAACCTCTGCTGATGTGGGCCTCGACCCTGCGACTCATCCCCAAAACTGAAATTGATATGGGCCTCAACCCTGAGATTCCTTCCTGGATTCACTCCAAAACTATGACGATGTGGGCCTCGACCCTGAGATTCATTCTCGGATTTCCAAAACTCTGACGATGTGGGCCTCGACCCTGGGATTCATCCCCGAAACTGACTGATATGGGCCTCAACCCTGGGACTCATCCCCAAAACTGATTCATTTCTGAAACTTACTGTACTGTTGCTGCTTCTGATTGGCTTGTCTTTGCCGCTTTTCTTTTTCTTCTTCAAAACCTGTGAATACAAAACAAAACAAACACAAAAAGAATGCAAAAAAGCGTTACGTGTATGCCTGCATGCATGAATGAATTTCCTATTCCGTTGGGTTAGGTCTTCCGCCAGTTCTCCAGGTGATTGCTCAGTCTTCTCTCTGGTCTCATGGCTCAATTTCTTGTTATTCTTCTTATTCACGGGGTGGTAGACTGGTCGCTCCCAGTCTTGATTTAGCTTTCTGTTCTCCGCTGTTTGCACTTGGTCAAGGTGAACCACATGGTGGGACCTTCCATATCATCATACTATATCACATGCTACGAAATAGTCCCAATAGTTATACATATTATCGTCCTCAAGGAATGCTCAGTAATGAAACCAGAGAACATTCAAAACACTCAATGCAACTCAAATCTTAGTCTTTGAATAAATGATCTAAGCCAGACTCAAAGTGTGTGTGTGCAAAGGTTCCTTTGCGGATTCATCCCTAGGTAAGCTAACTCAATGATTTCATTTAAAAAATCGGGATCGATGGGTCAAACCAACCTAGATGTCTCAATTATGCCTGCAGTTGCTTTTCTGTGCTCAATGTGGTATGGTTTTCTTTCTCTTTTTCTCTTGTCTCTTTCTTTTCTCTTTTCATTTTGAACTTTTTTTTTTCATTTTCTTTCTTTTTTTTTCAACACACCTACCTTTTAAGGTAGCATTTCTCCTCATGGTGGTCCTAATACTCGCCCATGGGTAGCTTCACGCTTATCGGTTATAGGCAGTTTATTTCTTTTCTTTAGAGACTTTTTTTTTCAACCATACCACACATCATAACACAAGCAAGTCGGGATAGACATCTAAGCAAACGGTCATTCATCGACCCGTAATTTCTTCAACTAGTGACCTTGCTAACTACTCAGGTTTTCACCGCTAAGAACCTATAGTGAAGTGCTTACGAGTCTAGCATAGATCAACAATTCAAAGCATCAGATAAAAGCACATCAAGAGTTTATCATTTCTAAGATTTCATCTTAAAGCAATCAATTTCATCATCGGACTTATGTCTAACTATTCAGGGACTAAAAACAAATATTTTTTTTCTTTTTTCTTTTTTTTAAAGGCCCCCCCAATGGTCTTTCTATCCTTGTCGTAAAGTTTTCTATTTCTCGATTTCCTTTTCCTCTCTATCCATGTTTGCTAAACCCTTATTTGACAATTCTTTTTTCCTTCTCTAACCCAACGAATATCTATAATGGCTTTTAAGACACGGGGTTAACATGATGCATGTATGCATGAGATGCATGCGACATATGAGATATAATATGCATGTGGTTATCAAAAGCATAAAGGGGCAACTTCTATAGGATATACAACTATCGTTCACATGTGGGTTTATGACAATGCCTTTGATTGAACTCCCTCAACCCACTATAGAAACGGTCAACTAAAGCACAAATCATACACATCACAAGACATGATTTCGAGGCCGATTCTCTAGATCCCCAGACTGTGGGACACAGACATCGGTGACGCTGTTCCGGGCTCGCGGCCCGGTTGGGTGTACGGAGTAGTCCGCGGGGGAACTAAACCAGAGAAATAACATGGAGTCACCACCCAGTGTGAACCGGGAAAATGTGATTTAAGGCCGCACTCACTCCTCGCGAGGGAAGACCTCAAACCGTTGGGTTCGGAATGGTCCCTTACTTATGCCACTTGTAATGATGTGATTTGTGCAATATCTTAACCGAATCTACGCAACATGCTCAAGAACAACCTATATCTAGTTCATGTTCATCAAAATAACTCATAATCTAAGTTTGCATGCTCAAAATAAGTTTTTAAACGGCAAACACGCAATATCACACAATGAGCACATTGAGCCATTAAACCAAAATAAACAAATAACTATTTAAACATAATCATAAACTAAACAAAGTTTCATGCATAAAAACAACATAATAATGCTTGAAAATAAATAATAAAATAAACTAAATCATGCTTTAAACAATAAATAAATAATCTACGAACTATAGCATGCTCAAATACAAGTTTGGATGAGACGAAATACGTGTCTCTTAAGTGGTATGTGGCGTTGTATCCCGAGTACAAACCGTACTACCGTCCATTCGGATTCGGCTAAGGAATTTACGTCCGGGTTTCCATCGATATACCACAAAAGGGAACACGCATTTCATTCATCCGGAATTCACATCATGCCTCAACAAACGACTCTCATGCGATAATATTTCTAAAATAAATAAAATAAACGAAAGATAATAAATAAAAGGGTGCCCTCAGGTCTAACCTCTTTTGTCGTCTCTCAAAAGCGCGTTACACGGCCGTCGGAAGGGAGAATGCTCTGTAACGCTTCTGGTTCACTAATCCAACGTTTTTCCTCCCTGTTTCGCTGTCTGGGCTGCTGTTTTCACTCCGTTTCGCTGCTATTTTTGTTGTATTTTCTGGTCACTATTTTTTTGGTAATTAGGGGACTGTTTTGTGTTTTTTTGGACTGGTTTGGGCTATTTTTTAGGTGCAGTTTTTGGTTAATTCGGGGACTGTTTTGGGCAGTTTTTAGGTGCAGGTTTGGGTTAATTCGGGGACTGGTCCGTGATTCCTGTTTGTGGCTACGTGAATGGTTTGTGAAGGTTTGCTTGTGCGTTAGTGGGGTGGAGAGTTTGCTTGTCGATGTGGGATTTGTTTGCTGTTTGTTTATTTCCTCAATCCGGTCGATGTGTGAGGGGCGTGGACGTGAGGGCTGCTCTTTGGTCTCTTGTCGGTAGTTTTTGGCTTTTCTTTGATTACATGGCTTGTCGGCAGTTTTTAACTTATGGGCTTATTTTTGTTGTTACGTGAAGGGCTGATCGAGGGGAGAGAGAAGTGAAGGTCCTAGGAACGTGAGGTGTTGGCTTTGTTTGTGGCGTGTGGGGTGATGGCTGTTGTGAGGGTTTATTTAGTGCGCGAGTTGATTTTAGGTGGCTATTGGCGTGAGAGTTTGTGAGTGCGTGACGATTTTAGGTCAAGGGGGCATGAAGGTGTGTGTAAGGGGTTGTGGACTGAGTGAGCTACGAGGCTGTGAGTGCTAGGGGGCCTGGTTACGTGGGGCAAAGGGTATGTGGTTAGCGTGAGCAGGTGTCCTGGCTTGAAGTAGTTAGGGCGTTTGATGGAGGGTTAAGGGCGGCTTCTGTGTTGAAGATTGATGAGTGTCTTGGTCCTAAGGAGATTATGTTTTATTGCTCACGGCTGAGGGCTGATGAAGAGTTTGGTTGATGCGTGACCAAAGAGGTGAAGGCTATGAGGCAGTGGGCCGCTGGGTGTGTTAGGGTTGCCGAGTCTAGAGAAGATGGTGACGCCATGTGTGAGTGAGGGAGTTGTTGGTCGGTTGGATGGAAGGTATTAGGGTTTTGGTTTAGAGAATTGTCTGCGTGTCTTGAGTGAGGGATGAGGGTCAAGGTCTGCGTGAGGGGAGATGAAGATGAGAGAGGATAGGCGAGCTAGGGTTTTTCCGTTGTCGTGAGTGAGGGGAGATGAAGATGAGAGAGGATAGGCGAGCTAGGGTTTTTCTGTTGTCGTGAGTTTCATAGGCTGAAGCCGAGGGTTGTTAGGGTTTCTTTATATAGTGGTGAGCTAGGTTTAGGATTTTCTTGGAAATGATCTATTTAATTTTGGAATTAGAATTTATTTTAATTAGGAATTTTATTTAATTAGATAATAATTTAGATTTAATTTCATTTCATTTAATTTCAATTTAATTAGTTATTTAATTTGATTTCAATTGAATTTTAATTAAATTAAATTGAATTAGCTTTAATTTAATTTAATTTAATTTAATTTAATTTGTGACATGTATTTTAAATGTTTTAATTATTTTTGGATGTGATTTAATGGGTTTGGTGTGTTTTAAAACAGAGGTCCAACAAGCAAACCCGAAGCGAAACAAGCGAGTTAAATCTGACAAAATGCTAATTTCCAACTTTACCCTTCCAACGTCCGTTTCCCGCGGCTTTCACAACTAAAGAGGTAGTGTCTCCATACGAGACTCATCATCGGGCTAATATGCAAAAATACAATGCCTACAACGGCTCTATCTGGTAAAACTTTGGTGATCACAAATGGACCTGACCACCGTGATTTTGGCTTCCATGGGAAGAATTTCACCCTTGATTTGTTTAACAATACCTTTTGCCCTGGTTCCAGTTGTATATGCACTAACTTTTCATCATGTCTTTTCTTGCCCTTTTCTTTGTACAATTTGGCATCCTCAAAATGCTGATTGTGAAATTCCTCCAATTCGTTGAGCTGGTGGAACTTTTTCTCTTCTGTTGCTTGTAGAGCAAGAATTGGCTTCTTCAGTACAAAAGACATTTTATCTTTAGGCTCCACAGGCAATTGACATGTTTTAAGTTTGTCAATAGAACTTTGTCTTTCATCAGAATTCTGAACGGTACTATGTATTACATCAAGTTTGAAACATTCCTCATTCTTTTCATCATCTTGGAAATTCATGGCCTTGAAAACATTGAATGTTACTTCTTGGTCCTGTACCCTCATGGTTAATTCTCCTTTTTGTACATCAATAATGGTTCGACCTGTAGCCAAGAATGGTCTCCCGAGGATGATTGGCACGTCTGCGTCTTCCTCCATATCAAAGACAATAAAATCTGCTGGGAAAATGAATTTTTCAACCTTGACCAGCACATCCTCAACTACGCCTCTTGGAAATACGAGCGTTCTATCAACAAATTGTCGTGAGACTGAAGTTGGCATTGTTTCTCTAATCTGTAATTTCCTGAAAATAGAAAAAGGCATCAAGTTAACACTAGCACCTAAATCACACAGAGCCTTACTAAAGTTATGTTCTCCTATGGTGTAAGGAACAGTGAAACTGCCAGGATCTTTCAACTTTGGGGGAAGTTTCCTCTAAATGATAGCGCTGCATTCTTCTGATAATGCTACTGTCTCGTAATCTCCCAATCTCCGCTTTCGTGAAAGAATGTCTTTCATGAATTTGGCATAGCTGGGCATTTGTTCCAACGCTTCAGCAAATGGAATGTTGATATGCAGCTTTTTGAAGATCTCCAGGAACCGAGAAAACTGCTTGTCCAATTTGTTCTTCTGAAGACGTTGAGGAAAAGGTGGAGGTGGAATGATTTGTTCTTTTTCCTTTGCTTCTTTTTCCTCCATCTGTTGCTTTGTTTCTTTTGGAACTTCCTCAGCAGCTGTTTTGGTTCCAACATCTTTGTTGATTTCAGTACCTTTTTTTAACATGATGGCATGACATTGTTCCTTCCCCATCTTTCTTGGATTTGGCTCTTAGTTGCTAGGAAGGGTACCTGGCAGTCTGTAACTCTGAGCATTTTTCAGTTGTCTAATTTGATTCTCCAGTGCTTTAATAGAAGCAGATTGACCTTGAATTAATACTGCTTGGGATTGAAACATAGCATCATATCTTGCTGCTTGAGATTGAAACATAGTATCATATCTTGCTGCTTGAGAGTCGTGTTTTGCTTCTATCTTTTTCAAGTGGGTCAACACTTCTGTTATTCCTGGTTCATTTGCCTGTTCCTGGCTTTTGTTCTGTTGTTGGAATCCAGGTGGTGGATAGTTCTGCTGTTGGCCTGAATTGTTGCTCCATGATAAATTAAGATGATTCCTCCACCCTGGGTTGTAGGTGTTGGAATATGGATTGTTCCCCTGTCTGTTGAAATTGTTGACAAAATTCACCGATTCTTCAAGTTGGTTCGACTCTGGTGCTCCTCCATATGGTGAACTTGTGGATCCAGTGGTAAGAGTCTCCATGAATTTGCAAATCTGATCTAGCTTGGTGTTGACTGTTGTATTTGCTACACTTTCATAAATTCCTGCAATTCTTTGGATCATGCTCTTTTCTGTTGGCCACAAGGAATTGTTGTTGGCCATTTCTTCGATTAGGTCCCAGGCTTGATCTTCTCATTTTGCCATCAAGGCTCCTCCAGCAGCAGCATCAATTGTGGTTCTCATTATTCCAGAAAGTCCATTATAGAAAGTTTGGACTTGAAGCCATTTTGGAATCTCATGGTGATGACATTTTCGGAGCAAATCTTTTTACCTTTCCCAAGCTTCGCAGAGGGATTCTGAATCTTGTTGTACAAAGGATGTGATGTCATTCCTCAGTTTTCCGGTTCTGGCCGGTGGAAAGTACTTTGCAAGAAATTTGGTGGCTAAAGTGTTCCAAGTTGTGATGGAACCTGCTGGTAGTGAATGTAGCCAAGCTTTAGCTCTGTCCTTCAAGGAGTATGGGAAAACACGCAATCTCATTGCTTCTTCAGCTTCTCGGTTGTAATTGAAAGTGCCGCAAACTTCCAGGAAGTTGCTGATGTGGGCATTAGGATCTTCAGTTGCATTCCCCCCAAACTGAACTGACTGCTGAATCATCTGAATGCATGTTTTGATGTCACCTGCATTTGCTGGTAAGGGAGGAAGTACAATGTAAGAAATGAGTCTGTCAACCACCGGAATGGTTCTGTCTCGAATGGGAATTGGTGGTGCAACCTCCAACGGTTCAGGTTCCATATTGACCGGCGTAAACACACACGTATAACGCAAGCGCACGTATCGTTCAAGTAGTATAAAAATATCGATCCCACGAGGACTTAATATCTAATCTATTAATTTTATGAGGTCAAATGATTACTAGTATCTAATAGGTTGTTGGATTGATTTGAAATGGTGATGATTCTAAATTTAAAAACAAGTAAATAAAATTGTTCGAAAGTAGATTTAATAAAATTCAATATTAAAAACTATCTAGGATTGTGATTTCTTCCAATATCATTTTAAAGATAAAGTGGTTATCTTAAAGTTGGGTAATATATTGATTTATTAACCTGGAACACTAAATTATGTGTAAGCCTCTGTCGATGGTTAGACACAAATACCCAGTTTAACCCAATTGAACCATATGTCTATGTCATCCAAATTATCTGGATTCATTAAGTTTAAGTTCCAATTATGGCTACCACCGCCCGACAGGTATATGTCTATCCTGTAAGGAAATCTATTAAAGGGTTATCTATCTTCAAAGAATATCGTGGACTATTGAGTCTAAGGTCTTAAACTTAAAATCCCTATGTCTAGTTCATTTTAAGTTTCACAATTCAATTTTATTAATGGCCAGTTAATGAAAAAACATTAAGATTAAGACTCAATAAAAAATCTTTATATTACCCAAGCTATAATCTAACCTCTTATAAACCGGTGATATTGGATTTCATCACAACCCCAGATAACTGGCTTAGTTACGACACATATTTACGGGTAGTAAAAAACCTTAAATAAAATAAAAGACATAAAGTAAAATACTGAAAATTAAATACTGAAACTTAAATGACGGAAAGTAAATGCTGAAATTAAATACTGAAAATTAAATGCTGAAAAGTAAATGCTGAAAGTAAATTACTGAAAAGTAAATTGCTGAATAATAAATTTCTGAAAAGTAAATTACTGAAAAGTAAATGTTGAAAGTAAATTGCTGAAAATTAAAGAAAGAAAAGTACTGTGCGTAAAAATAAATTACGTAAAGTAAAAACTGAAAAGTAAAGAAAAGAAAGTGCGAAAGCGGAAATTAATTACTGAAAGCTTTAAATAAACAAACAAGATACAATCTTCTTAATATTCTTAAGGAATTCCTTAGAAGAAAGTATGAATTTTACAAATGAAATGGCTTGGTATTTATAGGCAAAATTTTGCCTCCATCAAATCATCCACCAAATCAATTATTAATTGCTCCACTAATTGCTCCACCAAATCCATTATTAATTACTCCACTAATCTCTTATCATGTTTGGTGATGATTTGATAATTTTTATTATTTATTTATTAATTTAATTTTTGCTTTGAAAATGATTGAAAGTGACTTTAATAATTTCACACAACACACTTCTGTATGGTTCATCAATGTCGGGCATGAAATATTCGGAATTCGAAATTATTTTGTCTTTCAAAGCTGTAGATATTTGAGTCTTCTTTAATCTGGAACTTGAATCAGCTCAATCCGATATCAGAGTAAATATTTATGCCCAAATTACGACAGATGCACAAAACTGGAATTTCAAAAACTGCACTTTGTTAAAACGCCATTTCAAGTTTCCAATCTCCAAAATTAATATGTCAAGTCCAATTTTTGCCCTTATTTGACCCATATTTCGTCCTAAATGATTTCATTAAGTCCCAATATTATTTTATCTACAAAATAAACTAAAACATATCAAAACGTTCATCAAACCCGAGAAACTAAACAAAATATTAAGTAAAAGGGGCGGTAAATATTGATATATTTTCCGCTCATCAGACACATGTCAGAATCTGAGAAGTTCTACTTTTCTAACATGCACCGGACTTTACTAACATGCTCTGTGCCACGTGTCACCATCACAGCCGATCTGCTAACGTGTGCCGTGCCACGTGTCATCATCATATGGTGCCGACAATAGCCATCGCCATTTGTCGACACATGTCATCTCACGTGTCAGCCACATCATCATCCACGTCAGTAGAAGACCGAGTCAACCTGGCACGTATCAGCTACGTCATCATCAACCAATCACAGTGTGCCACGTGCTGCAATTATATGGTGCCGACAATCCCTTTCGCCATGTGTTGACACATCAGCACCACGTCAGCGCCACATCACTGCCACATCAGCATAATTATTGAATTAATTATCCGCAATCGCCACGTCAGCAGATAAGAATCTAAACCGGCCAATCAGAAAGCCACACATCATCGCATAGCGACGCAAGAACAAACTTGGCGTCGCGACGCAGGGAGCTTATTGAGGCCTATAAATAGAGCTCGAAATTTTAGTTTCAGATGTACCTTCCTCTCTGAATTCTCTGATTTAAATAGGGAGTTTTTTGTTGGAAAGTTATGACCCATAGCGTCACTATTTGTACAGATCATGGTGATGTTGTACAAATTAACTATGTGACAAAGGAGATTGCTCTCTTATCATTTGTGATTAGATCACCAAGATGTATAAATGATAGGGGGTCCTTATGATTAGTTCATGGATTGAGATGATATGAGACAGTATCAATCCACGAAGGTTTAATCATTAAATATCCATAGTCAGGGTATTATCGAGATTGGACATCGATAATGCGTAAAAGACTAGTATTACACTTGTACGCGTTGTGAAGGCATAACATCATAGTTCTCATATATTTGGGTATATGATACTTATGCAAGTGTAGTAGGAGGTTGTGTTTTACCGATGGTACGGAAAACAGCTTCGCTCTGGATAGACCCCTCGGAATTCCATTGGTAGTATGACTATGTGTCTATGGAAGTCCGAAATCAGGGTAGGTGTATTTGGTCTTAACCCGAGACTTGCACCGCTAATACTTGCGACAATCAATATACTTTGGTTTTGGTCGTCCAGGGCTTTAACAGGTTCTGTGTACGCCTCTGCTGGGTATATTGAGAATCGTAGTGTGTTGGGTGTGATGTCAAGACGGAAGTATCACTCCAGTCATATGGAGATGATGATCGCGCAGAGATACTAATGATGCCCCAATGTCTTGGATTTTTTTATTTTTGATTCATTGGATGAGTTGGAATCAATTGGGAATGTTAATTTAATGTTGAATTGGATTTAATTGGATTGAATTCGAATCGGACATAAAAATCCCCATAAAGCCTAGACTTGAAGCATGGTATATGGGTTTGATTTTTTGTTAAAATATGTTGGACATGTTTTAATGTAGATAAGCATAATTAATTAGGCTAATTGATGTTTTAGAAATGTTAATTTAGTTAATTAATTATGAAATACACTTTGAGTAATTAAATTGTGAAATTGGAATTTTGTAATTTAATTATGTTGGGCTTAAATTGGATTTGGGCTTGTGAAGTTGTTATTGGACTTTATTGGGCTTGATTGTACCAAGTTAGGTTTAGGCTAAATTGGTTGGATCCAATTGGGCCCAAAACCATTTCCATAAAGTCCAAATGCGACTAATGGACCTTAATAATTTAATTGGGCCTAAATTAATTTCTATGCTTATGGGGTTATTCCTTGATTGGGTTTTGGTTATTGGGTTTGACCCAAGTTGACCAAAAGTCCATGCCTTAAGAAATTAATTGAAAGCCCATTGGACTTTAATTAAATTAACGTTGGACGTTAATCGGGCTCAAGAATTCGTACTTTGAGTACTTGATGAACGGAAAATATATCAATATTTACCGCCCCTTTAACTTAATATTTTGTTTAGTTTCTCGGGTTTGATGAACGTTTTGATGTGTTTTAGTTTATTTTGCAGATAAAATAATATCGGGTCTCAATGAAATCATTTAGGATGAAATATGGGTCAAATAAGGGCAATTATTGGACTTGATATTTTAATTTTGGAGATTGGAAACTTGAAAGGGCGTTTTAACGAAATGCAGTTTTGGAAATTCCAGTATTGCGCATCTGTCTTACTTTGGGCATAACTTTATACTCAGATATCGGATTGAGCTGATTCAAGTGCCAGATTAAAGAAAACTCAAATATCTATAACTTTGAAAGAGAAAATATTTTCTAATTCTGAAGATGTCATGACCGAAATTGATGAACCATCCAGAAGTGTGTGATGTGTAATTATTAAAGTCATTATCAATCATTTTCAAAGCAAAATATAAATTAATAAATAATTAATAAAAATTATCAAATCACCACCAAACAAGATAAGCAATTAGTGGAGCAATTATGGATTTGGTCTAGTAATTAGTGGAGAAATTAATAATGGATTTGGTAAAATTTTGCCTATAAATACCAAGCCATTTTCATTTGTAAAATTCATACTTTCTTCTAAGGAATTCCTTAAGAATACTAAGAAGATTGTATCTTATTTGTTTATTTATAGCTTTCAGTAATTAATTTCCGCTTTCGCACTTTCTTTTCTTTATTTTTCAGTTTTTACTTTACGTAATTTACTTTTTCGCACAATACTTTTCTTTCTTTAATTTTCAGGATTTTACTTTCAGCATTTACTTTTCAGCAATTTACTTTCAGCAATTTACTTTAAGCATTTACTTTTCAGTAATTTACTTTCAGCATTTACTTTTCAGCATTTAATTTTCAGTATTTAATTTCAGCATTTACTTTCCATCATTTAATTTTCAGTATTTAATTTTCAGTATTTTACTTTATGTCTTTTATTTTATTTAAATTTTTACTACCCGTAAATATGTGTCGTAACTAAGCCAGTTATTTGAGGTTGTGATGAAATCCAATATCACCGGTTTATAAGGGGTTAGATTATAGCTTGGGTAATATAAAGATTAATTTATTGAGTCTTAATCTTAATGCTTTTTCATTAACTGGCCATTAATAAAATTGAACTAGGAAACTTAAAATGAACTAGACATAGGGATTTTAAGTTTAAGACCTTAGACTCAATAGTCCACGATCTTCCTTGAGGATAGATAACCCTTTAATAGATTTCCTTACAGGATAGACATATACCTGTCGGGCGGGGGTAGCCATAATTGGAACTTAAACTTAATGAATCCAGATAATTTGGTTGACATAGACATATGGTTCAATTGGGTTAAACTGGGTATTTGTGTCTGACCATCGACAGAGGCTTACACATAATTTAGTGTTCCAGGTTAATAAATCAATATATTACCCAACTTTAAGATAACCACTTCATCTTTAAAATGATATTGGAAGAAATCACAACCCTAGATAGTTTTTAATATTGAATTTTCTTAAAACCTACTTTCGAACAATTTTATTTATTTGTTTTTAAATTTAGAACCGTCTCCATTTCAAATCAATCAAACAATCTGTTAGATACTAGTAATCATTTGACCTCATAAAATTAATAGATTAGATATTAAGTCCTCGTGGGATCGATATTTTCATACTACTTGAACGATACGTGCGCTTGCGTTATACGTGTGTGTTTACGCCGGTCAAGTTTTTGGCGCCGTGGCCGGGGACTTATTTATCTTTCACTATTAGTTTAGAGGTTAGATACTTTTACTTGTATCTAATTTTCTTTTTACTTATTGTTTTTGTTTTCTTGTGTTTCAGGTTCTCAGAAACTTCATGAGACGAACCAGAAGCTTTGAACTTCGACTGCTTGACCCAGAAATTGAAAGAACCATCAGACAGTTGAGAAGGGAAAGGCGAGAAGGCCAAGAAGCAATCATTAACCTGGAACCTGAACCTTTGAACGTTGCACCACCGATTCCCATTCGAGAAAGAACCATTCCGGTGGTTGACGGCTTCATTTCCTGTATTGTACTTCCTCCTTTACCAGCAAATGCGTGTGACATCAAAACATGCATCCAGATGATTCAGCAGTCAGTACAGTTTGGGGGAAATACAACTGAAGATCATAATGCCCACATCAGTAACTTCCTGGAATTTTGCGGCACTTTCAACTACAACAGAGCATTAGAAGAAGCAATGAGACTATGAGTTTTTCCATATTCCTTGAAGGACAGAGCTAAAGCTTGTCTACATTCACTACCAGCAGGTTCCATCACAACTTGGAACACTTTAGCCACCAAATTTCTTGCAAAGTATTTTCCACCAGCCAGAACCGGAAAACTGAGGAATGACATCACATCCTTTGTACAATAAGATTCAGAATCCCTCTGCGAAGCTTGGGAAAGGTATAAAGATTTGCTCCGAAAATGTCCTCACCATGAGATTCCAAAATGGCTTCAAGTCCAACCATTCTATAATGGGCTTTCTGGA
Source organism: Zanthoxylum bungeanum (assembly GCA_019454045.1). NCBI lineage: Eukaryota > Viridiplantae > Streptophyta > Magnoliopsida > Sapindales > Rutaceae > Zanthoxylum > Zanthoxylum bungeanum. The sequence goes on from SKCR01026569.1 coordinate 98,521, forward strand.
ATAATGAGAACCACAATTGATGCTGCTACTGGAGGAGCCTTGATGGCAAAAGGATAAGATCAAGCCTGGGACCTAATCGAAGAAATGGCCAACAACAATTCCTTGTGGCCAACAGAAAAGAGCATGATCCAAAGAATTGCAGGAATTTATGAAAGTGGAGCCAATACAGCAGTTAACACCAAGTTGGATCATATATGCAAATTCATGGAGACTCTTACCACTGGATCCACAAGTTCACCATATGAAGGAGCACCAGAGTCGAACCAACTTGAAGAAACGGTGAATTTTGTCTACAATTTTAATAGACATGGGAACAATCCATATTCCAATACCTACAACCCAGGGTGGAGGAATCATCCTAATTTATCATGGAGCAATAATTCAGGCCAACAGCATAACTATCCACCACCTGGATTCCAACAACAGAACAAAAGCCAGGAGCAGGCAAATGAACCAGGAATAACAGAAGTGTTGACCCACTTGAAAAAGATAGAAGCAAAACACGACTCTCAAGCAGCAAGATATGATACTATGTTTCAATCTCAAGCAGCAAGATATGATGCTATGTTTCAATCCCAAGCAGCATTAATTCAAGGTCAATTTGTTTCTATTAAAGCACTGGAGAATCAAATTGGACAACTGGCAAATGCTCAGACTTACAGACCGCCAGGTACACTTCCTAGCAACACAGAGCCAAATCCAAGAAACATGGGGAAGGAACAATGTCATGCCATCATGTTAAAAAGCGGTACTGAAATAAAAAAAGATGTTGGAGCCAAAACAGCTGTTGAGGAAGTTCCAAAAGAAACAAAGCAACAGATGGAGGAAAAAGAAGCAAAGGAAAAAGAACAAATCATTCCACCTCCACCTTTTCCTCAGCGTCTTCAGAAGAACAAATTGGACAAGCAGTTTTCTCGGTTCCTGAAGATCTTCAAAAAGCTGCATATCAATATTCCATTTGCAGAAGCGTTGGAACAAATGCCCAGCTATGCCAAATTTATGAAAGACATTCTTTCACGAAAGCGGAGATTGGGAGATTATGAGACAATAGCATTATCAGAAGAATGCAGCGCCATCATTCAGATGAAACTTCCTCCAAAGTTGAAAGATCCTGTCAGTTTCACTGTTCCTTGCACCATATGAGAATATGACTTTGGTAAGGCTTTATGTGATTTAGGTGCAAGTGTTAACTTGATGCCTTTTTCTATTTTCAGGAAACTGCAGATTGGAGAAACAATGCCCACTTCAGTCTCTCTACAACTTGCTGATAGAACGCTCGTATTCCCAAGAGGCGTAGTTGAGGATGTGCTGGTCAAGGTTGACAAATTTTTTTTCCCAGCAGATTTTATTGTCCTTGATATGGAGGAAGACACAGACGTGCCAATCATCATCGGGAGACCGTTCTTGGCTACAGGTCGAACCATTATTGATGTACAAAAAGAAGAATTAACCATGAGGGTACAGGACCAAGAAGTAACATTCAATGTTTTCAAGGCCATGAATTTCCCAGATGATGAAAAAAAGGAATGTTTCAGACTTGATGTGATACATAGTACCGATCTGAACTCTGATGAAAGACAAAGTTCTACTGACAAACATAAAGCATGTCAATTACCTGTGGAGCCTGAAAATAAAGCGCATTGTGTACTGAAAAATCCAATTCTTGCACTACAAGCAACAGAAGAGAAAAATTTCCACCAGCTCAACGAATTGGAAGAATTCCACAATCAGCCTTTTGAGAATGCCAAATTGTACAAAGAAAAGGCAAAGAAAAGACATGATGAGAAGTTAGTGCACATACAATTGGAACCAGGGCAGAAGGTACTGTTAAACAAATCAAGAGTGAAATTCTTCCCATAGAAGCCAAAATCACGGTGGTCAGGTCCATTTGTGATCACCAAAGTTTTACCAGATAGAGCCGTTGAGATACATGATCCTGACTCCAACAAAACATTCAAGGTTAAAAACAAGCGTGTTAAGCACTATTGGGGAGAATCATTTGAGCGACAAAAAGAAAGTGTCACACTTTCAGATCCAGCCTAACGTTCGAGAAGTCACGTCTAGCTGTCGATGTTAAACTTAGCGCTAGCATGGAGGCAACCCATGTAAATTTTTGTATATATTGTGGTTTGGTGTGATTTAATTTGGTGTGTTTAGTTTTTGCAGATTAAGTCATTTCAGGATGGAAGAAGCTTTAGAAAATCTTCACAAGCAATTTCCTTCTCTCCCTCAAAAATCTCTGATTAAAGTCTACAAAGCTCGCTTGGAACGGATGAGGCTACTGATGATCAAAGGTATTCTTACTGACATTCGTTGGATTATTGAAGCACGGGTCTGATTGGCAGGTGAGTTTTCTGACTCTTTTATTTCACATCTGCCTGGTTTAGGAAAGAGCACATATGCTAAAAAGAGAAGAGCCAAAAGAATGTGTGTTTGTTAGAAATGTGCTCGTATGTTTTATAATACTCGTTGTCGTTCTTTATGAATGGTGTCTGATAACCGTGAAGATAAGATTAACTTCATTAGGGATGGCTTGAGTAAGGAGTCTTTGGATGACATATCTAAAACTCTTGAGACACATCCCAGTGGATGTGTGTATCATGAAATTCGCATGTTATATGCACAATTTCAAAAAGAAAGACAACAATTAAGTCTTGGGAATCTGACTCAAAAAGACCCTGTTTGCCAATTTATAAGAAAATTGGATGAGAAGCTTGTCCCTGACGCATAGACGTTAATCAAGCTGTAAATTCTTGTACATATTATATCTCTTTGTCTTTTTCCTAATAATTGTGATTTGTTTTGTTGTTTTCTTTTGTTTTCTCCGACAGGATCCAGACCTTTTTGACTATCACGATTTATTTTACTATTTTGCTACTAATCATAATTTGGAAGATACTTGTGCTATTTTTACTCACCCTTTTTAGGTATTATAAATTCAACTCATCATTGCACTTTTGAAGACATCCAGAGTAAAACATGGAAGCCACTTCAAGAAGACGAGTTGAAAATATATGTGTGTTTTGCGGTAGTAGTGTTGGTACTAAACCACAATACATGGAGGCAGCACATGAATTGGGTCGAGTCTTAGCTGCAAGGAATATGCACTTAATATATGGCGGAGGAAATCTTGGACTAATGGGGATCGTTTCAAAGGCCGTACAGGAAGGAGACAGTCACGTTTTGGGAATCATTCCAAAACCCTTGGCAGAAGCAAATCATATTGAACCATCAAACGGAGAGGAACTGATCGTGCCAGGTATGTCTGAACGACTAGTGGAAATGATTAACCTTGCTGATGCTTTTATTGCTTTGCCAGGTGGCTTGGGCACATTGAAGGAAATTTTTATAGTACTATCTTGGGCGAACCTGAACATACACCAGAAACCAATTGGACTGCTCAACGTTGATGGATTTTATGATTTTCTTTGTGTGTTTCTTGATGATGCTCGGAGAAATGGGTTCGTGTCGAAACCTTTGAAAGAACTCCTCTTTACTGCTAGAACTGCTCCGGATCTAATAGACCAACTAATAGCCTATGAACCACAAATTGACCCTATCCTTTCAAAGATAAATTGGTCTGAGGACGATCGTGGTAAGAGGTGTCGTGTTAATCTGGATCTTAACATTTAATTTCCTGTAGATTTTCAGCTAACCAGGTACGACCTTCTTAACTCTCCTTTTACTATTTAAGACATTGGGGACAATGTCTCATTTAGGTTTGGGGGACAATGTCTCATTAAGAAGATTGTATCTTTTTTTTGGATAAGGTAAGTATTATAACCAAAAGAAAACTATACAAAGAGCAAAGGGGCATACCCCAGGCAAACTAGAGAGGACAAGCCCTCCTAGAAGAAAAGCCTATAGGCTACAAGCAAAGATCAACAGAAGATGTCAACGGGCAAGTGCCATGAAAGGTGAAGCCATTTATTGTCATAAGATGGTTTCACCTTACGTACAAAGCTAGCACGATTCCGAACATCAAAAACAATATCATAAAGAAGAGTAGAAACAGGCCGAAAAGGCATATCATGAGTGCGAGCATTCCTCTCCCTCCAAATATGGTAGACTGAAGCTGTAAAAGACAGACGAACCAGAAGGTGACGTAAAGAGGCATCAGTGAACTGACATAACCACTCAACAGTCTGTCGCCAATCCCGACGACTCCAATCTAACCCACACAAAGCCAGCACAGACGACTAGACCCTCGAAGAGAAGATGCACTGGAAGAAAAGATGATCAATGTCCTCACTTGAACAACCACAAAGAATACAACGGGAGCAAGCAGAAATACCAAACCTCATCAAACTATCCTGGGTACAAAGGCCTCCCTGAATAGACATCCAAAGTAAGAAGGAATGACGGGGAATAGCCTTCCGGAACCAAACAAATCGAGACCAATGCAACAAGTTTCAGAAACAGAAGGCTTAACACTAGCCATGGACGCCGTCGCCGAAGAGAAGACCGAAGGTGAGCTCGCACGACCCGTCGAATGCTTCAAACAACCAATGCCAAGATCCACAGGAGGCGAGGCGTTAGTGGCCCAAGAGACAACCCTAACAGCCTTGCGGCCAGAACCAGGGAGGCGCGGCCCCACGACAGGAAGACCAGATGGAGGCATAAGGAAAGACGGGAAGAAGTGGAAGAAGAGCAGTAAGAGCAAAGTAAATAAGGGAAAGGAGAAAAACGATATGTAAAGCAGAAGGTTAATCAGTTTAGTAGATGACCAGAACCGATCTGTAAAACAATGGGTTTATAACAAAATCAGGGTACAAGACGATATGTAAAAGCAAAGGGTTAGGGTGAATCGGTTTAGTAGATGACCAGCACCGATCTGTAAGGACAAATGGTTTTTAAACAAACACGGCGATCAAAGACGGGAATCGCCGAGAGGGAAGGGAAAGTTGAGAGCATTTTTTACCTAGCACATTTATCGGCTTTCATTGAAAGAAGATTGTATCTTGTTTGTTTATTTATAGCTTTCAGTAATTAATTTCCGCTTTCGCACTTTCTTTTCTTTATTTTTCAGTTTTTACTATACGTAATTTACTTTTACGCACAATACTTTTCTTTCTTTAATTTTCAGCAATTACTTTCACTTTCAGCATTTACTTTCAGCAATTTACTTTTCAGCAATTACTTTCAGCATTTACTTTTCAGTAATTTACTTTCAGCATTTACTTTTCAGCATTTAATTTTCAGTATTTATTTTCAGTATTTAATTTTCAGTATTTAATTTTCAGTATTTAATTTTCAGTATTTATTTTCAGTATTTTACTTTATGTCTTTTATTTTATTTAAATTTTTACTACCCGTAAATATGTGTCGTAACTAAGCCAGTTATTTGAGGTTGTGATGAAATCCAATATCACCGGTTTATAAGGGGTTAGATTATAGCTTGGGTAATATAAAGATTTATTTATTGAGTCTTAATCTTAATGCTTTTTCATTAACTGGCCATTAATAAAATTGAACTGGGAAACTTAAAATGAACTAGACATAGGGATTTTAAGTTTAAGACCTTAAACTCAGTAGTCCACGATCTTCCTTGAGGATAGATAACCTTTTAATAGATTTCCTTACAGGATAGACATATACCTGTCGGGCGGGGGTAGCCATAATTGGAACTTAAACTTAATGAATCCAGATAATTTGGTTGACATATACATATGGTTCAATTGGGTTAAACTGGGTATTTGTGTCTGACCATCGACATAGGCTTACAGATAATTTAGTGTTCCAGGTTAATAAATCAATATATTACCTAACTTTAAGATAAGCACTTCATCTTTAAAATGATATTGGAAGAAATCACAACCCTAGATAGTTTTTAATATTGAATTTTCTTAAAACCTACTTTCGAACAATTTTATTTATTTGTTTTTAAATTTAGAACCGTCTCCATTTCAAATCAATCAAACAACCCGTTAGATACTAGTAATCATTTGACCTCATAAAATTAATAGATTAGATATTAAGTCCTCGTGGGATCGATATTTTTATACTACTTGAACGATATGTGCGCTTGCGTTATACGTGTGTGTTTACGCCGGTTAGTACTTATTCGCAAAACGAGTTTGACTCGCACAAAATCAAATCGTTGTTTGAACATTGGATGATCATTAATTATCAGATTAATTAATTGGATTAGATTGATTAATAATATGCTTGTGTGAATACATGGTTGTGATGCATGAATAATGTATATCAGATGGTTATTAGATGTGTGGGGTAATTTTGGAAATTATTGTAATAAATTTAGAATTTATTAATTGGACCTGCGTGTCCAGCCTTTCACCTCCATACTCTTTGTATTTCTCTTCTCACCTATTCCCCTCAATGTAAATGAGGTTTCTTTAGAAGTGTTATGTAACGGGTAGAAGTAATACTTGTGCTAGCGGAAGAGAGGAAAGAGAGAGATTTGATCTAGGATCAATGTGTTAAGTATCAATCCGCATATCATTATTATATTTATTTACGCGCCTTATTATGTGTTTAGAATGCATGCTTAAGGGTGTATGATGATGAGACCTTAACAAAGATAATAAATTGGTTGCCAATTTGCACGCGAAAAACCCTCAAATAATATTAAGCGTTTTTTCCTTCCATTGAGTGATTCTTACTCAAGATCCAAGTCTAGCATTGGTTTGTTGGCCAAAGTCAAGGCCTTTGTCCATTGAGGATGTGTTTGAATCATGAAGGCTTTGTTCCATATCGGTGTCTTGTCCAAGTTGTGATTTGTTGGCCAAAGTCAATATCACTTCTTGTCCATCGACATTGATTACGAAGCTTTCCAAGGTCAATGGGTCACGCTTAACTGGGATCACTAAGTTTGTTGTGCCAAAGCCAAGGCTTAGTTGATTTAGAGGAAAAAGGTTAGGCAATATATTGGATATATTGGCATATATAAGATATATGTTTCGGACTTAGATGTCCCCCTACTGAATCTAGGAATTGGATGGGATCTAATTGATCTTAGAGATCTACCTAGTTAATTATCATACAATTTGTTGGCCAAAGTCAAGATTGTGTGACATTTAACGGGATCCTAGCCCACTAGGAAACATGGTTTCCTGAGTACTCAACATAGGGTTGGAGGCTCGTCGAAAAATAGTGGGAGGCAAGAATTAAATTTGCAATATTCGTTTAATTACTTGCCATACGCGCTCAATCACATTATTTCGTCAAATAAATTAAATGTTAGTTGGACTAATATTTAAATCGTTGTTTTAATAAAACAGTTGGACTGTATTCAAACTATTTCATTTATAGTTGATTATATAATTGGATTATAGTAATCAATATATTTGATTTAATTAATTATAGTTGATTTTATAATTAGATTATAGTAATCAATGTAATTTAATTTAACCTATTAAAATTATAATTGATTATATAGTTAGACTATAGTAATCATTATAATAAATAGTACCGAAAATCGTTGATTAAATAGTTCGACTATTAGAATCAAGATAAAATTGAAAGATTAGCATTTAAAACATAATCCTAGGGAAAATGTATTTAAATGGTTAAATTTTCAAATTGGGAATAAAATTTCAGGATGGTCCTGAAAACTAATAAGTTACTTTATTTGAGAAAATAACATATTAGGCCTAAGCCCGAAGTTAAGCAAATAGTAGAGTATGATCTTTGGAAGATTCATGTGATGATAACTTTAGTGCTTAATCTATTATGCTTGTCGCTTAGACTCCTTAATTTCTTATACAGAACTAAGGATTAGATCCTTAAAGTATGATAATGAAATTGAAGGATCTTCATAAATCTATACTTAGATTTTAGAAGTACTAAATTGCAATACATAACCCTTGGAGAGTTAATGGCTATTCTCAAGGAGACAAAGCCAAAGTTTGCAATAAGGCAAGTAGCGCAAGACGCACTTTATTTCGATATTCTAGAAGGCCAAAGCTTGACCAAAGGCTTCTGGAATGTCGGAAATGGGCAAAGGCAAAATCATTATTAATCTTCTTGGAAGACAAAAGACATATCCTAAAATTTCTGCCTTAATTGTAGCAAATGGGATCGCGGAAGCGTGACTGCCGTTTGGACAAAGCAGACATGAAAGAATTGAAGACGGGAAAGGCTCTGACTTCAAATATGTTTGTCATAAATATATTCACTACTAGTATTAAAATTGGATTTTAGATACTTAGTGTGATACATCAATATGTACTGACGTGCAGAATCTGCTATGAGCAGGATACTGACTTCATTTGAGATTTATCTGCGAATTGGAAATGGGACGAAAGTCGCTGTTTTAACCGTAGATATCTATATTTAGGAACTAGCCTTCGGGTTTGTACTTAAATTAGGAAACTGTTATAATGCAACTAGTTTGACTAGAAACATTATCTCTATATCAGTGTATAACCCGCTGCGGGTGTACCTTTATATTCTAGAACACTAAAGTGTTTTATTTTATAAAGATGATATTGAGATAAACACATTAGATGTGAATAACAGTATTTATATTTTGAATATAAATAAATCTCAAACGTATAACATGAAAAACAAATAGCTCAAACTGATTTGATCATAAGAAACTTTATTGTGGCATTGTTGTCTGGGACACAATTAAACAAGACTCATATATCCACACTTTCGAAGAGTGGGTACTAGGACTGATTTGATCCTATTCAAATAAAGTCTACGAATCTAGTTTATTAGGCAAAGTGCCTATAACACATTTACTTGGTAAAAGTGTAACTGCCACCGATCTGTTAGCCATAGTTCATAGTGAAATAAGTGGGCCCATGTCTAGCTAGGCTAGAGGTGGATATGAATATTTCGTGACCTTTACGGATGTGGCATCGCGTTATGGTTATGTGTTTCTTTTGAAACACAAATCGGAAACTTTTAAAGTTTCGACACGAAGTAGACAAATTGATCGGCTAAAGTATTAAACCATCACGGTTAGACAATGATGAAAATACTTAAGCAATAATTTTCTCATATACTTGAAAGAGTATAATATTCTTTCAATGAGGATTCCTCTCGGAACACGTCAGTTTGACGATGTGTCCGAACGGAGAAACCAAATTTTGTTGGACATGATAAGGTTAATCATGAGTCACTCTGAGCTACCATTTCCTTCAACGGATACACTTAAACAGTGCAAAACTTATTTAGAATAAGGTTCCACAAAAATCTGTTTGACAAAATTCATATTAGATATAAATAAGAAAGAAACCGGGTTTCTCATTCCTGATAATTTGGGATGCTGGGCATATGTTTGGATGATACCAAACTAAAACCCAAATTGGATAAGTGCCAATTGTTGGTTATCATATGGAAACCAAAGTATAAGTCTTCAAGGAAGACATACATGGAAGGCAACATACCAACGTACAAAGCTAGGCTTGTAGCGGAAAGGTATCGTTATCAATATTGTGTCGATTAAGACGAAACCTTTTACCTGTTGCCACGGTAAATCCATTTTGAAAATGCTTGCTAATGCTGCATCTTTCATTTATGAAATATGACAGCTGAATGGGAAAATCGTTTTCCTTAAAGGAAACCTTTTGGAGGATGTTTACAACATCCTGTCGGTTTTGTCGTACCAAAACAAGCAAACAAGGTTTGCAGGTTATTCGATCCATGGTTGGATTGAAGCAAGCATTGAGTTCTTGGAATTATCGTTTTGATGTAATCATAATAGTATATGATTTAATTCAAACGAAATGATTCTTGTGTATATGAGGAGGTTAGTGGGAGCGCACTGACAGTAAATGTCCTATAAAATAATGATAATATGTCATTTCTTGGAAATTATATTCCCATAATAATAATCGGTGAAAGCTTGGCTTTCTAGAAAATTCTCCGTAGAATTCTTGGGAGAAACAACCTTTATTCTAGGAATAAAGATCTACTGGAATAGATTTAAAGTTGTTAACACTCTATGAGAACTCGTACATTGAAAAATGTAGGTGACCTGGTGTCTCATACAATTTGAGCATATGGATTCATAATCGGCCCAATCCAAGTGATAGTCACTGGATTAATGTTAAGAACATCCTTTAGTATCTTAGAGAACTAAGGATGCTGTCTTAAACTATGGAGAAGGAGAACTTGAAGTGACTGGGATCACTGTTGTAAGTTTCCTAACCGATAAAGACGACTATAAGTCGCATAAAGGTACTATAAAGTTTGAATAACGGTACAGTGAGCTGGAAGTCTTCCAAGCAAGATACTGTTATCGAATAAACAACAAATGCGGGTTATTGCTGCGGCTGAGGCAGCAATAGAAGCCATTTGGGTCGATAATAAATCTAATTAGATTAGATATAGTTCTGTTAGCAGCTAAGCTAGGCTTCAGCACAGACAAAAGAATTAATAGTCTCATCAATGATCCAGATACATACTTCGACTATTCATCTGATTCGTTCGGATCATACATTATGGCGATGTGATGATCGAATAAATCACATCAGATAATAATCATGCAAATCCGCTGACGAAAGTCTTTTCTCAGTAATTTGAGACAACCGTACATATTTCGGGTGTAGGACACTCGAGTGACTGGCTATAGGCCAAGTGGGAGATTGTTGGACAGTTATGACCCATAACGTCACTATTTGTACAGATCATGGTGATGTTGTACAAATTAACTATGTGACAAATGAGATTGCTCTCTTATCATTTGTGATTAGATCACCAAGATGTATAAATGATAGAAGGTCCTTATGATTAGTTCATGGATTGAGATGATATGAGACAGTATCAATCCACAAAGGATTAATAATTAAATATCCCTAGTCAGAGTATTATCGAGATTGGACATCGATAATGCGTAAAAGACTAGTATTACACTTGTGCGCGTTGTGAGGGCAAAATGACATAGTTCTCATATATTTGGGTGTTGGATACTCATGCAAGTGTAGTAGGAGGTTGTGTTTACCGATGGTACGGGAAACAGTTTCGCTCTGGATAGACCCCCTCGGAATTCCATTGGTAGTATGACTATGTGTCTATGGAAGTCCGAAATCAGGGTAGGTGTATTTGGTCTTAACCTGAGACTTGCACCGCTAATACTTGCGACAATCAATATACTTTGGTTTTGGTCGTCCAGGGCTTTAACAGGTTCTGTGTACGCCTCTACTGGGTATATTGAGAATCGTAGTGTGTTGGGTGTGATGTCAAGACGGAAGTATCACTCCAGTCATAGGGAAATGATGATCACGCATGAATACATAAATGGTTCTCTAAGGGTTGCAACCATCGGGATAATATGACTTGGTCATGATTATCCGATAATAAATAGACTAGTTACTAGTGATCCGATATATGCTTCGTACGGGGCAGACACTGTACCAGCCCCAAGCCTTGCATGTGATCATCCGATACTGGATCGAAATACGCTATACTACGCCTGATATAGATCACATATTCCTGTAAGGATATTTTTGGAGAATTGGGTAGGCATGGCGTTTTGCTAGAAGCCAACATTGTCTTGTAAATCGGTAAAAACGTAGTACTAGGTACTTACGTGCTCGGATAGTCCGACGACCGAACTTTCTGCCAACATATCCGGGGATCTCATGGGTCGCTTCCCGAATATTCACCGATGACGTATGACTCGCACTTTAATTAATCTGGGATTTATTAGATGAGAGAGAAAATTAATCTGGGATTAATTACGGAGATATTTTATCTGGGATAAAATATTAATTAAAGAGAGAGAACGATTAATTTTGAAATAATCGATAAAATAATATATTCAATATATTATACGAAATTGGATTTCGACGCAGAATTGAAATTAGATTTTAATTCGGGCGAACGAGTTAATTTAGAATTAATTCGTTAGCGACGTGAATAGTGATTTTACTAGGCATAATTATTTAATTGCGTCGCAACGGAAAATTCGTTAATTTGTAATTAGCGAACGCGAGCCCATGAGTGTTTGCGAGCGCACTCGCATTTGGAATTCAAGTGCGGCCCGCAAGTCACATCAAGCGTCAAATCGCTAGTCACATCAAGCGTCAGTTTGAGTGATGTGACAACTTGTCACTTGATTGATTGATTGATGTGAGTTGTTGGAAGGTAATTATTGCCAAATTTTGGCTCCAAAACTTGTTGACTTTTTGAAAGGGATATACAACTTTTGGTAAATGAATTTTATAATTCAATTGTGTATTAGATACACAATCCATCCAACAACCAAACTAACACACAACTCTCCTCTCTTTCTCTTCATCTCTCTCACTCAGCCATGGGCTATTTTTCCTTCTGTTTTTCTGTAAAAACCGAGAGCTCAAGGAGAAGAAAAGAGTGATGATTTTGTTGCAAAATTAAGAGTGCTAGCACATATTAGGGGTCACGCGAAAGTGATAGGGAACTGCACATGTGAGCATGGAATTTCAACTAAAGCTTGGAGCTTGATGGAACCACACATGGCAGAATCTTGGAGAGCGATTTCAGATCACTGGCGTGACCACCAAGGAGGGGCAGAAAAGAATTTTTGTCTTCAACGCATCGCCTCAACCAATCGATGTAAGTATTCCGCAACTTCTTCGTGTATTCGCACTTTTGTTTTATGCTTGATAATCGATCATCGGGACCGTAGAAACTCCAAACATTTTCTATCTAGTTTCTTTTAAATTTTAGTTTTGTAATTAATTTTAATTACGTTATGTAATAATAGTAATTTACTTTTTTTTTTACTTTTATAGTTTTTACTATTCAACATGAGGAGGTAACTTCCCCCTGCTATGGTGAAATGTAATTCTTTTACTATTACTATTTAGATTAATCTGCCTTAAATATAATATATTCACTATTTAAAATTTGACTTAATGAGGATACCGCTATATTGGTTGGTTGGTAATTCATTTTAAACTGGTTTAAACCTGACTAAGCAAGGATACCACCAGATTTGTCGGTTGGTAATTAAAATTTCTTACCGCATATATGGCAGGTTTATTTTGGTTCCGCCTTTATGGCTGGTTGGACTTAATTTGACTTAATCAGGTTACCGCCTATAAGGCTGGTTGGTAAAATAATCACAAGTTAATATATTATATTAAGAGAGATATCTAAATTAGTAAATAGTAAAAGTTGATCCTTTTACCTTAGCATCTTATTTTATTTTAATTTACTTTTCAGCTTTTACTTTATCGCAATTACTTTTCAGCATTTTTACTTTATGTCTTTTATTTTACTAGCCCTAGTTATGTGTCGTAACTAAGTTAGTTATTTGGGGTTGTGATGAACTCTAATATCACCGGTTTATAATGGGTTATTTTATAGTTTAGGTAATTTAAATGTTTACTTATTAACTCTTAAGCTTAATGCGTCTTGTTAATTGGAAGATTGATCTGGTAAATCTAAAATAAACTTGACAAAAGAATTTTAGGTTTCAGCCTTAGTCGTAATAGCCCACTGTAGGCATTGTATTTTTACACATTAGCCCAATGAGGAGTCTCGTATGGAGGCAACTACTTCTTTAGTCATGAAAGTCGCGGGAAACGGACGTTGGAAGGGTAAAGTTGGAAAATAGAATTTTGGATGGATTTAATCTCGTTGTTTAGCTTCGGCTGCTTGTTGGACTTCCGTTTCAAAGCTCACCTTAGGCCCAAAACTCCCATAGACCACATACCTAACCCAAACTAAGCCCAAATAGCCAAGTCAAACCAAGTCAAACCAAATCCATGCCCAAAAGATGTGATTCACGCCCAAAGCCCCTTTATTAGGTATATGTATATTTATCACATGTTTAAATCTTGTTAAATCCTTACCTAAATAAAAGAAATCAAATCAAATCATTACCAAATCAAATCCAATCCCAAATCCTAATTAGGAGATGCATTCCTTATTAGAAATCAATTAGGAGATTCCTTCCTAATCTAAAAAGGAAAGCTCTCTCCCTTTGCCTATAAAAAGAGACCTTTGCCCACAAACACAAGGAGGCACACATATCTCATTCAAGCATCTTAGAAGCCCCCCTAGCATGCCCTAGCATTCCCCAAGAACTTGATATTGCCGCATCCCTGAAGCCAAGAAACCACCAAGGCCGCATCCACCTTCATCCACCACACCATTCACGCCCAACCCTCAATTACCCCCATCCTTTGCCAACTTCCAACCACCATTCACAGCCCTAAATTACCCCCATATCAACCTTATTTCCAGTCCCTGAAGTGCCGCAAAAATCAGCCCCAAAGCAGCCCAAAGTAGCGCCCAAAACAGTCCCTGAAACGGCTTCACTGCTCGAGTGAACTGCTGTAGTTTAGCCGCTGTTCTGGTCAGTTTCCTTGCGTCCTTAGCCCATCAAAACAGTCCTAAAATCATCTTAAAACCATCCCAAAAATACCCAAAAAGTTTCACCGAAAAATCTTTACAAACGCCCCTCCCGAGACCACCAAAATCACTAAAACAGTCCACTAAAACGCCCGAACCAGTGACCTGAAACGCAGCGATCAAACGGCGGTGAAACGGAGATAAAACAGAAGCCCAAGCATCAAAACAACAAGGGAAAACAGTGAGCAAACAATTTGGAAAGGTTTAAGATCATTCGCCCTTCCAACGGACTTGGAACGCGCTTCCAAATATCGACAAAAGAGGTTAGACCTGAGGGTACCTTTTACCTATCTTCTTTATTCTTTATTTTATTTTACTTTGATATATAATTGCATGAGAGTCGTTTGAGGCATGATTTGATTGTTGGATGGGCGGGACATGTGTTCCCTTTTGTGGTATATAGGATGGAAACTCGGACGTAAATTCCGTAGCCGAATCCGAATGGACGGTAGTGTGTTTGTACTCGGGATACAACGCCACGTACCACTTAGGAGACATATGTTTTGTCCCATCCAAACTTGTATTTGAGCATGTTATAGTCTTTAGGTTATTTGTTTATTATTTGAAGCATGATTTAATTTAGTTTGTTATTTGTTCGTTAAAGCATGTTTAGGTTGTTCACTATGCATGTTCTTAGTTTATGATGCGTTTGGGTAATGATTCGTACATGTTGATTTAATGGTTTAATATACTTGTTGTGTTACATTGCGTGGAATTATTTGGATGAAAGCATGTTAGATCTAAGTACCTTTGAGCATGATTATTGGATAGATGCGGTTGATTTAGTGCACAAATTATATCATCACAATGACATAAGTAAGGGACCATTCCGAACCCAACGGTTTGAGGTCTTCCCTTGCGAGGGGTGAGTGCGGCCTTAAATCTTTGTCCCGGTTCACACCGGGTGGCGACTCCATGTTATTTCGTATTCTCAAATAGGCCGCGAGCCTAGAACAGCGTCGCCCAGGTTCTGTTGTCTACAGTCTGGCGACTCCACTGGGGATTTTAGAGAATCGGCCTCGAAATCATGTCTTGTGATGTGTATAATTTGTGCATTAGTTGACCATTCCTATAGTGGATTGAGGGGGTTAATCAAAGGCTTCGATGAAGCTAGGTGATGGTTGGGTGTCTTCCTTCACTCACTACCCTTCGGGGAAAAGCTGTGAAGGCACCTAGATAAATCATTACTTGTAGCTCGTTGTGACATACTAGTTTGAAGAACTCGTTGTTTATTCCTGACACCAAGCGATAAGAGCCTAAGGGGCTTGGGTACTTAAGTGAGCCTCACTCCACCCTCCCTCTGGGGAATCTACAACGGGAAATTCATTCAACAGTTAGTCACACACCGTAACTTGTTGGCACGTATCGCAAGGTATAAAAAAGGTGCGCTCACTTGGTCGTTTGAACCCTTGATTGGGGAGTCCTAGTTGTGGGCAAACCTTTGTCAGCGAGAGCCTTTGTCCACACCCCGTGAACCCACTTGTGGAATTTAGCCATAAAGAACCAGTAGTTATTTATTTTATGTTTGTGTGTTGGGCCACCGTCATTTGGATCCAGTTGGACCTTTTGTCAAAAGATATGAACTTGTCAGGCCATTTAAACTGGGGCAAGTTTTGTGTCCTTCGACAGTTGGGCCAAAAGCTTCTAAAATGCCGGTGGGCCACTTTGTGAATGGGCCTCTCATCATTCGAAGTCATTTAGCCATATCATCGCAAAGTGTAAACCTGTTGGGCCTTTTCAACTGGGACAAGTTTGCACCGCGCAATGGTGCGATTGAATGCTTTAAAATGATAATGGGCCAACTTATATATTCCATGCATCGCATACATCTCATGCATCTCATGCATACATGCATCATGTTAACCCTTGTGTCTTAAAAGCCATCATGGATACCCGTTGGGTTAGAAAAAAAAAAGAATTCAGAGCCTTCCTGGGGAAAATCCAGTATATTAGTCGGTTCATTGCCAATCTGACGTCGGTATGTGAGCCCATCTTCAAGCTGTTGATAAAAGACCAGCCAGTAAAGTGGAATGAACAGTGTCAGACGGCCTTCGACAGAATCAGAGAATATTTGGTAAAGCCGCCTGTGTTGAAACCTCCGAGACCGGGAAAGCCTTTGGTACTGTATTTGGCTATAGAGTCAGAAGCATTGGGAGCTATGATGGTACAATCCGATGAGTTGGGAGTGGAACATGCTGTCTACTATCCTAGCAAGAAGCTGCTTCCGTACGAAGCCCGTTATCAAGAGGTGGAGAAGATTTGTTTAGCAGTCGTGTGGGCATCCAAAAGTTGCGCCATTACTTCCAATCTTACAAGATCCAGGTAGTATCAAAAGAGAATCCTTTGAAGTACTTGCATTCAGTACCCTCGCTGGTTGGGAAGTTGGGCAGATGGTTAGTGCTGCTAACTGAATTTGACATCGAGTACCTCACCTCCAAGGTAATCAAAGGGCGGGCCGTGGCCGAATTCCTAGCGTTGCAACCTGTTGAAGGGGATCAATATAAGTTTGAGTTTCTCGACGAGGAAATCCAAGCTATAGCGGTCCAAGGATGGAAGATGTATTTTGATGGAGCAGTGAATTGCAAAGGAGCAGGAATCGGGATAGTAATAGTAACCCCTGAAGAAGAGACCCTGCCTATGGCCAAGAGGCTGACTTTCGGAGTGACGAATAACATGGCTGAGTATGAAGCATGTGCTTTCGGATTGACAGCATTGATAGCCTTGAGTGCTAGGAATGTGGAAGTCTACGGAGACTCAATGTTGGTGATCCGACAGATGCAAGGAGAATGGGAGTTAAAAGAAGAACGGTTGAAGCCATACTTATTCCACCTCAGAAACCTAGCACATGCTATCCCTAACTGCAAATTTCAGCACTTGCCTCGGGAAGAAAATCAGATGGCAGATGTATTGGCAACGCTAGCCGCAACCTGGGAGAATCCAGAGAAATTGGTGATGAGACCACTTGTGTTGACAACGGCCAGCAAACCGGTTTATGAGATAGAGAGGATCTTGGGAGTAGAGGTCGATGACGGAAGACCGTGGTATTATGACATCCAGAGGTACCTGGAACATGGGGAATACCCAGAGGACGCGAGTAGAAAAGACAGAATCGCCATTCAGAAGTTGGCTGCTCAATATGTGAGTCTGAAGGGAGAACTCTACAAAAGGCAGACGAACGGTGTTCAGCTGAAATGCTTGAGAAAGGAAGAAGCTCAGAAGATAATGGATGAAGTGCATGCTGGCGTCTGTGGACCGCATATGAATGGATTGAACTTGTCCCGCAAGATTGTGAGACAAGGCTTTTACTGGTCAACCATGGAAGCCGACTGCGCGAGGCTGGTAAGGCACTGTCATGATTGTCAAGCGCATGGGAATTTGAATCATTTGCCGCATACAGAATTGCACGGATTGTCAGAACCGTGGCCTTTCTCAGCATGGGGAATTGATATGATCGGAGAGATTCGGCCGAATGCGTCAAACGGACATCGCTTTATAGTGGTAGCAGTGGACTACTTCTCGAAATGGGTAGAAGCCGAGTCATTCCGTAATGTCACGGCAAAACAAATGGCTAAGTTCATAGCCCGGAATCTCATATGCCGGTACGGTATGACGCATCACGTGGTTACGGACAATGGAGTCCAGTTTCAGGGAGAGACCACTGCGATGTTACAGAGGTATGTGATAGGTCATCATAAGTCTTCACCATACAGACCGCAGGCTAATGGAGCAGTTGAGGCAGCCAACAAGACAATAAAGATGATTCTGGCGAAGATGACGGATAATTACAAAGACTGGGCTGATAAGCTGCCGTATGCCCTGTGGGGGTACAGAACATCTGTGAGAACGGCGACAGGAGCTACGCCTTATTCTTTGGTCTACAGAATGGAAGCGGTATTGCCGGTGGAAGTTGAAATACAATCTATGCGGGTATTAGCAGAAGCGGAGTTACCTGAACAAGAATGGACCTCGCAGAGGTTTGAGCAGTTAGCATTGATGGATGAGAAGAGGATGAAGTCCTTGCATCACATGCAGATATATCAGAAGCGGTTGGCCCGAGCATTTAATAAGAAGGTGCGTCCTACCAAGATCAAGAAAGATGATCTGGTACTTAAGCAGTTGAAGCCGTCGACGACAGACCCAAGAGGGAAGTTCAGACCAAATTGGGAAGGACCATACATTGTTCAGAAGGTAATGGGAAATGGAGCAGTGAGACTGTCGGACTTGGAAGGGAACGAGTTCACCGAGCCGATCAATGTTGACAGATTGAAGTTGTATTTTGCCTGAGGGGCAGAAGACTGGATGGTCACCTGCAGAAGACCTAACCCAAAAGGATAAAGAAAAATCATGCATCCATGCATACATATAACCCACTATTGCATTCTTTTTGTTTTCGTGTTTTGTGTTTTGTGTTTTGTATTCACAGGTTTTGAAGACAGAAAAATGAAAGCGACAGAGATAAACCAATCAGAAACAGCGAAAGCACTGTATTGAGTTTGGGTAGAAATCTCGGGGCTGAGGTCCACATCAGTGTTAAGGTTCAGATAGTGAATTGAGGGTTGAGGCCCGCTTTCAGTTTGAGTTTTGGGGAATGGATCCCGGGGGCGAAGCCCACAGTGTCGGCAGCAGAAAGGAAGAATTCCTTTGAATGAGTGAGTGAGTAAAAAAAAAAAAAAAAAAAAAAAAAGAGAGAAAGAAGTCTTTGGTAATTTGATATATGTCCGGTGATGACATTGTGTTCTATAGGTAGAAGCCTTAGAAACGATGAGTGCTAGAAGTGTTCTTCGCCGGTATGCTGAATAGATTGATCTCGACTAGACTCATAAAGCACCTGAATACGGGATCTCAACAATGGAAGCCTGAGTGGTTGATGAGATGACTAGCTGAAGAGACAGAGGATCGGTGAATGACCGTTTGCCTGGATGTCCACCCTGGATTACGGACGCTATGATACATGATATGGTCAGAAATAACAGAAATGTCTCTGCAAGAAAAGAAAAAAAAAGACCGCCTATAACCGATAAGCGTGAAGCTACCCATGGGCGAGTATTAGGACCACCATGAGGAGAAATGCTACCTTAAAGGGTATGTGTGTCAGAAAAAGAGAAAAAAAAAAGAGAGAGAAAAGCAAAGAAAAAAAAATAAAAAAAAAGAGAGAGTTCCGAATGAAAAGAAAGAGACAAGAGTGCAATACAGAAGACCATATCATGTTAAATATGCTGAAATAATCACAGAATGTGATTAAGACATTCAGGTTGGTTAGACCCACTGGTCCGATTCTCCGAAGCAAAATTATCGAGTTGGCTTGCTTAAGGAATAAGCTGTGAAAGATCCTTGGCGCACACACACTAGGAGTCTAGTTTGGATCACCTATTCAGACGATCGGAGTTGAGCATATCGAGTACTTTGAAGATTCTCTGGCTTTGACATCAAGCATTCGTTGAGGACGAAAATATATCCAATTATCAGAGATGATCTCGTGAGAGGAATTGCAATACGTTGAGTGGAATCATTGACATCAGTTTCAGTTTCTGCCGAGAATGGCATTCCGGGGGCGTGGCCCACATTGGTTCAAATCAGTTTCAGCCAGGTACGGCACTCCGGGTATGGAGATATCAGATCAGCCAGGTACGGCACTCCGGGTATGGAGATATCAGTTCAGCCAGGTACGACACTCTGGGTATGGAGATATCAGATCAGTTCAGCCCGGTACGGCACTCCGGACATGGAGATATCACAGCTGCGACACCCTAGGTACGGGGTTAGCATTCAGACATTTGTGGCTCTCTAGGTACGGAGGCGTCACTGCGACACCCTAGGTACGGGGTTAGCACTCAGACATTTGTGGCACTCTAGGTACGGAGGCGTCACTGCGACACCCTAGGTACGGGGATAACACTCAGACATTTGTGGCTCTTTAGGTACGGAGACGTCACCGCGACACCCTAGGTACGGGGTTAGCACTCAGACATTTGTGGCTCTCTAGGTACGGAGACGTCACCGCGACACCCTAGGTACGGGGTTAGCACTCAGACATTTGTGGCACTCTAGGTACGGAGGCGTCACTGCGACACCCTAGGTACGGGGTTAGCACTCAGACATTTATGGCTCTCTAGGTACGGAGACATCACCGCGACACCCTAGGTACGGGGTTAGCACTCAGACATTAGTGGCACTCTAGGTACGGAGGCGTCACCGCGACACCCTAGGTACGGGGTTAGCACTCAGACATTTATGGCACTCTAGGTACGGAGGCGTCACTGCGACACCCTAGGTACGGGGTTAGCACTCAGACATTTGTGGCTCTCTAGGTACGGAGACGTCACCGCGACACCCTAGGTACGGGGTTAGCATTCAGACCACAGCGACGCCCTAGGTACGGGGTTAGCACGCCAGGTACGGCATGTGGACTATTCAGACATTTGTGGCACTCTAGGTACGGAGGCATCACTGCAACACCCTAGGTATGGGGTTAGCACTCAGACAACCAACATCATCACTGCGGCACTCTAGGTATGGAGACGCAACCGCGACACCCTAGGTACGGGGTTTAGCATTATCAACTCAGCACAGCAGGCAGACCGGGTGACAGCTGGCGAGCCAGGTAAGTAAAAATGCATTGCACGTACTTTGATAGGATTGTCATTGTCACACACTGCACAAGTCCCATCAAAGTGGGGGCGACTGTAGGCATTGTATTTTTACACATTAGCCCAATGAGGAGTCTCGTATGGAGGCAACTACTTCTTTAGTCATGAAAGTCGCGGGAAACGGACGTTGGAAGGGTAAAGTTGGAAAATAGAATTTTGGATGGATTTAATCTCGTTGTTTAGCTTCGGCTGCTTGTTGGACTTCCGTTTCAAAGCTCACCTTAGGCCCAAAACTCCCATAGACCACATACCTAACCCAAACTAAGCCCAAATAGCCAAGTCAAACCAAGTCAAACCAAATCCATGCCCAAAAGATGTGATTCACGCCCAAAGCCCCTTTATTTAGGTATATGTATATTTATCACATGTTTAAATCTTTTTAAATCCTTACCTAAATAAAAGAAATCAAATCAAATCATTACCAAATCAAATCCAATCCCAAATCCTAATTAGGAGATGCATTCCTTATTAGAAATCAATTAGGAGATTCCTTCCTAATCTAAAAAGGAAAGCTCTCTCCCTTTGCCTATAAAAAGAGACCTTTGCCCACAAACACAAGGAGGCACACATATCTCATTCAAGCATCTTAGAAGCCCCCCTAGCACGCCCTAGCATTCCCCAAGAACTTGATATTGCCGCATCCCTGAAGCCAAGAAACCACCAAGGCCGCATCCACCTTCATCCACCACACCATTCACGCCCAACCCTCAATTACCCCCATCCTTTGCCAACTTCCAACCACCATTCACAGCCCTAAATTACCCCCATATCAACCTTATTTCCAGTCCCTGAAGTGCCGCAAAAATCAGCCCCAAAGCAGCCCAAAGTAGCGCCCAAAACAGTCCCTGAAACGGCTTCACTGCTCGAGTGAACTGCTGTAGTTTAGCCGCTGTTCTGGTCAGTTTCCTTGCGTCCTTAGCCCATCAAAACAGTCCTAAAATCATCTTAAAACCATCCCAAAAATACCCAAAAAGTTTCACCGAAAAATCTTTACAAACGCCCCTCCCGAGACCACCAAAATCACTAAAACAGTCCACTAAAACGCCCGAACCAGTGACCTGAAACGCAGCGATCAAACGGCGGTGAAACGGAGATAAAACAGCAGCCCAAGCATCAAAACAACAAGGGAAAACAGTGAGCAAACAATTTGGAAAGGTTTCGGATCATTCGCCCTTCCAACGGACTTGGAACGCGCTTCCAAAGATCGACAAAAGAGGTTAGACCTGAGGGTACCTTTTACCTATCTTCTTTATTCTTTATTTTATTTTACTTTGATATATAATTGCATGAGAGTCGTTTGAGGCATGATTTGATTGTTGGATGGGCGGGACATGTGTTCCCTTTTGTGGTATATAGGATGGAAACTCGGACGTAAATTCCGTAGCCGAATCCGAATGGACGGTAGTGCGGTTTGTACTCGGGATACAACGCCATGTACCACTTAGGAGACATATGTTTTGTCCCATCCAAACTTGTATTTGAGCATGTTATATTCTTTAGGTTATTTGTTTATTATTTGAAGCATGATTTAATTTAGTTTGTTATTTGTTCGTTAAAGCATGTTTAGGTTGTTCACTATGCATGTTCTTAGTTTATGATGCATTTGGGTAATGATTCGTACATGTTGATTTAATGGTTTAATATACTTGTTGTGTTACATTGCGTGGAATTATTTGGATGAAAGCATGTTAGATCTAAGTACCCTTGAGCATGATTATTGGATAGATGCGGTTGATTTAGTGCACAAATTATATCATCACAATGACATAAGTAAGGGACCATTCCGAACCCAACGGTTTGAGGTCTTCCCTTGCGAGGGGTGAGTGCGGCCTTAAATCTTTGTCCCGGTTCACACCGGGTGGCGACTCCATGTTATTTCGTATTCTCAAATAGGCCGCGAGCCTAGAACAGCGTCGCCCAGGTTCTGTTGTCTACACCCACGATCTCCCTTTAATAGATTTCCTTACAGGATAGACATATACCTGTCGGGCGGGGGTAGCAATAATTGGAACTTAAACTTAATGAATCCAGATAATTTGGTTGACATAGACATATGGTTCAATTGGGTTAAACTTGGTATTTGCGTCTGACCATCGAAAGAGGCTTTCGCATAATTTAGTGTTCCAGGTTAGTAAACCGATTTATTACACAAACATGAAATAACCACTTCATCTTTTAAAAGATATTAGAAAGATTCACAACCCTAGATAATTTCCTAAATATTGAATTTTCTTAAACCTACTTTCACGCAATTCTATTTACTTGTTTTTAAATTCAAAATCATCACCATTTCAAATCAATCAATCAACATGTTAGATACTAGTAATCATTTGACCTCATAAAATTAATAGATTAGGTATTAAGTCCTCGTGAGATCGATACTTTTTATACTACTTGAATGATACATGCACTTGCGTTATACGCGTGTGATTACACACCGGTCAGTGTATGTGACGTGTATGCATGGATGTATTTCCTATTCCGATGGGTTAGGCCTTCATTGTGCTCATCGGTGCCTCTCGCCTACAAAAATCTTTAGTCACCCACTGGGCCTGTTTTCTGTTTCCTTCTGCCAGTTCTTTTCTTGTGATTGGTCAGTCATCTTTAGTCTCATTTGCTCAAGTTCTCGTTATGTCCCTTATTTGCGTGGTGGTAGACTGGTCGCCCCTAGTCTTGATTTAGCTTTCTGCTATCCGCTGCTTGCATTAGGTCAATGTGGACTACATGATGTGGCATTATATATCATCATATTATATCACATGCTACGAAATAGTCCTAATAGTTACACATATTATTGCCCTCAAAGAATGCCCAGTATTGAAACTAGAGAACCTTCAAAACATTCAACGCAACTCAAATCCAAGTCTTTGAATAAATGATCTAAGCCAAACTCAAAGTGTGTCTGTGCAAAAGTTCCTTTGCGGATTCATCCCCAGGTAAGCCAACTCAATGATTTTGTTTCAAAAATTGTGGTCGATGGGTCAAACCAACCTAGATGTCTCAATTATGCCTGTAGTTGCTTTTCTGTGCTCAATATGGGATGGTTTTCTTTCTCTTTTGTCTCTTTCTTTTTTCTTTTCATTTTGAACTTCTTTTTTTGTTTCTTTCTCTTTTTTTTCAACACACCTACCCTTTAAAATAACATTTCTCCTCATGGTGGTCCTAATACTCGCCCATGGGTAGCTTCACGCTTATCGGTTATAAGTGGTTTAATTCTTTTCCTTATAGACTTTTCTTTTATTTTCAACCATACCACACATCATAACACAAACAAATCAGGATAGACATTTAGGCGAATGGTCATTCACCGACCTACAATTTCTTCAACTAGTCACTTTGCCAACTACTTAGGTTTTCACTGCTAAGAACCATAATCAAGTGCTTACGAGTCTAACATAGATCAATCACTCAAAGTATCAGATAAAAGCACATCAAGAGTTTACCGTTTCTAAGATTTCACCCTAAAACAAACAATTTCATCATCGGACATATGCCTCACTATTAAGGATTAAAACAAACAATCAAATTTTTTTTCTTTTTTTCCCCTTTCCTTTTTTTATTTTTCTCCTTTATTTTTCTCCTTTATTTTTCTTTTTTTTTTTTCACGATGGTCTCTTTATCCTTGCCGTAAAGTTTTCTGTTCCTCGATTTCCTTTTCCCCGATATTCATGTTTGCTAAACTCTTCTTAACAAATCTTTTTTCCTTCTCTAACCCAACAGATATCTATGATGGCTTTTAAGACACATGGTTAACATGATGCGTGTATGCATGAGATGCGTGCGATGTATGAGATATAATAAGCATGTGGTTATCAAAATAGATATCGGACTCATGCTTTTGACATATTTGGATCATGTTTGGATCTTCTAAGCCCATCAAGGTTTTCATACAAGTAGGCCCATTATCATTTTAAAGCATTCAATCACATTATTGCGAGGTGCAAACTTGTCCGAGTTGTAAAAGGCCCAACAGGTTTACACTTTTGCGATAAAGGTGGCTAAACAACTTCAAATGATATGGGGCCCAAACACAAAGTGGCCCATCAGTATTTTAGAAGCTTTTGGCCCAATTGTCATAAGACACAAACTCGTCACAATTTGAATGGCCTAACAAGCTCATATCTCATGACAAGAAGTCCAACTGAATGCAAATGATTATGGTCCCAAACACAAGCATAAAGGGGTGGCTTCTATAGGTCATACAACTATGGTTCACATGCAGGTTTATAGGAGTGTAGACAAAGGCTCCCGTCGATGAAGGATTGCCCACAACTAGATCTCCACACTCAAGGGACAACCAAGTGAGTGCACCCCTTTTTATACGCTAAGGTACGTGCCAACGAGTGAATGACTGTCAAATGGATTTCTTATTGAAAATTCCCCAGAGGGAGGGTGGAGCGAACTCTCTTAAATACCATTGCCTCTTAGGCTCTTATCGCCTTGGTGACAGGAATAAACAACAGGTCCTCCAAATTAGTCCATCACAGTAAGCTTCGAGTAAATGATTATCTAGGTGTCTTCACAGCTTTTCCTTATAGAAAGGTAGTAAATGAGGGAAGACACCATACCATTACCTAGCTCTAATAGTGCCTTTAATTAAACCCCTTTCAACCCACGGTAGACACAGTTAATGAAAGCACAAATCATAAACATTACAAGACATTATTTCAGGGTCAATTCTCTATCCCTAGTGGAGTCGCTAGACTGTAGGACACAGAAATCGGCGACGCTGTTCTAGGTTCGTGGCCCGGTCGGGAGTACGGAGTAGCCCGCGAGGGACTAAACCAGAGAAATAAAATGGAGTCGCCCCCAGTGTGAACTGGGAAATGATTTAAGGCCGCACTCACCACTCGCAAGGGAAGACCTCAAACCATTGGGTTCAGAATGGTCTCTTACTTATGCCACTTGTAATGAACAGATTTGTGAAATAATATAACCAATCTACGCAACATACATACACAAGAATAACTTATATCTAAATTGGCATACCACCTATATCTAAGTTTGCATGCATAAAAGTAAGTGAAATAAAGACAAGCACACAATCTCATGAACACATTAAATAGATAAATGCGGGAATATAAATAGATGATAATTTTCTAAGCGTAAATAATGAAATGATATGATTAATCATGTAGTGCAAAAGAATGATCAAAGAAGCAAACATGCATGAAATGTGACGAGAAGAAATTTGTGCACTGTATGTGCGTTCGTGTAGCGTTCGTAAACACGTTCGAACAATAAATAGAATGCACGAGTTTGTATAGCGTTCGGAAATGCATTCGAACGAGACAAGACCTGATGCATGATAAAACAGAATACGTGCACATTCGAGTAGTGTTCTGAAACACGTTCGAACGTAAATCAAACAGAATATCTGCGTTCGTATAGCATTCGGAAATGCGTTCGAATGAGGTAAGACCTGATGCATGATAAAACAAAATAGATGCGCGTTTGAGTAGCGTTCGTAAACACGTTCGTACGGAATGAGGCAGGATACATACATTCGTGTAGCGTTCGGAAACACGTTCGAACGAGATTACCAAAATGGCGTCTAAAATGACACAAACATATGCATGGATAAACAAATACATAATGTAGGACCTCGTATGCCTGATTGAACATATTTCACATTCAATCGAGTGTACCTCGTCCGACGCGGTAAAACATCGTGGTAAAGGTAGCCTTTAAGCATTTCCGTCGAACGGAGGACCTTTAATCCATCCTAGTTAGCCAATGGGCACTAGATCATAATGCATGAATAAACAAATAGATAATATGTGAAAAATGAATAGTGGAATAATAAAAGGCACGGCAAAATATCACGATAAAGTTAGCCTTTTAGACTTTTTCTCCCTCAAATAGAGGACCTTTAAACCAACATAATTAGCCCATGCGCATAGAAGATAAATAAAGCAATAATATGGGAACTTGAATGCCCGATTGAACATATTTCACATTCAATCGAGTGTACCTCGTCTGGCGCGGTAAAACATCGTGGTAAAGGTAGCCTTTAGGCATTTCCCTCGAATGGAGGACCTTTAATCCACCCTAGTTAGCCCATGCACATTAGATTAACAATAAAGAAAAAGACACATAGAAAGTAGATAGCGGAACAATGAACACAAAAATGCCTAAGACATGATAAAGGAATCTGTCCAGAATGCCTGCGTTCATGTAGCATTCGGAAATGCGTTCGAACGAGGGCGAGGCAGAATGTGTGCGTTCGAGTAGCATTCGGGAACGCGTTTGAATGTGATGGCGAAATTGGCATCCATAATGCAGTAAACACATGCGGGAATGTTTCCCCAAGTGGTACGTGGAGTTGTATCCCAAGTACAGACTGCACTACCGTCCATTCGAATTCGGCTACGAAATTTATGTCTGGGTTTCCATCCGATATACCACGAGAGGCAACATGTTGGTGATTTAGGCCTCCAAGATCGAATTAAACAAGCATGAACATGTGTGAATACAACGACGGAAGTTGCGGAATACTTACATTGAGCGGTTGAGCGACAAAGGAGGCAACAAAATTCAGATTCTGCTCACTGGTTTTGGCGGTAGTGGGCTGCTGTTGCTTCTGATTTTTGGCCTTAAATCAACAAGAAACCAAGCTCCAAGCTTCGTCATTTGATTCCCGGCTCATTGGTGGACTTCCCTATCACCTTCGCATGATCCCGGAGTGTGCTAGCACTCTTGTTTTTGCATCATAAACGCACTTGCTTCCCTTCACTGCTCACGGTTTTTGCCCAGCCAAAACAGAACAGGAAATGCGTGAGAGAGAGAGGAAGAGATGAGAAGAGAGAGAGGAGGGAAAAATGTTATGCGTATTTGGTGATTACCAAAAGTGTATCTAATACACTTGAAATGAAATTCAAATTCATTCCAACACATTTAGCTTTAATTGCCAACCACACACATCACTCATCACATCAAGTCACCTCAATCAAGTTGTCAAGTCACATCACTCAAAGTGACAAGTGATTTGACGCTTGATGCGACTAGCGATTTGACGCTTGATTTGACTTGCGTGCCGCACTCGAATTCGAATTGCGAATGCGCTCGCAAATAATCTTGGGCTCGGATTCGCTAATTCCAAATTAATGAATTTTCCGTTGCGTCGTAATTAAATGATTACGCCTAGCGAAGTCACTATTCACGTCGCTAACGAATTAATTCTAAATTAACTCGTTTGCCCGAATTAAAATCTAATTTCAATTCCGCGTCGAAATCCAATTTCGTTTAATATATCAAATATATTAATTTATTGATTAATTCCAAATTAATCGTTCTCTCTCTTAATTGATATTTTATCCCAGATAAAAAATCTCTGCAATTAATCCCAGATTAATTTTCTCCCTCATCTAATTAATACCAGATTAATTAAAAGTGTGAGTCATACGTCATCGGTGAATCTTTGGAAAGCGACCCATGAGATCCCCGGATATGTTGGCAGTAAATTCGGTCGTCGGACTATCCGAACACGTAAGTACCTAGTACTACGTTTATACCGATTTACAAGACAAGGTTGGCTTCTAGCAAAACGCCATGCCGCCCAATTCTCCGGAAATATCCTTACAGGAATAAAGGATCTATATCAGGCATAGTATACGTAGTATTGCGTATTTTGTCCAGCATCAGATGATCACATGCAAGGTCTGGGGCTGGTACAGTGTCTGCCCCGTACGAAGCATATATCGGATGACAAGCAACTAGTCTCTTTAATATCGGATAATCATGACCAAGTCATATTATCCCGACGATTGCAACCTTATATAGAGAACCAGTTCTGTATCCATTCGCGATCATCAACTCCATATGACTGGAGTGACACTTCCGTCTTGACATCACACCCAACACACTACGATTCTCAATATACCCAGCATCGACGTACACAGAACCTATTAAAGCCCTGGACGACCTCAACCAAAGTATATTGATTGTCATATGCATTAGCGGTGCGAGTCTCAGGTTAAGACCAAATACACCTACCCTGATTGCAGACTCCCATAGACACATAGTCATACTACCAATGGGATTCCGCGGGGTCTATCCAGAGCGAAGCTGTTTCCCGTACCATCGGTAAAACACAACCTCCTATTACACTTGCATGAGTATCCTATACCCAAATATATGAGAACTATGACGTCGTGCCCTCACAACGCGCACAAGTGTAATACTAGTCTTTTACGTATTTATCGATGTCCAATCTCGATAATGCTCTGACTAGGGATATTTAATGATTTATCCTTCGTGGACTGATACTGTCTCATATCATTCTCCGTCCAGGAACAAATCATAGGGACCTCTCATCATTTATACATCTAGGTGATCTAATCACAATGATAAGAGTGCAATCTCCTTTGTCACATAGTTAAATTGTACAACAACACCGTGATCTGTACAATTAGTGACGCTATGGGTCATAATTGTCCAACACAACATTCAAGCGTTAACACAATGCAATCATAAAAATGGGCATGAAGTATGATAATGCATATAACAACACATATAAACAAAGAAAGAAACATGTAGAATGATAAAGAGCTAATAATATGAAATAAATTTCACGGCTAAGAGGGATCAAGAAGAATGGAGAATACCTAGGTTTTTGCTTTTACCGTGAATGAGGATGCTCTAGAGAGATGAGTGAATGTCTAAGGGAAGAGAGAGCTTAGGGTTTTCTATTATTTTTTTTTTCTTCAAGGTTGTTGTAAGTCTCTAAGGGGTTAAGGGTTTGGAATTTTGGTTTCTTTTATAATGGTGCACTAGGGTTTCTAGGTAAGGAAGGGAATCATGCCAATAACAGAGGTGATTAATTAGTTTATTAAAGGAAATGATATTGTGTAATTTTTGTGGGGATATATTTATTTTGGGAGGTGATTGGATTTGATTTGTTTGGTTTAGGAAGGGGGATTTGATTTGATTTAATTTGTTTTAATTTAATTGGATGTGATTTAATTTAGACATGTGTTTTAAATGTTTTAATTATTTTTTGGATGGGATTTGGTGGGCTTGGCTTTGGATGGGTTTGGGCGTGTGGCTAGCAGTAAAACAGAAATATCGATGGTCGTTCGTACGCTTATTCGGACGCTACATGAACGCCCTCAATCTGTTCGCCGTTCGAACGAGTTTGAGAACGTGGCACGAACGTACATGCAGTGAACTGGTGAACTAAATCTGATGTCATACTTATTTCCCTTCCGACGTCCGTTTCCCGTAACTTTCGCAATTTATCGGGTAGTGCCTCCGACCGAGGCTCATCATCGGGCTCATGCAAAGCCTTCGTGATTCAAACACATCCTCGACGGACAAAGGCCGTGACTTTGGCCAACAAGCCAATGCTAGTCTCGGATCTTGAGTGAGAATCACTCAATGGAAGGAAAGACGCTTAATATTATTTGAGGGTTTTTCGCGTGCAAATTGGCAACCAATTTATTATCTTTGTTAAGGTCTATCATCATACACCCTTAAACATGCATTCTAAATACATATAAAGCGCATATGAAAAATAATAATGATATGCGGATGGATACTTACACATTGATCCTAGATCAAATCTTTCCATTTCTCTCTCCAGCTAGCACATGTATTACTTCTACCTATTACACTACACTTCTAAAGAAACCTCATTTACATTGAGAGGAATATGTGAGAAGAGAATACAAAGAATAAGGGGGTGATAAGGCTGGACACGCAGGTCCAATTAATAAATCAAATTTATTACAACAATTTCTAAAATTGCCCCACCAATCTAATATCCATCCGATATACATTATTCATGCATCGCAACCATGTATTCACACAAGCATGTTATCAATCAATCTAATCCAATTAATTAATCTGATAATTAGTGATCATCCAATGTTCAAACAACAATTTGATTTTGTTCGAGTCAAACTCGTTTTGCGAATAAGTACTCAAAGTACGAATTCTTGAATTAAATTAAACTACAACATTAAATCCAATTTAATATGTATTTAATACTAATTCACTATTTAATTCCAAATTAAATACTACACTTTATTAATAAACCTTTTACGACTTAAATTCCAAATTTAATCGCAACGGGTCTCAAAGCTCGATTAATATCCAATATTAATTTAATTAAAGTCCAATGGCTTTTAATTAATTTCTTAAGGCGTGGACTTTTGGTCAACTCGGGTCAAACCCAATAACCAAAGTCCAATCCGGGAGTTACCCTATAAGCCCAGAAATCAATTTAGGCCCATTAGGCCCAATTAAACTTTAAAGGTCCATTAAGTCGCATTTGGGCTTTATGGAGGCGGTTTTGGGCCCAATTGGATCCAATCCATTTGGCCTAAACCTAACTTGGTACAACCAAGCCCAATTAGCCCAATTACAAAATTACAAGCCTAAATCCAATTTAAGGCCCAAATAGTTAAATCATAAAAGTCCAATTTCATAATATAATTAATCCTAAAGTGTATAGCATTATTAATTACTCAAATCAATATTTCCAAAACACCAAATTTGTACAATTAATCATGTTCATTATTATTAAATCATGTCCAACACAATTTAACAAAAATCAAACCCATTACATGTTTTACTACTCTCGCCGATATGGACTAATTTTATGTCAATTTCGAATTCAATCCAATTAAATCCAAATTAACATTAAATCAACATCCTCAATCGTTTCAAGTCATCCAATGATCAACGAAACAAAATTACCAAGATTTAGGGCATACTCCTATTCGGCCAACACATCAAAATTGGGGAAAATTGTTCCAAAAATTTTTTAATCAAATTGATCCAATCAATATCAATTAAAACACATTCAAGTATACTTAATCATCCAATTTCATAATTGCATGCTCAAATTCATTTTACCCAATTTCATGCTTTGTAACATTCTCGGCAATTTGGGGATTTTACGTCCGATTCAAATTCAATCCAATTAATTCCACAATCGACATTAAATCATATTCCGAATGATTTCCAATACATCCAATGATCAAAATCAAAAATCCCAAGACATTAAATCATTCATCAAATTCGGCCAAGGTAAGAAATTTGGGGAAAAATGTTCCAAACATAATTTCAACAAATTGATCAAATCAATCTTTAATTCAAACACATATAAGCATACTAATTCATCAAATTTCATTAATCATGCTCAAAATCAAGTTTACCCAAATTTTAAACCCTAACATTTTTCATGCTTCAACTAGCGCAAGATACCATTGTTGGTGATTCTAGGTCTCCAAGATCGAATTAAACAAGCATGAACATGTGTGAATACAACGACGGAAGTTGCAGAATACTTACATCAAGCGGTTGAGCAACGAAGGAGGCAACAAAATTCAGATTCTGCTCACTGGTTTTGGCGGCAGTGGGATGATGTTGCTTCTGATTTTCGGCCTTCAATCGACAAGAAACCAAGCTCCAAGCTTCGTCATTTGATTCCCGGCTCATGGGTGGACTTCCCTATCACCTTCGTATGATCCCGAAGTGTGCTAGCACTCTTGTTTTTGCATCAAAAACGCACTTGCTTCCCTTCACTGCTCACGATTTTTGCCCAGCCAAAACAGAACAGGAAATACGTGAGAGAGAGGAAGAAGGAGAAGAGAGAGGGGAGGGAAAAATGTTATGCGTATTTGGTGATTACCAAAAGTGTATGTAATACACTTGAAATGAAATTCAAATTCATTTCCAACACATTTAGCTTAATTGCCAACCACACACATCACTCATCAAATCAAGTCACCTCAATCAAGTTGTCAAGTCACATCACTCAAAGTGACAAGTGATTTGACGCTTGATGCGACTAGCGATTTGACGCTTGATTTGACTTGCGTGCCGCACTCGAATTCGAAATGCGAATGCGCTCGCAAATAATCTCGGGCTCGGATTCGCTAATTCCAAATTAACGAATTTTCTGTTGCTTCGTAATTAAATGATTACGCCTAGCGAAGTCACTATTCACGTCGCTAACGAATTAATTCTAAATTAACTCGTTTGCCCGAATTAAAATCTAATTTCAATTCCGCGTCGAAATCCAATTTCGTTTAATATATCAAATATATTAATTTATCGATTAATTCCAAATTAATCGTTCTCTCTCTTTAATTGATATTTTATCCCAGATAAAATATCTCCGTAATTAATCCCATATTAATTATGGTGAATCTTTGGGAAGCGACCCATGAGATCCCGAATATGTTGCCAGTAAATTCGGTCGTCGGACTATCCTAACACGTAAGTACCAAGTACTACGTTTATACCGATTTACAAGACAAGGTTGGCTTCTAGCAAAGCGCCATGCCTGCCCAATTCTCCAGAAATATCCTTACAGGAATAAAAGATCTATATCAGGCGTAGTATACGTAGTATTGCGTATTTCTGTCCAGCATCGGATGATCACATGCAAGGTCTGGGGCTGGTATAGTGTCTGCCCCGTACGAAGCATATATCGGATGACGAGCAACTAGTCTCTTTAATATCGGATAATCATGACCAAGTCATATTATCCCGACGGTTGCAACCTTATATAGAGAACCAGTTTTGTATCCATGCGCGATCATCAACTCCATATGACTGGAGTGACACTTCCGTCTTGACATCACACCCAACACACTACGATTCTCAATATACCCAACATCGTCGTACACAGAACCTATTAAAGCCCTGGACGGCCTCAACCAAAGTATATTGATTGTTGTATGCATTAGCGGTGCAAGTCTCAGGTTAAGACCAAATACACCTACCCTGATTGGAGACTCCCATAGACACATAGTCATACTACCAATGGGATTCCGCGTGGTCTATCCAGAGCGAAGCTGTTTCCCGTACCATCGGTAAAACACAAACTCCTATTACACTTGCATGAGTATCCTATACCCAAATATATGAGAACTATGTTGTCGTGCCCTTACAACGCGCACAAGTGTAATACTAGTCTTTTACGTATTTATCGATGTCCAATCTCGATAATGCTCTGACTAGGGATATTTAATGATTTATCCTTCGTGGACTGATACTGTCTCATATCATTCTCCGTCCAGGAACAAATCATAGGGACCTCTCATCATTTATACATCTAGGTGATCTAATCACAAATGATAAGAGTGCAATCTCCTTTGTCACATTGTTAAATTGTACAACAACACCGTGATCTGTACAATTAGTGACGCTATGGGTCATAATTGTCCAACACAACATTCAAGCGTTAACACAATGCAATCATAAAAATGGGCATGAAGTATGATAATGCATATAACAACACATAAACAAAGAAAGAAACATGTAGAATGATAAAGAGCTAATAATATGAAATAAATTTCACGGCTAAGAGGGATCAAGAAGAATGGAGAATACCTAGGTTTTTGCTTTTACCGTGAATGAGGATGCTCTAGAGAGGTGAGTGAATGTCTAAGGGAAGAGAGAGCTTAGGGTTTTCTATTATTATTTTTTTTCTTCAAGGTTGTTGTAAGTCTCTAAGGGGTTAAGGGTTTGGAATTTTGGTTTCTTTTATAATGGTGCACTAGGGTTTCTAGGTAAGGAAGGGAATCATGCCAATAACAGAGGTGATTAATTAGTTTATTAAAGGAAATGATATTGTGTAATTTTTGTGGGGATATATTTTATTTTGGGAGGTGATTGGATTTGATTTGTTTGGTTTAGGAATGGGGATTTGATGTGATTTAATTTGTTTTAATTTAATTGGATGTGATTTAATTTAGACATGTGTTTGAAATGTTTTAATTATTTTTTGGATGGGATTTGGTGGGCTTGGCTTTGGATGGGTTTGGGCGTGTGGCTAGCAGTAAAACAAAAATATCGATGGTCGTTCATACGCTTATTCGGACGCTACATGAACGCCCTCAATCTGTTCGCCGTTCGAACGAGTTTGAGAACGTGGCACGAACGTACATGCAGTGAACTGGTGAACTAAATCTGATGACATACTTATTTCCCTTCCGACGTCCGTTTCCCGTAACTTTCGCAATTTATCGGGTAGTGCCTCCGACCGAGGCTCATCATCGGGCTCATGCAAAAATGCAAGTTTCTACACCCTCCATCGATAACAAACTGAGGAAGATGACCTCCATGATCTCAGATTTTAAATAGTTGAAAGAGACAGTCATGAATATAGAGGAGGAAAAGGTGGAAAATAGAAATTATTACAGCTAGAATAAGAAGATTGCTGAAGGACTTTCTGGAATAAAGCCTAACCACACTGAAATAATTGCTATAAAAAACATGAGATTTTCAAACTTGAAAGACCTCTGTCAAATAAGTTCTTGAACTTGAAAAAGCAAGGTCTTTTGGTACCTCTAGAACCCAAACCACTACCGAACTAGCACCCATCTACCTCAATTTAAACCAATACTGCTACTTCCACCAGCAGAATGGACATGACACTGATAGTTGCCTCACCTCAAACATGAGATTCGAGATTTGTTTAACTGAGGCAATATACCAGATCCTGAGGGTCGCCACCCCTAACATGATTGTTGTATTACATTTTCTTTTTTCTTGTTATGACTCTTTTGAATTGTTCCATGATAAATAAGCGTGCTTAAATCCTTTAAGCAATGTTAAACTTCGGAATCACTAGCAGAATGCTATCAATAAATGTGCACTAAAACTTGCACTTAGAATTGTAATGCATACTTAGAAAGAATTTATGCTGGCATAACTTGTAAAAATAGTCATAGCACTAGATATTCATTTGACCCTTTTCCAAAGTTAAGACTGATATGACACAAGGTTAAGGGATGACGTAAAAGAAGAAAAGGAAAAAATGTGAAAAAAGAAAATAAAAATAAAAGGATAAAAAGAAAATATGAAAATAGGGAAAAATGGTGAATCCCACAAAATCTACTCTACTATTTGAAGTGTTTAGTAACTGAGAGTATCGTGAACCCTACGAGTACTTTCACGTCAAATGAAAAATCAAATACTAACTATGCAAACCAACATGAGTTGGTGAAATTGTTGAGTAACTAGGGGCTCGCATCACAAATGTGTAGTCTTTACATCAAAATATAGTTTGACGCCTTAGGGAAGGTAGGGATGAAGATAATAAGCCCTACAAAAAATAATAAATCTTTGGAGAAATCATGTTGACCCTTAACTAAGTGTTAGAATACCTTAGCAGAAGAAAATATAAAATGAACAAAAGTGTTAGAACTAATCTACACTTGATGCTAGTGTTGGAGTTTCTACGGCCTGGAGGATCGATTAACAAGCATAAAATAAACATGCGAATAAATCACAGAGTTGCGGAATACTCACATCGATCGGTTGAGCGATGCGGCAACAAACAAAAAATCTTTTCTGCTCACTGTCATGGTCACGGCAGTTCACTGCAATGGTGTCCTCCATTTTCGGTTTTGGATCATCATCGTCAAGCTCCAAGCTTCGTCAAATGATTCCAAGCTCATGGGTGGACTTCTCTATCACCTTCGCATGTCTCTCGGAGTGCTAGCTCTTGATGTTTTTGCCACAAAAACATCACACTTTACTTCCCTCTAGATCACGGTTTTGAGCTGAAACCAGAAGAGAAAACAGCCCCTCCATGGGCGTGAGAGAGATAAGAAGAAAGAGACGAGTGTTGTGTGTTTTTATGTTGCCAAAAAGTGTATCTAATACACATAATTAATTTCCAAAATTAATTACACATTTTTCTCTTTCCAAAAGTCAAGCCTTTAAGGCTCCAACCACTCACATCAACTCCATCAATCAATGAATAGTGACTGGCGTCAATCACTCAAAGTGAAAGACATCTATCACTTGTTTGAAGAATGATGTGACGTTAGATGCGACTAGTGATTTGACCGTTGATGTGACTTGCGGGCCGCACTCGAATTCGAAATACGAATGCGCTCGCAAACACTCTAGGGCTCGGGTTCGCTAATTCCAAATTAACGAATTTTCCATTGCGACGTAATTAAATGATTATGCCTAGCGAAATCACTATTCACGTCGCTAACGAATTAATTATAAATTAACGCGTTCGCCCGAATTAAAATCTAATTTTAATTCCGTGTCGAAATCCAATTTCGTATAATATATCGAATATATTAATTTAATCGATTAATTCCAAATTAATCGTTATCTCTCTTAATTGATATTTTATCCCAGATAAAATATATCTGTAATTAATCCCAGATTAATTTTCTCTCTCTTCTAATTAATCCCATATTAATTAAAGTACGAGTCATACGTCATTGGTGAATCTTCGGGAAGCGACCCATGAGATCCCCGGATATGTTGGCAGTAAATACGGTCGTCGGACTATCCGAACACGTAAGTACCTAGTACTACGTTTATACCGATTTACAAGACAAGGTTGGCTTCTAGCAAAGCACCATACCTACCAAATTCTCCAGAAATATCCTTACAGGAATATAATGATCTATATCAGACGTAGTATACGTAGTATTGCGTATATCGATCCAGTATCGGATGATCACGTGCTAGTCCTGGGGCTGGAATTGTGTCTGCCCCATACGAATCACATGTCGGATCTCTGGTAACTAGTCTCTATAATCAGATATACATGAACTAGTCATAATATCTCGATAGCTCGAGCATATAAGAGAACGAGTTTCGTATCCTACGTGACCATCATCTCCACTATGACTGGAGTGATACTTCCATCTGACATCACACCCAATACACTACGATTCTCAATACATACCAGAAGAGGCGTACACAGAACCTGTTAAAGCCCTGGACGACCAAAACCAAAGTATATTGATTGTCGCAAGTATTAGCGGTGCAAGCCTTAAGTTAAGACCAAATACACCTACCCTAATTTCGGACTTCCATAGACACATAATCATACTACCAATGGAATTTCGAGGGGGTCTATCTAGAGCGAAGTTGTTTCCCGTACCATCGGTAAAACACAACCTCCTATTACACTTGCATGAGTATCCTATACCCAAATATATGAGAACTATGACGTTATGCCCTCATAACGAGCACAAAGTGTAATACTAGTCTTTTACGCATTATCGATGTCCATTCTTGATAATACTCTGACTATGGATATTTAATGATTTATCCTTCGTGGACTGATACTGTCTCATATCATTCTCAATCCATGAACAAATCATAAGGACCTCATATCATTTATACATCTTGAAGATCTAATCACAAATGATAAGAGAGCAATCTCCTTTGTCACATAGTTAATTTGTAAAACAACACCATGATCTGTACAAATAGTGACTCTATAGGTCATAATTGTCCAACAATCTCCCACTTGGCCTATAGCCAGTCACTCGAGTGTCTGACACCCGAACTATGTACGGTTGGCTCAAATTGCTGAGGAAAGGCTTTCGTCAGCGGATTTACATGATTATCGTCTGATGTGATTTATTCGATCATTACATCGCCACGATGTATGATCCGAACGAATCAGATGAATATCGAAGTATATATCTGGATCGTTGATGAGACCGTCAATTCTTTAGCATGTGCTGTAGCCTAGCTCAGCTGCTAACAGAACTATATCTAATCTAATTAGATTTGTTATCGACCCAAATGGCTTCTATTGCTGCCTCAGCTGCAGCAATAACCCGCATTTGTTGTTTATTCGGTAACAGTATCGTGCTTGGAAGATTTCCAGCTCACTGTTCCATTATTCAAACTATATAGTACCGTTTGTATGACCTATAGTCGTTATTATCGGTTGGGAAACTTGCAGTAGTGATCCCAGTCACTTCAAGTTTTCCATCTCTATAGTAAAAGATTGCATCCTTAGTTCTCTAATAAACTAACGGATGTTCTTAACATCAATCCAGTGACTATCACTTGGATTGGCCTGTTTGTGAATCCATATGCTCAAAGAGTATGAGACACCAGGTCACGTACATTTTTCAATGTACGATTTCTCAGAGAGTTTTCCGAAAGCAAAGCTTTCACCGAATGTTATTATGGGAATATTATGATTGTATATGACAACCACTGTCAGTGCGCTCCCACTAACCCTCTTATGTACACAAGAATCATTTTGTTTTGAATTAAATCATACTCCATTATGATTACATCAAAACGATAATTCCAAGAACCTAATGCTTGCTTCAATCCATACATGGATCGAATAACCTGCAAACCTTGTTTGCTAGTTTTGGTACGACAAAACCGATAGGATGTGGTAAACATCCTCCAACAGGTTTCCGTTTAAGGAAAGCGATTTTCCCGTTCAGCTGTCATATTTCATAAATGAAACATGCAGCATCAGCAAGCATTATCCAAATGGATTTACCGTGGCAACAGGTAAAAGGTTGAATCGTAATCGACACAATGTTGATAACGATACCTTTCCGCTAAAAGCCTAACTTTAAACGTTGGTATGTTGCCATCTATGTATGCCTTCCTTGAAGACTTATATAGTACCAATAGGCACAATGCCTTACGGTACATCAACTAGTATCCAAACTTTGTTGTTATACATGGAACCCATTTCGGATTCATGTCACTTTGCCATAATAGGGAGTCGATACCTTGTATCATTTCCTGATACGTAGTCAGTTGGTATACCTCAAAAGATTGACATCTTTACGAGGTGAGATCAGAAACCCATGCCCCAGGTTGTTTTCTGACTCTCTCCTACTAACGTGGTTCTTATGTATTCAAATATTATTGGAATAGTTTCATCATTGATGAACTATTAGTGTTCCACTAAGGAATCGGTGCCTGGAATAGTATTACTCCGATTTTCATCGAGTTTTACTATCCTCCCACTTACCACTGCATATCGGTATTCCTCTTAGGAAAACCGCATGGTGAGCAACAATAACATTGTTCTCTTGTGAGTTGTATAAGTACTATACTTATGGTTTCCCTAGGATAACCTATAATTGGCACTTATCCGATTTGGGTTTTAGTTTGGTATCATCCAAACATATGCCTAGCATATCCAAATATACAGGAATGAGAAACCTGGTTTCTTTCCTGTTCATATTTAATATGAATTCTGTCAAACAGATTTTATAGAACTTTATTCAAAATAAGTTTTGCACTGATAAATGCTTATCCGTTGAAGGAAATGGTAGCTCAGAGCGACTCATGATTAACCTTATCATGTCCAACAAAATTCGGTTACTCTTTTCGGACACACCGTCAAAATGACGTGTTTCGTGAGGAGTCCTCCTTGAAAGAATACTATACTCTTTCAAGTATTTAAGAAACTTATTGCTTAAGTATTTTCATCATGGTCTAACCGTGATGGTTTAATACTTTAGCCGATCTGTTTTTCAATTTCGTGTCGAAACTATAAAAGTTTCCGATTTGTATTTCTTCAAAAGAAACACATAACCATAACGCGATGTCACATCCGTAAAGGTCACGAAATATTCATATCCACCTCTAGCCTAGCTAGACATGGGCCCACTTGCTTTACTATGAACTAGGGCTTACAGATCGGTGGCATTTGCACTTTTACCAAGTAAATAGTGTTTTAGGCACTTTGCCCAATAAACTAGATTCGTAGACTTTATTTGAATGGAATCAAATTAGTCCTAGTACCCACTCTTCAAAAGTGCGGATATACGAGTCTTGTTTGATTGTGTCCCAAACAACAATGCCACAATTAAGTTTCAACTGATCAAATCAGTTCGAGCTATTTGTTTCTCATGTTGTGTATATATGAGATTTATTTATATTCACATCTAATGTGTTTATCTCAATATCATCTTTATTAAATAAAGCACTTTAGTGTTCTATGATATAAAGGTAATTCCGCAACGGATTATACACTAATAAAGAGATAATGTTTCTAGTCAAACTAGTTACAATATAACAGTTTCTAAATTTAGGTACACACCCGAGGGTAGTTCCTAAAATTAGGTATCTATGGTTAAAACAGCGACAGTCGTCCCGTTTCCAATTCGTAGATTAATCTCAAATGAAGTCAGTATCCTGCTCATAGCAGATTCTGAACACCAGTATATATTTATGTATCACACTAAGTATTTAAAATCTAATTTTAATACTAGTAGTGAACATAATTATGACAAACATATTTGAAGTCAGAGCCTTGCTCATTTTTAATTCCTTCATGTCTGCTTTGTGCAAACGGCAGTCATGCTTCCGCGATCCCGTTTGCCACATTTAGGCAGACATTTTGGGATATGTCATTTATCTTCCCGGAATATTATAATGATTTTGTCTTTGCCCTTTTTCTAAATTCTAGAAGCCTTTGGCCAAGATTTGGGCTTATGGAATATCGAAGTGAAGTGCGCCTTGCGCTACTTGCCTATTGCAAACTTTGACTTTATCTCCTTGAGAATAGTCATTAACCCTCCAAGGGTTTAGTATTGCAATTTAGTACTTCTAAAATCTAAATATAGATTTATGAAGATCCTTCAATTTCATTATCATACTTTAAGGATCTAATCCTTAGTTCTGATTAAGAAATTAAGGAGTCTAGTGCGACAAGCTTAATGGATTAAGCACTTAAGTTATCATCACATCATTATCCAAAGATTATGCTCTACTGTTTGCTTAACTCCTAGCTTAGGCCTAATATGTTATCAAATAAAGTAACTTATTAGTTTCCAGGACCATCCTGAAATTTAATTCCCAATTTAAAAAATTAAACCATTTAAATACATTTTCCCTAAGATTATGTTTTAAATGTCAATCTTTCAATTTTATCTTGATTCTAATAGTCCAACTATTTAATCAACGATTTAGGTACTATTTATTATAATGATTATTATAGTCCAACTATTTAATCAACTATAATTAAATTAGTTTGAAATACAGTCCAACTGTTAATTAAAACAACGATTTAAATATTAGTCCAACTAACATTTAATTTATTTTATGAATGATGTTTGTTTGAGCGCATATGGCAAGTAA
Organism: Zanthoxylum bungeanum; assembly: GCA_019454045.1. Taxonomy (NCBI): domain Eukaryota; kingdom Viridiplantae; phylum Streptophyta; class Magnoliopsida; order Sapindales; family Rutaceae; genus Zanthoxylum; species Zanthoxylum bungeanum. Next base: position 140,337 of record SKCR01026569.1, read on the forward strand.
TTAAACGAATATTGAAAATTCAATTCTTGCCTCCCACTATTTTTCGGCGAGCCTCTAACCCTCTGTCGAGTACTCGGGAAACCGTGTTTCCTAGCGGGCTAGGATCCCGTTAAATATCACACAATCTTGACTTTGGCCAACAAATTGTATGATAATTAACTAGGTAGATCTCTAAGATCAATTGGATCCAATCCAATTCCTAGATCCAGTAGGGGGACATCCAAGTCCGAAACATATATCTTATATATGCCAATATATCCAATATATTACCTAACCTTTTTCCTCTGAATCAACTAAGCCTTGGCTTTGGCACAACAAACTTAGTGATCCCAATTAAGCGTGACCCATTGACCATGGAAAGCTTCGTAATCAATGTCGATGGACAAGAAGTGGTCTTGACTTTGGCCAACAAACCACAACTTGGACAAGACACCAATATGGAACAAAGCTCTCGTGATTCAAACATATCCTCGACGGACAAAGGCCTTGACTTTGGCCAACAAACCAATGCTAGTCTTGGATCTTGAGTAAGAATCACTCAATGGAAGGAAAAAACGCTTAAAATTTGAGAGGGTTTTTCGAGTGCAAATTGGCAACCAATTTTTATATTTGTTAAGGTCTCATCATCATACACCCTTAAACATGCATTCTAAACATATAATAAAGCGCGTATAATTAAAATAATAATGATATGAGGATGGATATTTAACACATTGATCCTAGATCAAATCTCTCCATTTCCTCTCTCTCGCCAGCACAAGTATTGCTTCTACCCGTTACTCTACACTTCTAAAGAAACCTCATTTACATTGAGGGGAATAGGTGAGAAGAGAATACAAAGAATAAGGAGGTAATAAGGCTGGACACGCATGTCCAATTAATAAATCAAATTTATTACAACAATTTCTAAAATTGACCCACCCATCTAATATCCATCCGATATACATTATTCATGCATCGCAACCATGTATTCACACAAGAATGTTATCAATCAATCTAATCAAATTAATTAATATGATAATTAGTGACCATCCAATGTTCAAACAACGATTTGATTTTGCGCGAGTCAAACTCGTTTTGCGAATAAGTACTCAAAGTACGAATTCTCGAATTAAATTAAACTACAAAATTAAATCCAATTCAATTTGTATTTAATATTAATTCATTATTTAATTCCAAATTAAATACTACACTTTATTAATAAACCTTTTACGATTTAAATTTAATTTGGAATATTTAACACATTAATTCATTATTTAATTCCAAATTTAATCATTACGGGTCTCAAAGCCCGATTAACGTCTAACGTCAATTTAATTAAAGTCCAATGGACTTTTAATTAATTTCTTTAAGGCGTGGACTTTTGGTCAACTCGGGTCAAACCCAATAACCAAAGTCCAATCAAGGAGTAACCCCATAAGCCCAGAAATCAATTTAGGCCTATTAGGCCCAATTAAACTTTAAAGGTCCATTAGTCGCATTTGGGCTTTATGGAAGCGGTTTTGGGCCCAATTGGATCCAACCAATTTAGCCTAAACCTAACTTGGTACAACCTAACCCAATAAGCCCAATAACAACTTTCAAGCCCAATTTTACAAAATAGGCCCAACATAATTAAATTACAAAAACCCAATTTCACAATTTAATTACATAAAGTTTATTTCACAATTAATTACCCAAATCAATATTTCCAAAACACAAATTTGTCTAATTAATCATGCTCTTTAACATCAAATAGTGTCCAACACAATTTAACAAAAAATCAAACCCAATACATGCTTTATATGTCTCGGCTTTGGAGGGGATTTTATGTCCAAATCAAATTCAATTCAACATTAAATCAATATTCCCAATTGATTTCCAACACATCCAATGATCAAAAAATCAAAAATCCAAGACATCAAAATAGGGCATCATTCACGGTCAAGCTAAGATTTTGGGGAAAAAATGATCCAATCACAATTTCATGAAATTGATCCAATCAAACTTCAATTCAACATTTTTTAAGCATACTCAAACATCCAATTTAATTAAATCATGCTCAAAAATATTTTACCCAAATTTTAAGCCCTAATCAAATTTCATGCTTTTAATCGCTCTGATACCATTGTTGGAGTTTCTACGGCCCGGAGGATCGATTAACAAGCATAAAATAAACATGCGAATACATCACAGAGTTGTGGAATACTCACATCGATCAATTGAGCGACGCGGCAATGAACAAAAATTCTTTTCTGCTCATTGTCATGGTCACGGCAGTTCACTGCAATGGTGTCCTCCATTTTCGGTTTTGGATCATCATCGTCAAGCTCCAAGCTTCGTCAAATGATTCAAAGCTAATGGGTGGACTTCCCTATCACCTTCGCATGTCTCTCGGAGTGCTAGCTCTTGATGTTTTTGCCACAAAAACATCACACTTTGCTTCCATCTAGCTCATAGTTTTGAGCTGAAACCAGAAGAGAAAACAGCCCCTCCATGGGCGTGAGAGAGATAAGAAGAAAGATAAGAGTGTTGTGTGTTTTTTTTGTTGCCAAAAAGTGTATCTAATACACATAATTAATTTCCAAAATTAATTACACATTTTTCTCTTTCCAAAAGTCAAGCCTTTAAGGCTCCAACCACTCACATCAACTCCGTCAATCAATGAATAGTGACTGGCGTCAATCACTCAAAGCGAAAGACATCTATCACTTGTTTGACGAATGATGTGACGTTAGATGCGACTAGCGATTTGACGCTTGATGTGACTTGTGGGCCGCACTCGAATTCGAAATGTGAATGCGCTCGCAAACACTCTCGGGCTCGGGTTCGCTACTTCCAAATTAACGAATTTTCCGTTGCGACGTAATTAAATGATTATGCCTAGCGAAATCACTATTCACATCGCTAACGAATTAATTCTAAATTAACTCGTTCGACCGAATTAAAATCTAATTTTAATTCCTCGTCGAAATCCAATTTCGTATAATATATTGAATATATTAATTTAATCAATTAATTCCAATTTAATCGTTATCTCTCTTAATTGATATTTTATCCCAGATAAAATATCTCCGCAATTAATCCCAGATTAATTTTCTCTCTCTTCTAATTAATCCCAGATTAATTAAAGTGTGAGTCATACGTCATCGGTGAATCTTCGGGAAGCGACCAATGAGATCCCCGGATATGTTGGCAGTAAATACGGTCATCGGACTATCCGAACACGTATGTACCTAGTACTACGTTTATACCGATTTACAAGACAAGGTTGGCTTCTAGCAAAGCACCATGCCTACCCAATTCTCCAGAAATATCCTTACATGAATATGAGGATCTATATCAGGCGTAGTATACGTAGTATTGCGTATGTCGATCCAGTATCAGATGATCATGTGCTAGGCCTGGGGCTGGAATTGTGTCTGCCCCGTACGAAGCACATGTCGGATCTCTGGTAACTAGTCTCTATAATCGGATATACATGACCTAGTCATAATATCCCGATAGCTCGAGCATATAAGAGAACGAGTTCTGTATCCTACGTGACCGTCATCTCCACTATGACTGGAGTGATACTTCCATCTCGACATCACACCCAATACACTACGATTCTCAATATACCCAGAAGAGGCGTACACAGAACCTGTTAAAGCCCTGGACGACCAAAACCAAAGTATATTGATTATTGCAAGTATTAGAGGTGCAAGTCTCAGGTTAAGACCAAATACACCTACCCTGATTTCGGAATTCCATAGACACATAGTCATACTACCAATGGAATTCCGAGGGGGTCTATCCAGAGCGAAGCTGTTTCCCGTACCATCGGTAAAACACAACCTCCTATTACACTTGCATGAGTATCTTATACCCAAATATATGAGAACTATGTCGTTATGCCCTCATAACGCGCACAAATGTAATACTAGTCTTTTACGTATTATCGATGTCCATTCTCGATAATACTCTAACTATGGATATTTAATGATTTATCATTCGTGGACTGATACTGTCTCATATCATTCTCAATCCATGAATAAATCATAAGGACCTCCTATCATTTATACATCTTGGTGATCTAATCACAAATGATAAGAGAGCAATCTCCTTTATCACATAGTTAATTTGTACAACAACACCATGATCTGTACAAATAGTGACGCTATGGGTCATAATTGTCAAAAAGCTAGCGTAAACCAATACAAGTTGCACGTAGTCCTTGATAAGAGAATCACACACACACAGAGAAGCATTTAAAAGGTGAAGCCTTTGTTGAAATTGAATTTCAAAATTAGAAAATGCTCATACTTTCAAAGAGATAAAATTTCAAGGAAACGATTTTGGGGAACATGCAAAAAACCATTGCAAGGTAAAGGAAATTTGGAAAGCAAAGTCGATGGTTCGGGAACCCCCGAGGGATAGCCTGGGCAGAAGACAAGATGAAGTCCGATGATACCTCTACAGAAGAAGCGTCAGGACTCTTGCACTCCTACAAGCCAAATAGCGGGCATACAACTAGAGGTCATTTGCATACATGCATATATACAACTAATATTGTATTTACATGAGATTGAACAAGCAAAATCTCCTAAGAAAGTGATACGCTATAAGATCCCCTAAAAAATGGGGAAAATATATAACGTTTCTATTGCAGTCAAGAGTTGTAACCTCCATGACACGAAGCACCCAACAGTCAGAAGTTCGAGACTTGGGGCGGAGCTTTGGGGGCGAGGCCTACTTAAGAAAGAAAACTGGGGGTGAGGCCCACTTTAAAGAGAACAATGAGGGATGAAGCCTTGAAGTGAAAGTGTGGGAATGAGGACGAACATCAGACACCTTCGAGAATAAAATGAAACTTAGGGATGATGACAGAGAGCTTCGAGAATGAAGTGATACCTTAGGAGTGAAGACAAGATAGCAGATAAGGACAAGGCAATAAAAAGCTCCGATAATGGAATATAGACTTCAAAAATAAGGTTAAAGCATCACAAATAACTACAAGAATGTGGTACATACTTCAGGAAAGAGGTTAAAGCATCACAGACAACTCTGAGAATGAGATACAAACTTTGAGAAATAAGAGAATGAATCCTTAAAATCGAAGAGGTGGATGAATCAGGAGAAACATTGAATGAATCAGGAGAAACATTGAATGAATCCTCGAAATAAAAAAGCCGAATAAATCGGGAGAAATAGGGAATGAATCCTCGAAATCGAAGAACCGAATGAATCGGGAGAAATAATGAATGAATCCATGAAATTGAAGAGCCGAATGAATCGGGAGAAATGAGGAATGAATCATTTAAATCGATGAGCCGAATGAATCAGGAGAAATAGGGAATAAATCATCGAAACCGAAGAGTCGAATGAGTCGGGAGAAATATGGAATGAATCCTCGAAATCAAAGAGCCGAATGAATCAGGAGAAATAAGGAATGAATAATCGAAATAAAAGAGCCAAATGAATTAGAAGAAATAGAGAATGAATCATTGGGAATGAAGAACCGAATGAATTGAGAGAAATATGAGATGAATCCTCAAAATCGAAGAGCTGAATGAATCAGGAGAAATAAAGATTGAATCCTTGAAATCAAATAGCCTGATGAATAGGGAGAAATAGGGAATGAATCCTCCAAATTGAAGAGCCAAATGAATCATGAGAATTAGAGAATGAATCATTGGGAAGGAATAACCGAATGAATCAAGAGACATGGGAATGAATCCTAAAGAATGGAATAATCAAATGAATCGGGAAAACCAAAAATGAGGAATGAATCCTCAAGGAACCCAACAACTATCACAGTAGAGATCAAAATATCTCGTAACCGATTGAGATATCGCGGTCTTGAGGGTCTAACATCTCAGAATAAAAAGACCAGGATCAAAGCATCTCACCACTAGTCGAAGTATCAGAATGCCTGAGGGCCCATGAATCAACAAACAAACTACAATACAGCGAGGTGAGTCAGTCGATGCCCGATGAACCAAGAAAGTAAAAAAACATGCATGATTTTGATAGGCATGTCACTATCTCACACTGTACAAGCCTATCAAAGTGGGGGCTACTGTAGACACTGTATTTTTATACATAACCTGATGATGAGTCTCTTACGAGGAAACCCTCTGAAAATTGGGACATTGTAAAGATGAATACCAGGAAGGAAATGAACTTCGGAGAACACATCCAAAAGCCTATGACATCACTATGTTCGCCCTACCTTCTCCCTAAACCAGAAAATTCGACTGGACATGACCTGAAAACACTATATCCAGCCGGACATGATATAATTGTCAGTGAATAAGTAGATTATCATGTATTGAAGTTAAGGGATCTGATTGTGTCTGGCGAGATATATAATTCAAATCTAATAGTCGGCTGGACATGTATCAAGCTGTTAGAAAACGTGTAAAATTAAAATAGATGGAATCATGGGCTTGATTATGTTCGGTTGAAGATACATCCCAAACCCTAAATTCGGTCGGACATGGTTCGAGCTGTGTCTAACTTTTTGATTGTTAATCTCTCGGGGAAAATTGGAGGAGGACGTGGGATTTTGCTCCCCCTTCCATCCTAAGACCCCATCCGTTCCACTATAAGAGATGGTCTTTTGGAGTGTTTATGGTGGTTTTTAAAAGGCTAGTTTTTGGAGAAATCACAAGAAAAATTCCCTGCTAAAATAGTGACATCCTAAAAAGAGAAACAATCACTCACCTTTCTTTGAAGTTCCATTCAACCTAGTACTAATCCAGCATCCACCCAACGATCAGAGGTGTTTTTTGAGCCATTGCATATGAAAAAAGGTACGACCTGGTGGCACCCTCTCTTAGATTCAATTTTCAACACAGTATCTCCGCCCGAACGTACATTACGTCCGATCGGACATACATACACCCGGCCATATATAGATATATCTGACCCCATTTATCACAATCTGTAGCTTACTGTATGCTTAGTTACTTTCGTGTTATGCTTATTACCTTTAATTTTTATGCATGTTTAGTCATTTCGTTCCTACTTAAGTTGATAATACATACATGTTTACTATACTGTTTAAGATAATATGCATGCAATATCGTGTTTGCTATATAATCTATGAGTGAAGTCCGACCAAACTTGTCCTATGTCTGGCCAGATATGTATGATATCCAGCCGCATGATCCGTGGTATATAGGATGAGAACCCGGATGTAAGTTCCATAATTGATTCCGAAGGGACTGTAATATGGTTCGCACTCGGGATACAACTCCACGTACCACTGGGAGATGACCATTGCATTATGAATTCATTTGAAATGCATGTTTATTATAATTTTCATCGAGTATGAATGTTTCTGCATTTCTGGACTACACAGTACATCCGACCGGACTTACTGACATGAAAATTGAATGTTATATCCGGCCGACTTTAGGTCATGTTTAGCTAGGCCTCTTTGATTCCAGGCCCACCTAATACGTGTTTTAATATGTTCTAGCTCGTTTAATTTTTATTATAATTTCTTATTTCCTCACTTTAAAACTTTGTTTATATAATTACCATTTTTCGTGTTTGCGATATGTTGTGTGCTTTATAAAATGTATTGTTGTAAGCACTGCATTTTGCATGTAAGACCCTATGATGAGTCTCATTTGGAGACACTACCTTTTAAGTCATGGAAGTTGCGGGAAACGAATGTCGGAATGGGAAATTCATAATAAGTATGTCATCGGATTCAATTCACATGTTCACTGCTTTCGTTCATGCTGCGTTCGTGAACACGTTCGAACGTCAAGCAGATTGCGGGCGTTCGTGTAGCGTTCAAATCAGCGTTCGAACAGTGTCGATACTTCTGGTTTTGTTGCTAGCCTCACGACCCAAGCCCAATTAGCCCACCAAAACCCACCAAAAAATAATTAAAACATTTAAAACATGTCACAAATTAAAATAACATCCTTTCTAAAATAAACAAATCACATACCTATTCAAAACAAATCAAATATATGATCTTCCTAATAAAGCCAAATCATGTCCCCAATTAACTAGATATTTTCCTTTTGAAACACTAATTAGAAATATTCCCCCCATAATTACTTGATCAAATTCTTATTGAAACAAGAGAAACCCTAGCCTTTTCCTATAAAAGAAACACAAATCCAACCTTAGAACCCCTAGCTCATTCTCACAAAAAAAAGAACAAAAAGAAATAAACCTAGCTAGAGCATTCACGTCATAAGCAAGAGAAAATAACCCTCACATTGCCGAGAATCACAACCCATCTAGCACCCCGATATTGCCACACAACCATCACCAAAAAGCCCCATATTTCCGCAAAACCAACCCCAAAACAGCCCTTATTCACCGCAAACAGTAGCCAAAAACAGTCCCTTAATATAGCAAAACAGTGACAAAAAAATTGCACTTTAAAACCATTAAATTACCGTAAGAAACAGCAGTAAAACAGCAGCGAAATAGAGGAAACGACAGCTCAAAATAATGAAGCAGCGAGTGAGAGCAGTGGACCAGTGGACCAGAGGAGTTGCCGAGCATCAACCCTTCCGACGGCCGTGTAACGCACTTTCGAGAGACGACCTAAGAGGTTAGACCTGAGGGCACCCTTCTTATTTATTCTCATCTTTTTTTTGTTGATTATTAGAATTCCTTCACATGAGAGTCGTTTGTTGATATATGTTATGGTCCTTGAATGAATGGAACATTTGTTCTCTCTTGTGGTATATCGGATGGAAACCTGGAGGTAAATTCCGTAGCCGAATATGAATGGACGGTATTGCGGTTTGCACTCGGGATACAATACCACGTATCACTTGAGAGATTCACACACTTTGTTTCATCCAACTTTGTATTCGAGCATGATTGGGTTGCTAGCATGTTATTTATCTTTTAAGCATGATTTAGTCGTTAGTATGCTATTGTTTTCTGCATGTTATTTATTTATACATGATGATATAGTATGCATGGGCTAACTAGGGTGGATTAAAGGTCCTCTATTCGAGGGAAATGCCTAAAGGCTACCTTTTCCACGAGGTTTTGCCGCGCCGGACGGAGTATGTTTGATTGAATGTGAGATATGTTTAATCGAGCATACGAGGTCCTATATTATTGTTGTCTTTATTTTATATGCATGGTAACATAATGCGCATGGGCTAACTAGGGTGGATTAAAGGTCCTCTATTCAAGGTAAATGCTTGAAGGCTACCTTTACCACGATGTTTTGGCGCGTCTTTTATTATGTCATTTACCATTTGTATATCTTTGCTTTATTTACGCATGCATTGCATTCTTGTGCCCATGGGATAACTAGGGTGGATTAAAGGTCCTCTATTCGAGGGAAATGCCTAAAAGGCTACATTTTCCATGATATTTTGCCGCACCGGACGAGGTGCACCCGATCGAATGTGAAATGTGATCCATCGGGCACACAAGGTCCTACATTGTGTATTTGTTTATCCATATATATGTTGGTGTCATTTCGGATGCCATTTTTGGCAATCTCGTTCGAACGCGTTTCCAAATGCTACACGAACATATGCATTCTATCACATCTCGTTCGAACGCGTTTACGAACGCTACACGAACATATGCATTATGTCTCATCTCATTCGAACGTGTTTACGAATGCTACACGAACGTATACATTCTGTCTTATTTCCGTTCGAACGAGTATCAGAACGCTACTCGAATGCTTGTATTATGTTTACCGTTCTAATGCGTTTACGAACGCTACTCAAATGAGTATGAATTTTATTGTATCATGCATCAAATCTCATCCCGTTCGAACTCGTTATCAAACGCTATACGAATAGGGACATTCTGTTTATCGTTTGAACGCGTTATCAAACGCTACTCGAACGCTTGTATTCTATTTACCGTTCGAACGCATTTACGAACGCTACACGAACGCGCACACACTGGACATATTCTTTTTATCATGTTTCATGCATGTTTGTTCCCCTAGTCATTCCCTTCCCCATCATATGTTTAATTAGCTCTCTTCAATATTTATCCACTTAATTGCCTCTCTTTAATATTCATGATTGTACAATTATTGTTTATTTGCGTCTCTGTGTTTATCAATATAATGTGTTCATGAAATCATATGTTTGCCGTTATTCCAATTCATTTTCTTTATGCATGAACTTAGAAGTAGATTATCCTTGGAAATATATGTTGCTTAGGCTTGGTTAGATTATTGCACAAATCATATCATTACAAGTGGCATAAGTAAAGGACCATTCTGAACCCAAAGGTTTGAGGTCTTCCCTTGCGAGGGGTGAGTTCGACCTTAAATCATTTTCCCGGTTCACACCGGGTGGCGACTCCATGTTATTTCTCTAGTTTAGTTCCCCCGTGGGATATTCGGTACTCCTAACCGGGCCGCGAGCCCGGGACAGCGTCGTCGATTTCTGTGTCCTATAGTCTGGCGACTCCACTGGGGATAGAGAATTGGCCCCGAAATAATGTCTTGTAATGTTTGTGATTTGTGCTTTAATTAACCATGTTTACCGTGGGTTGAAAGGGGTTTAATCAAAGGCACTTTTAAGGCAAGGTAATAGTTTGGTGTCTTCCCTCATTCACTACCTTTCTATAAAGAAAAGCTGCGAAGGCACCTAGATAATCATGTACTTGTAGCCTACTGTGATAGACTAATTTGGAGGACTTGTTGTTTATTCTTATCTCCAAGGCGATAAGAGCTTAAGAGGCTTGGGTTTCTAAGAGAGTTGCTCCGCCCTCCCTCTAGGGAATCTACAACGGGAAATCCATTTGACAGTCAGTCACGTACCATAACTCGTTGGCACGTACAGTAAGGTATAAAAAAGGTGCGCTCACTTGGTCGCTCGAACCCTTGAGTGGGGAGACCTAGTTGTGGGCAATCCTTCGTCGGTGAGAGTCTTTGTTTGCAGTCCCGCAAACCCACATGTAGGCCAGAGTTGTATGACCTATAGCAACTATTTCCTTGTGCTTGTGGACCATCCTCATTTGGATGCAGTTGGACTTCTTATCAGAAAAGCGAGCTTGTTGGGCCATTTAAACTGGGACGAGTTCGTATCCTATGAAAATTGGGCCAAAAGCTTCTGAAATGTCGATGGGCCGCTCTGTAGAAATTATTGCTTTATGCTTGAATTATCTCTTTATGCTTGTTTTTGGGGACCATCACCATTTGGATTCAGTTGCACTTCTTGTCAGAAATGGGAACTTGTTGGGCCATTTAAACTGGGACAAGTTCGTAACCTATGACAATTGGGCTAAAAGTTTCTGAAATGCCGATGGGCCATCCTATGTTTGGGCTCTTTATCATTTGAAGTTGTTTAACCACGTTATTGCAAAGGTGTACACATGTTGGGCCTTTTCAACTAGGATAAGTTTGCACCTTGTAATAATATGATTGAAGCTTTAAAATGAGAATGGGCCGAATTATATGTTCCACACATCGCATGTATCTCATGCATACACACATCATGTTAACTCTCTTGTGTCTTAAGAGCCATCATAGATATCCGTTGGGTTAGGGAAAAGGGAAGACTTGTTAAAAGGCCAATAGCAAACATGAGCGAATCAGAGAATGAAACATTCCGTATAGATCAGTTGGAAACAAATCTCAGCAAGGTTACTGAACAGTTGCAAGCCTTGACTACTGCTATGGCCAATATAGATGTGCCCCGTACTGAGGGAAACTCTGAGAATGAGAGGTGTGAAGACCCTCCGACTAGATTAAATGATGATATTCAGGGTTTTGATGATGATATGGCTGAATATGCTGCGGGGAAGGTGGCTGTAGGACACAGAAGTGGACGACGCTGTTCCAAGCTCGCGGCCCGGTTGGGAGTACAGAATAGCCCACAGAGGAACTAAACCGGAGAAATAACATGGAGTCGCCACCAGGTGTGAACCGGGAAAATGATTTAAGGCTGCACTCACCCATCGCAAGAGAAGACCTCAAACCGTTGGGTTCGGAATGGTCCCTTACTTATGCCACTTGTAATGAAAGGATTTGTACAATAATCTAACCAAGCCTAAGCAACATATATTTCCAAGGATAATCTACTCCTAAGTTCGCGTGTATAAAATAAATCATCATAACGGCAAACATACGATATCACACACTAATCTCATGAATATGTTGAATCATCAAACACGAAAAATAAATAACAACCTAAACGTAAACGTAAATTGAACGCCTATTACGAAAGAAGATAACCAAATCATGCATAGAGGAATAACGTACTAACGGCTAAATCATGCTTAAGAACCAAGTAACATAATAACGACCTAATCATGCTTGAATACCATCTCATGAACACATCAAATAGATAAATGCGGGAATACAAATAGATGATAACAGTAAAGGTGTCAATAATGGAATGGCATGATTAATTACATAATACAAGAGGAATCACCCAAGAAGCAATTATGCATGAAATGAAAATGAATCAGTTCAGTGTATGTGCGTTCATGTAGCATTTGAAAACCCGTTCGAATGGTAAACAGAAGGTTTGCGTTCGTATAGCGTTCGAGAACAAGTTCGAACGGGACAAGACCTGATGCATGATAAAACAAAATGCATGAGTGTTCGAGTAGCGTTTGTAAATGCGTTCGAATGGTAAATAGAAGGTTTACATTCGTATAGCGTTTGAGAACGCGTTCGAACAGTACCAGACCTGATGCATGATAAAACAAAGAAAATACGTGCGCGTTCGAGTAGCATTAGTAAATGCGTTCGAACAGTAAACAGAAGGTTCGCGTTCGTATAACGTTCAAGAACGCGTTCGAACGGGACAAGACCTGATGCATGATAGACGACGTAACACATATATAGATAAGCAAATGCACAATGTAGGACCCCGTGTGCTCGATTGAACTCATTCCCATTCAATCAGGTGTACCTCATCCGGCGCGGCAAAACATCGTGGTAAATGTAGCCTTTAGGCATTTTCCCTCGAATAGAGGACCTTTAATCCACCCTAGTTAGCCCATGCGCACTAGAATGTAATGTATTCGTAAATAAAGCGATGATATGCAAAGGGTAAATGATATAATAAAAGGCGCGGCAAAATATCGTGGTAAAGGTAGCCTTCAGGCATTTCCCTCGAATAGAGGACCTTTAATCCACCCTAGCTAGCCCATGCGCATTACATCATAATGCATAAAAGATACAGACAACAATATAGGACCTTGTATGCTCGGTTGAGCATATCTCACATTCAACCAAACATACTTCGTCCGGCGCGACAAAGTATTGTCGTAAAGGTAACCTTTTGGACTTTTCTCCCCTCAAATTGAGAACCTTTAGACCAATATATTAAGCCCATGCGCATTACATCATAATGCATACAAATGAATGAGACAATAATGTAGACTTCCGTATATCCGATTAAACGTATCTCACATTCAATCAAACACACTTCGTCTGGCGCGACAAAGTATTGTCGTAAAGGTAGCCTTTTGGACTTTTCTCCCCTCAAATTGAAGAACCTTTAGAATATCATACTTAGCCCATGCGCAATACATCACAATGCATAGAAAGTAAAATGCAGAAAGTAATAGCATACTAACGATTAAATCATGCTTAAAAGATAAATAACATGCTAGCAACCCAATCATGCTCGAATACAAGGTTGGATGAAACAAAATGTGTGAATCTCTCAAGTGATATGTGGCATTGTATCCCGAGTGCAAACCACAATACCGTCCATTTGGATTCGGCTACGAAATTTACGTCCGGGTTTCTATCCGATATACCACAAGAGATAACACATATTCCATTCATTCAAGGACCACAACATATGTCAACAAACGACTCGCATGCGAGGGAATTCTAATAAACAACAAAAAAAGATGAGAATAAATAAAAAGGGTGCCCTCAGGTCTAACCTCTTAGGTCGTCTCTCGAAAGTGCGTTACACGGCCGTCAGAAGGGTTGGTGCTTCGCAATTCCTCCGGTTCACTGGTCCACTGCTCTCGTTCACTGCTTCGGTGTTTTGATCTGTCGTTTCCTCTGTTTTGCTGCTGTTTTACTGCTGTTTCTTGCGGTAATTTAAGGATTTTAAAGTACAGTTTTTTTTGTTACTGTTTTGCTATATTAAGGGAATGTTTTTGGCTACTGTTTTCGGTGTTTGGGCTGCTATTTTGGGGGTGATTTTTTGATCACTGCAGTGCAGTTTCGGGGACTGTTTCTTTCGGTGGTGGCAGTGAGGAACTATGTGACTGTTTCGGTGATGATGTTTGCTGTTTTGGAAGGGTTTCGGTGATGATGGTGTTTATGGGTTATGGTTTCGGTGATGAGAGGAGAAGAGAGAATTATTTCTCTGCTTCTTGCTTTGCCTTGGGTATGAATGTTAAGTTTATTTCTTTTTGTGTTTTTGTGAGAATGAGCTAGGGTGTGAAAGGTTGGTTTAGGCTTCTTTTTATAGGAAAAGGCTAGGGTTTCTCTTGTTTGAATAGGAATGGATCAAGTAATTATGGGGGGAATATTTCTAATTAGTGTTTCACAAGGAAAAAATCTAGTTAATTGGGGACATGATTTGGCTTAATTGGGAAGGTGATATATTTGATTTGTTTATTTAGGTATGTGAATTATTTAGATTGGGATGTGATTTATTTAATTTAGGAATGATGTTATTTTAATTTGTGACATGTTTTAAATGTTTTAATTATTTTTAGGTGGGTTTTGGTGGGCTAAATGGGCTTGGGCGTGAGGCTAGCAACAAAACCAGAAGCACCGACACCATTCGAACGCCTATTCGAACGCTACACGAACACCCGCAATCTGCTTGATGTTCGAATGTGTACATGAACGCAGCACGAACGAAAGCAGTGAACATGTGAATTGAATCCGATGACATACTTATTCTGAATTTCCCCTTTCGACATTCGTTTCTCGCAACTTCCGCAACCTAAAGAGTAGTGCCTCCATACGAGACTCATCATCGGGACTTACATGCAAAATGCAGTGCCTACAGTGGCAGGGTCTCAAGTTGAACTGCAGAAACTCCGAGATCAGGTAGAGTCGGTTACCCATAAGATGAGGGGAAAACATGAAGACCTGTTAGATTATGAGGTAATGACCTTTGAATAATAGTTGCCAGCTCAATTCAAGATGCCAGATATGGCCAGGTTCAACGGGAATAGGGATCCGATGGTCCATCTCCGTCAGTATGTTTCAGTTATGAGTTTAGTGGGTTTATCCAAGCGTCAGGTTCAGAAAATGTTTGGGATGTCACTCGAGGGGGCACCCGTGATATGGTATCACAACCTGGAGAGGAAGATCAAGGAGGATTGAAGGGAATTGGCAGAGGCCTTTTTGAAACAGTATGTCACAAATCTGGAGATTGACTTGTCACTCCGGGAGTTAGAAAACACCAAGCAGAAGCTAGAATAAAGCTTCAAGGAATATGTAGACCTTTGGAGGAGCCAGCTTTTGAAAATGCAGACTCGGCCCTCAGAGAAGGACCAGATAAAGATGATTATCAAGGGTACTAAGCCCTCAATTTATGGAAATCTGAGGAGAATGACTTCTATGATTACTGATTTCCGATAGTTGAGGGAAACTATCATGGATATTGAGGAAGAAGTGGCTGAGAACATAAAGTTTATAGCCTTAATAGGAGGCCCATTGGGGGACCATCAGGTACCAAGCCTGTTGCTGCTGAGATTTTTGTTATCCGGAACCGGCGTTTCTCCAACCTGGGTAGACCTTTGTCTAAGGTACTGGAGAAATTAAAGAGATAGGGACTTCTGAAACCCTTAGAAACAAAACCACTTCCACACCCTCCACCACCACATCTCAACCTGAACCACTATTGCCATTTCCATCAACAGAAGGGCCATGACACTAACAATTGTGCCCGCCTCCGCCATGAAATCCAGGACCTTATAGACTCTAAAAAGATACCCGACCCTGAAACAGAACAGCCTAACACACACAAAAACCCACTGCCGAATTATCACTCCGTCCCACCCCCAACCTATATGATAAACTCTGGCCTACCCGAAAGCCTTGTCATCAAATCCTTTGACTACCAAGCCTTTTGCCTCGGAATTTGGGATATCAACAGCGAAGATGAAACAAAACAGGGAAAGAACTTCTAGGAAGACTTCTCCATTAGTGATGAAGAGGAGGTGAGAGGAATGACACGCAGCGGGCATTTCTACAGTGATACAGTTGAGAAGGGTAAGGAATTGTGAACGGAAGGCAGAGAAGTGTCTGAAAACGTGGAGAATGCTGAAGGGGATGCAGTGCTACGTCAGTTGAGGAAGACACGGGCACATGTTAGCATATGGGAATTGTTGTGTTCGTCTCAGGAGCACAGGCGGGCCATGGTTGAGGCTTTGAGCAAGATAGTGGTGACGGAGGATGCCAACCCCGCAATGTTTGTTTGATCAGAGCAAAAGGAAGCTTTGCAGATAGTAACCTTTTCTAAAGAGGAACTCCCAGCTGAGGGAAGGAACCATAATAAACCTTTATTCATCAGAGCTGAAGTGAGAGGCAATAACACATCTTGTGTGATGGTAGATGATGGCTCATCCATAAATGTTTGCCCATTAAAGATTTTGGCAAGGTAGGGAATGAAGGCAACGGATCTGGATCCCTCCAATATGACCATCAAAGATTATGATGATAGCAAGCGAGGAGTTGAGGGTACCTTTGCCGCAGTAGTCAAGGTTGGCCCGATTGAGGATGAGGTTGAGTTCACAGTGCTGGATATCCCGGACACTTTTGCTTTGTTATTGGGAAGGTCGTGGTTCCACAAGCTTGGGGGTGTGCCCTCCACTCTGCATCAGGTTATTAAGTTTCCCTACGAGGGAGAGATTGTCACCATCCGAGCTGAAGTAGATAATGTTGTGGCTGCTTTAGAGAAATAGCCTTTCGCGAGGTTCCAGGTATCGGCAACTTTTGAGGAGTGGGTGGATCCTAAGGTGGCTAGGATCATGGAGAAGATGAAGTTCGAGCCGGGTAAAGGTTCGACATTGCCAAACTTTAAGGGGCAGACTATCCGGAAAGGGTTGGGATACATGTCTGATGAGGATAAGTCGAAAGCCAAGAAGAAATGGTTGAAGCTGATGGAATGCTTTGTGAAGGGAATGAGATATCAGGGAGAACCTGAACCGGTAGAAGTCAATGGGATTGTGGTGCCTGGGTTTGAGATCTTTCAGGAGGTGATAAGTGAGAAGTCACTGGCATCAGAAATTGTGAAGAAGGAAGAACATAAATTGGAAGAATAGCTGATGAAGTTGGAGAGACTGACCCTTGAGGAAAATGAGGAAGACCCGGCTATGGGAGATGAAGCATTTGTGGAGGATGAAGATGTTTATCTATCTGATTTATTTGAATGTATTCCTGCATCTGCTAGCAATAAAGACAATCATTTTGCTTACTCGTCTGAGTCTATCCCTTTCAATTTGCATAAATTGAGTATATTGTATATCAGTTCCACCAGAACAAATGCATTCAACCATGGTACGCCAGAGAGCCCCAAAGAAATTCTAATTGCAAGTGAGGTTACCTCTGAGGAGCGGGAGAAATTAGAAGAAGTATTAGCCAAATATGCCAAAGTATTTGCTTGGTCTTATGAGGACATGCCTGGAGTAGACAGAAGCATCGCCCAACCTGCCATACCAACTTATCCAAATATGAAGCCGGTGAAATAGAAACTTCGACGGATGAGACCTGAGTGGGCCGAGAAAGTCAGAGAAAAAGTCATGAAACAGATAGATATGGGATTCCTGTAAGTGGTGAAGTATCCTGAGTGGTTGGCAAATATTGTGCCGGTGCCGAAGAAAGACGGGAAGGTTAGAATGTGTGTGGATTACAGAGTTCTTAACAAGGCTTGCCCGAAAGATGATTTTCCTCTACCTCATATAGATGTGCTAGTTGACAGTGCGGCTTTATCTGCCATATATTCATTTGCAGATGGGTTTTCAAGATACAATCAGGTTCTCATGGCTGAAGAAGAAAACACAAGACTGCCTTTGTCACCGAGTGGGGCACATATTGTTACAAGGTAATGCCGTTTAGGCTCAAGAATGCATGAGCTACTTATCAGCGGATGGCCACTACACTATTCCACGACTAGATGCACAAAGAGATTGAAGTATATGTGGATGATATGATGGTGAAATCAGAGACAAGAATTGGGTATATAGAAGCACTGGAGAAGTTCCTTCAGAGAGTTGACAAATACAACTTGCGGCTGAATCCCAAGAAATGTGTGTTTGGGGTAACATCAGGAAAGTTGCTGGGACATACAGTGGGAATGGGAGGAATAGAGGTAGACTCTGAGAAGATCAAAGCAATCACAGAGATGCCAGCACCAAAGACTGAGAAGGAAGTCAGAGCATTCCTCGGGAAAATTCAGTACATCAGTCGATTCATCGCCAAGTTGACATCAGTATGTGAGCCTTTCTTCAAACTGCTAAGAAAAGACCAGCCAGTGAAATCGAATGAGCAATGTCAAGCAGCCTTCGACAAGATCAGAGAATACTTGGTAAAGCCTCATGTATTGAAACCTCTAAGGCCGGACTAACCTTTGATATTGTATTTGGCCATAGAATCAGAAGCACTGGGGCAATGATGGTACATGCAGATGAGACATAGGTAGAGCATGCAGTCTACTATCTCAGTAAGAAGATGCTTCCGTACGAAGCCCGTTATCAAGAGGTAGAGAATATCTGTTTGGATTGACTGCATTGATAGCCTTGAAGGCTGAGAGCGTGGAGGTCTACGAAGATTTGATGTTGGTAGTCCGACAGATGCAGGGAGAATGGGAATTGAAGGAAGAACGGTTGAAACCTTACCTTTTTCACCTCAGAAAGTTGGCACAGGCTATCCCTGATTGTAAGTTTCAGCATTTGCCTCGAGAAGAAAATCAGATGGCAGACGCATTGGCTACACTTGCAGCGACCTGGGAAAATCCAGAGAAGTTAGTGATGAGACCATTAGTACTGACAACAGCAAGCAAACTTGTTTATGAGATAGAAAGAGTTTTGGAAGTGGAGATCGACGACGGGAAACCTTGGTACCATGATATTCAGCGAGACCTGGAACACAGAGAATTCCCAGAAGGAGCAAGCAGAAAAGACAGAATAGCCATTCAGAATTTGGCTTCTCAGTATGTGATTTTGAAAGGAGAATTGTATAAGAGACAGGTAAATGGCGTTCAGCTGAAGTGTTTGAGAAAAGTAGAGGCTCAGAAGGCAATGGAAGAAATACATGCCGGGGTATGTGGACCACATATGAATGGGTTGAATTTGTCTCGCAAGATTGTAAGACAAGGTTTCTAATGGTTGACCATGGAGACAAACTATGCAAAGCTGGTAAAACATTATCATGATTGTCAAGCACACGGTAATTTGAGCCATCTGCCGCACACAGAGTTGCACCGGCTATCAGAGCCATGGCCTTTCTCAGCATGGGGAATTGATATGATCGGGGAGATTCGACCGAGTGCATAGAATGGACATCGTTTCATAGTAGTGGCAGTGGAATACTTCTCAAAATGGGTGGAAGCCGAGTCATTTCGTAACGTCACAGCAAAGCAGATGGCGAAGTTCATAGCTAAGAACATCATATGTCAATATGGGATGCCACATCATGTAGTGACAGATAACGGAGTTCAGTTTCAAGGGGAAACGATGGCAATGCTACAGAGATAAGGGATAGGACAACACAAGTCGTCACCTTACCGGCCCAGGCAAATGGGGCAGTCGATGCAGCCAATAAGACAATAAAGAAGATATTAGCCAAGATGACAAAGAACTGCAAAGATTGGGTCCATAAGTTACCATATGCCCTGTGGGGGTACCAAACATCAGTAAGAACAGTAACAAGAGCTACGCCTTACTCTTTGGTCTATAGAATGGAAGCAGTACTGCTAGTGGAAGTTGAGATACAATCCATACGGGTTCTAGCAGAAGCAGAGTTGCCTGAATAGGAATAGGCCTCACAGAGATTTGTGCAGTTAGCACTACTGGATGAGAAGAGGATGAAGTCCTTGCATCATATGCAGATATACTAGAAGAGGTTTGATCGGGCATTCAACAAGAAGGTGCGTCCTAATAAGATCAGAAAGGGTGACTTGGTACTTAAGCAGTCGAGGCCGTCGACGACAGACACAAGAGGAAAGTTCAGACCTAACTGGGAAAGACCTTAGATAGTGCAGAAGTAATAGGAAATAAGGCAGTGAGACTGTCAGATTTGGAAGGGAATGAGTTCACCGAGCCGATCAACGTAGATAGATTGAAACAGTACTTCGCTTGAGAAAGAGAAGACCTAGCAGAAGACCTAACCCAACGGGATAAGGAATTCATGCATGCATACACATAACGAATCTGCATTCATTTTTGTGTTTTGTTTTGTTTTGTATTCATAGGTTTCAAAGAAGAAAAGAAGAAAACGACAAATGCAAGCCAACTAGAAGCAACAACGCATCAGTATCAGTTTGGGGGCGAGGCCCACGTCAGTGTCAGTTTGGGGCGAGGCCTACATCAGTATCAGTTTGGGGATGAGTCCTAGGGCCGAGGTCCACATCAGTATCAGTTTGAGGATGAATCCCATGATCGAGGCCCACACATATCATCAGCAATTTTGGGGATGAGTCCCAAGGTCGAGGCCCACGTCAGTACCAGTTTGGGGGCGAGGCCCACGTCAGTATCAGTTTAGGGCCGAGGCCCACATCAGTTTCAATTTTGGGGATGCGTCCCAGGGTCGTGACCCATATCAGCATCTGTATCAGCCTTGGAGATGAGTCTCAGGGTTCAGGCCCACATCCACATCAGCATCAGTATCAGCAGTTTTGAGGATGCGTCCCAGGGTCGTGACCCACATCATCATCAGTTTTGGGGATGCGTCCCAGTGTCGTGACCCACATCATCATCAGTTTTGGGGATGCGTCCCAGGGTCGTGACCTGCATTGTCAGCGATATTGGGATGCGTCCCAGGGTCGAGGCCCCTGTTATCGGTTGCAGTTGTCGAGATGCGTCCCAAGGTCGTTGGCCCCCTACATAATCAGATTTGGGAATGCGTCCCAAGGTCGTGACCCACATTGTCAGTGATATTGGGATGCGTCCCAAGGTCGAGGCCTCCGTTGTCTGTTGCAGTTATTAGGATGCGTCCCATGATTGAGGTCCACTACGTCATCAACTCAGCTTGAAGCGGTAGGCAAGTCAGGTGGCAGCTGGCGAGCGTAAGTAAAAATGCATTACACAACATTGATAGAATTATCATTATCACACACTGCACAAGTCCCATCAAAGTGGGGGCGACTGTAGGCACTGCATTTTGCATGTGAGACCCAATGATGAGTCTCATTTGGAGACACTACCTTTTAAGTCACGGAAGTTGCGGGAAACGAATGTCGGAATGGGAAATTCATAATAAGTATGTCATCGGATTCAATTCACATGTTCACTGCTTTCGTTCATGCTACGTTTGTGAACACGTTCGAACGTCAAGCAGATTACGGGCGTTCGTGTAGCGTTTGAATCAGCATTTGAATGGTGTCGGTACTTTTGGTTTTGTTGCTAGCCTCACGACCCAAGCCCAATTAGCCCACCAAAACCCACCCAAAAATAATTAAAACATTTAAAACATGTCACAAATTAAAATAACATCCTTCCAAAATCAAACAAATCACATACCTAATCAAAACAAATCAAATATATGATCTTCCTAATTAAGCCAAATCATGTCCCCAATTAACTAGATATTTTCCTTGTGAAACACTAATTAGAAATATTCCCCCATAATTACTTGATCCCATTCCTATTGAAATAAGAGAAACCCTAGCCTTTGCCTATAAAAGAAACACAAATCCAACATTAGTACCCCTAGCTCATTCTCACAAAAAAAGCACAAAAAGAAATAAACCTAGCTAGAGCATTCACGTCCCAAGCACGAGAAAATAACCCTCACATTGCCGAGAATCACAACCCATCCAGCACCCCCATATTGCCACACAACCATCACAAAAAAAGACCAATATTGCCACAAAACCAACCCCAAAACAGCCCTTATTCACAGCAAACAGTAGCCAAAAACAGTCCCTTAATATAGCAAAACAGTGACAAAAAAAACTGCACTTTAAAACCCTTAAATTACCAAAAGAAACAGCAGTAAAACAACAGCAAAATAGAGGAAACGACGGTTCAAAATAGTGAAGCAGCGAGCGAGAGTAGTGGACCAGTGGACCGGAGGAGTTGCGGAGCATCAACCCTTCCGACAACCGTGTAACGCACTTTCAAGAGACGACCTAAGAGGTTAGACCTGAGGGCACCCTTCTTATTTATTCTCATCTTTTTTATTGTTTATTAGAATTTCTTCGCATGAAAGTCGTTTGTTGATATATGTTGTGGTCCTTGAATGAATGGAACATGTGTTCTCTCTTGTAGTATATCGGATGGAAACCCAGACGTAAATTATGTAGCCGAATCCGAATGGACGGTATTACGGTTTGCACTCGGGATACAATACCACGTATCACTTGAGAGATTCACACACTTTGTTTCATCCAACCTTGTATTCGAGCATGATTGGGTTGCTAGCATGTTATTTATCTTTTAAGCATGATTTAGTCGTTAGTATGCTATTGCTTTCTGCATGTTATTTATTTATGCATGATGATATAGTACACATGGGCTAACTAGGGTGGATTGAAGGTCCTCTATTCGAGGGAAATGCCTAAAGGCTATCTTTTCCACGAGGTTTTGCCGCGCCATACGGAGTATGTTTGATTGATTGTGAGATATGTTTAATCGAGCATACGAGGTCGTATATTATTGTTGTCTTTATTTTATATACATGGTAACATAATGCGCATGGGCTAACTATGGTGGATTAAAGGTCCTTTATTCGAGGGAAATGCATGAAGGCTACCTTTACCACGATGTTTTGCCGCGCCTTTTATTATGTCATTTACCCTTTGCATATATTTGCTTTATTTACGCATGCATTGCATTCTTGTGCACATGGGCTAACTAGGGTGGATTAAAGGTCCTCTATTCGAGGGAAATGCCTAAAAGGCTACCTTTTCCATGATGTTTTACCGCGCCGGACGTGGTGCACCCGATCGAATGTGAAATGTGTTCCATCGGGCACACGAGGTCCTACATTGTGTATTTTTTTATCCATATATATGTTTGTGTCATTTCGGATTCCATTTTTGGCAATCTCATTCGAACGAGTTTCCAAACGCTACATGAACGTATGCATTCTGTCTCATCTCGTTCGAACACGTTTCCAAACGCTACACGAACGTATGAATTCTGTCTCATCTCATTCGAACATGTTTCCAAACGCTACACGAACGTATACATTCTGTCTTATTTCTGTTCGAACGTGTATCAGAACGCTACTCGAACGCTTGTATTCTATTTACCGTTCGAACGCGTTTACGAATGCTACTCGAACGAGTATGCATTTTATTGTATCATGCATCAGGTCTCATCCCGTTCGAACGCATTATCAAACGCTATATGAACGTAGACATTATGTTTATCGTTCGAACGCGTTATCAAACGCTACTCGAACGCTTGCATTTTTTTTACCGTTTGAACACGTTTACGAACGCTACACGAACGCACACACACTGGACATATTCTTTTTATCATGTTTCATGCATGTTTGTTCCCCTAGTCATTCCTTTCCCCATCATATGTTTAGTTATCTCTCTTCAATATTTATGCACTTAATTGCCTCTTTTTAATATGCATGCTTGTACAATTATTGTTTATTTGCGTCTCTGTGTTTATCAATATAATGTGTTCATGAAATTATATGTTTGCCATTATTCTAATTCATTTTCTTTATGCATGAACTTAGAAGTAGATTATCCTTGGAAATATATGTTGCTTAGGCTTGGTTAGATTATTGCACAAATCATATCATTACAAGTGGCATAAGTAAGGGACCATTCTGAACCCTATGGTTTGAGGTCTTCCCTTGCAAGGGGTGAGTGCTGCCTTAAATCATTTTCACGGTTCACATCGGGTGGTGACTCAATGTTATTTCTCCGGTTTAGTTCCCCCGTGGGCTACTCCATACTCCCAACCGGGCCGCAAGCCCGGGACAGCATCACCGATTTCTGTGTCCTACAATTGTATATGACTGCATTATAAGATATGGGGATACCTCATTTAAGCGTAAATATTATACCTGCATCAGTAAGGAACCATTCCAAACCGAAACGGGCTGTGATCCCAATAGTGTAGTGGTTGCCAACATTATAAGCATAGCGATAAATCCCATTTCGCTCATACACTTACCTCATCCAAAAAAAAAATTATGAATCTACCCATTTCTTGAAATAAAAACATAATAACCCCAAATTTGATAAATTCCAAAAAAAAAAATTATATACGAATTGTTACATCAAATACAACCTAATAAATATATAATAAATTTAAAAAAATTCTAAATTTTTTTGATAATAAAAATCTACCAAGTTTTTTTTGTTACATCAAAATATTGATTCTTATAAGACCAGAGTGTTTTAGCCCAAATGTTTTATATTATTA
Source organism: Zanthoxylum bungeanum (assembly GCA_019454045.1). Lineage (NCBI taxonomy): Eukaryota > Viridiplantae > Streptophyta > Magnoliopsida > Sapindales > Rutaceae > Zanthoxylum > Zanthoxylum bungeanum. The sequence continues at coordinate 164,814 of SKCR01026569.1, forward strand.
CTTGATTATCAAAAGGTCGATCCCTTATTTTAGGAATTTTCGTACTATTTATAATACTTTATCACAAGGAAAATAAACAGATAATGGTTATATCCCATTCATGTTCCTCAATAACTGGCGCACTCCCTAAAATCTCGAACTTTCCCTATTCTAGACGGTTGTCCAGCTTAAAGAAATGAAAAGTAATTAACTGGTTGTCTCATTCCTTGTTTAGAAGATTCATGTCATTAAAAAGCTGATATTTATGGCTCATTCCCTGTGTGACTTCTGCTTGCCTTTGTTATAGCCAAACTCGATATAGACTTTCTATTGAGGAGTCCTAAATTTAGACTCTGATGGAGGTTCTCGTATCAGATTCTGACGATAGGTTCTGGTGTGAGACTCTGATAGAGGCCCTAATTTCAGACTCTGGTGATTGTTGACTTTCAGGGTACGAAGGTGTACCTAATTTCAGACAAGAATTGGACTTCTAAGGGTTTGCTAGTGGTGTTTGGCAACTGGCAGGTCGTTGGCATCAATCGTGTTGTTTTTCCTCTGAGACTATCGATGAACCAAGGTATTTTGCTAGCTAATGTTTTTGAGTGTAAAGTTTATACTTTTCTGGTCAATCGTAGGGTCTGGCATGTTTTTCCTTTTTTTTTTCTTTTTTCACCTTTTGGTTCTATATACATTCCCCCCGCCTTGAATTGTCCAAAGAGAGGGTCAAGTTCATGAATCAGTTTGTCGCCTCAAGGGGGAACGAGGTGATCAATATCAATATGGTTGTAAATAAGGATGGTCTTCAGGACCTAATGCACTGTGGTCCTTATTTCTCCCCATTGAGTACTGATGACTCTTTTTCTCTATTATGGGAGAATGATCAATGGGTGGTTCTCCCATCATAAGACTCATTTTTGTCAGAAGTTTGTGGGTAAGCAAATGTCTGCCATAGGTTTGAATCTCTCTGCCCCTGAATCTATTGTGGCATATGAAATTATTACCCTTGATGATTTTGATTGGACGAAATTGAAAAACTCCAGGGGATGGAGAACGGTTCTGAATGAAGCAGAGACCCATATGTGAAGAGCGTCGGTTTGAAGTTGCGTTACAAGCCTGAAAATCTGGGTCTTGAAATATTCACTATTATTTTATAGGTACCCCTGATGATCCCGTTCGAATTTTAAAGACGAAACCCGACGCTGATGAAGCCCAAACTTATAATAATCTCTTATTGTTGCCTCTTCTATAGCTCAAATCTCACAAGAGCCTCTCCCTACTTCTTCAACTATAGTCTGACTCCCATTTGTTGCTACGTCACCCCCATCAAAGTTAGATTTAGGAGGAAGTACCTCTGAACCACCTTTTATCTGTTGGGATTCCTACTCCAGCCCACCCTAGGTCTCCAACTCCCTCAGATAAAGAGGAAGGCTAGCTCCAACATTGCCATAAGAAATAGAAAATTGAGAGCTAGCGGACATGCCCTTCAAGGATTGAGACAAGAAAAAGCCCTACAAGCGCCGCTACTGGGTCTGGCGCCCTGACATCAGGGTCTGCTTTGCCTACTACTCACTCTAGCCTAGCCCCAGTTCTGTCTATATTTCTGCCTCCCGCCTCTACCTCGAAGTCCTTTATCTCAGTCTCTAAATCATTTACCTTTACTTCTGGATCTCTGTTGCTCATTATGTATTGCCTTCGTTACAGCCTCCTTCGGGCCCTTCTTCAAGCAATGCACAACAACTCTCCTAGCTGTCATATATTAGTACTTCAACCTTTGATGTTGGGGAGTTGTAGAATCTGCTGGGCTCTATATGCCCCATCATTTTCTGCTTTATTTTCTTCAAGATCCTACCCTTAGAAATGGGATCCTATTGTTCAGTGGGGTGAGTGCCATCTCTGCAGCCCAATTGATACGAACGTCAGAGATTCACCTCTACGAGGCTCAGAATGATTTGGCTCAGGCTTCAGAATAGATGGAGTAATAAAGGGAGAGTTGAAGCGCGAGGTCGAGGCTCGCAAGAAGGCTGTGTCTACTTTGGCTGCCACCCAGTCAGAGCTCGAGGAGAAGTTGGCTTAGCGGGAGATTGAAAATCAAGATCTACATGCGGACCTGGCCTCGCCTGTTCATAAAAGGAGGGGCTTCGCGCTGAAGTGTCTAAGGTTCAACAGGTGGAGTCTCTAATTTTACTTTGTTTCCAGCTACCTTCTATTTCTTATGTGTCATTTTCTTACAGTACCTGATGTGTTGGTTTTCTATAAGGTCCCAAGATCAAACAAGACATGAAATTATGTGTGAACACATCAACGGAGGTAGCGGAATACTCACATTGATCGGTAGAGTCGATTTGAAGACAAATGAAACCAAAAAACGCACTGCCATGTAAGCCTACTGCATGCAGTCCACTGCCTACAAAAACAGAAAATTGAATGAGAAAACGGAGCTCCTAGCTTCGTCGGATGGATCCCGTCTCATGGTCGAACCTCCCTACCACCTTCGCAAGACTTGTAAGTGTGCTAGCACTTGATTTCTCACCATGAGAAACCACTCTTAGCTTCCCTATTGCTCACGTTTTTCTGGTTCAAAACCAGTGAGCATTGTGCCCATTTGGCGTGAGAGAGAGAGAAGAGAGCATTTGAGAGAGATGAAATGTTTTGTGTTGATTAAAATGATTTACCAAAAATCAATTATATTTATGCCTAATATTTATTAAATAAATAATAAAATTATGACACAAAACATGCAATGGCTTAGAGTGTCAAACACTCAATTTCCATGCAATAACATTGAGTGCATTGTACACTATCTACATGCAAAGCATTAGAATGACATGTGTCATGTGGGCCCCACACGTTTCCAAATGAAAGTGGGCCCACGTGCACTCACGCGTTCGGGTTCGATATTTCCGAAATACCGAGCTTACGTCGCGACGTTAATTCAATCGAATTTAAATAAATAATTGCGCCTGGCGAAATTATTATTTACGTCGCTAACGAATTAATTCTGAATTAACTCGTTTGCCCGAATTAAAATCTAATTTTAATTCCGCGTCGAAATCTAATTTCGTTTAATATATCGAATATATTAATTCGTCGATTAATTCCAAATTAATCGTTCTCTCTTCTCTTTAGACGACATTTTATCCCGGATAAAATATCTCCATTATTAATCCTAGATTAATTTTCTCTCTCTTCTATTATAATCCCAGATTGTTCAAGAGTGCGAGTTGTGCGTCATCGGTGGATTATCGGGAAGCGACCCATGAGATCCCCGGATAATCTGGCAGTAAATACGGTCGTCGGAGTATCCGAATCACGTACGTACCAAGTACTACGTTCTACCGATTTACGAGACAAGGTCGACTCCTAGCAAAGCACCAAGTCTACCTAATTCTCCGGACATATCCATTAAAGAATATTAAGATCTGTATCAAGCGTAGTATACTAATGTATTGTGTATATCGGCCCAGTATCGGATAGTCACGTGCTAGGGCTGGGGCTGGATAAGTGTCTGCCCCGTCCGAAACACATATCGGATGTCTGGTAACTAGTCTCTATAATCGGATATTCATGACCTGGTCATAATATCACGATTGGATGCGCATCACTTTAAGAGCACTAATACCGTATCCTGCGTGACATCATCTCCATTATGACTGGAGTGACACTTCCGTCTTGACATCACATCCAATACACTACGATTCTCATATATACCCGGCATTGGCGTACACAGAACCGGTTACAGTCCTAGACGACCTACAACTGTATATCGATTGTCGTAAGCATTAGCGATGTAAGTCTCAGGTTAAGACTATACACACCTACCTTGATTTCGGCCTCCCATAGACACATCGTCAATACCAATGGGATTCCGAGGGGTCTATCCAGAGCGAAGCTGTTTCCCGTACCATCGGTGTGAAACACGACCTCCTATCGCACTTGCATAAGTATCCAATACTTATATATATGAGAACTATGTCGTTGTGCCCTCACAACGCGCACAAGTGCAATACTAGCCTATTCCGCATTATCGATGTCCAGTCTCGATAATACTACGGCTAGGGATATTTAATGATTAATCCTTCGTGGACTGATACTGTCTCATATCATCTCAATCCAGGAACTAATCATAGGGACCTCTCTTCATTTATATATCTATGGTGATCTAATCACAAATGACGAGAGTGCAATTTCCTTGTTACATAGTTAATTTGCTACAAAAACACAATGATCTGTGCAAATAGTGACGCTATGGGTCATTTTGTCCAACAATCTCCCACTTGGCACATTGCGAGTCACTCAAGTGTCCTACACCTGAACTATGTACGGTTCGCTCAAATTGCTGAGGAAAGGTTTTCGTCAGCGGATTTGTTCGATTATCGTTTGACGCGATTTATACGATCATCACATCGCCACGATGTATGATCCGAACGAATCAGATGATATAGAAGTATATATCTGGATCGTCGATGAGACCTTTAATTCCTTAGCCTGTGCTGACGCCTAGCTCAGCTGCTAACAGAACTATATCTAATCTAATTAGATTTATTATCGATCCAAATGGCTTCTATTGCTGCCTCAGCTGCAGCAATAATCCGCATTTGTTGTTTATTCGGTAACAGTTATCTTGCTTGGAAGATTTCCAGCTCACTGTCCCGTTATTCAAACTTTATAGTACCGCAGTATTATAATCGTTTGGAAACTTGCTGCAGTGATCCCAGTCACTTCAAGTTCTCCCTCTCCATAGTTTAAGATAGCATCTTTAGTTCTCAGAGATACTAACAGATGTTCTTAATTTCAATCCAGTGACTGTCACTGGATTGACCTGATTGTGACTCCATATGCTTGAAGCGTATGAGACACCAATACAAGTACATTTTAAATGTACAATTTCCCAGAGAGTGTTAACAAACTCCAAATCTATCCCAGTAGATCTTTATTCCTTGAATAAAGGTGTTACTCCCCAGAATTCTACGGAGAATTTCTTATGAAGAATATCTATGAAAGCCAAGCTTTCACCAATTGCTTTATGGGAATTTCACTGTCAGTGCGCTCTCCCACTAACCTCCTTATATACACAAGAATTATTTAGTTTTGAATCAAATCATAAACATTATGATTATTTCAAAATAACAGTTCCAAGAACCTTATGCTTGCATCAATCCAAACATGGATCGAATAACCCGCAAAACCTTGTTTGTCGGTTATATAAAATCGTCAGGATGCTGTAAATATCCTCCAAAAGGTTTCCTTTTCAGGAAAGCGATTTTGATCTATAACTGACATATTTCATAAATGAAATATATAGTTATTTTCAAGCATTTTCAAAATGGATTTACCATGGCAACAGGTAAAAGGTTGAACCGTTATTAACATAATGTTGATAACGATACCTTTCCGTCAAAAGCCTAGCTTTGTACGTTGGTATGTTGCCATCCATGTATGTCTTCCTTGAAGACGTTAAATGTACCATAGGCACAATGCTTGTGGTACAAACAACTAGTATCCAAAATAGTTGTTATACATGGAATCCATTTCGAACTCATGGCACTTTGCCTCAACAGGGAGTCGATACCTCGTATCACTTCCTCATAACGTAGTCGGATGGTACACCTCCATAAGATTGACATCATTATGAGGTTAGATCAGAAACCCATACCCTAGGTTGTTTTCTGACTCTATCCAACTACGAAGTTCTTGTGTATTTAAAGATTAATGGTATAGATTCATCATAGATGAACTATTTGTGTTCCATTAAGGACTTCGTGCCTGGAACGGTATTACTCCGATTTTCATCGAGTATCACTATCCTCCCACTGACCACTGCATATCGGTATTCCTCTCAGGAAAACCGCATGGTGAGCAACAATTATATTGTTCTCATGTGGGATTTACAAGTACTATACTTAAGGTTTCTCTTAAGATAACCTATATTGGCACTTATCCAATTTGGGTCCTTAGTTTGGTATCATCCAAACGCTATGCCTGGCATACCCAAATTATCAGGGATGAGAAACCTAGTTTCTTCCCTGTTCATATCCTATATGATATCTGTCAAACAGATTTATATGGAACCTTATTCTAAATAAGTTTTGCACTGTTAATACATATCCTGTTGAAGGAAATAGTAGCTCAGAGCGACTCGTGATAAACCTTATTATGTCCAACAAAATTCGGTTTTAGTTCGACACATCGTCTAACTGACGTGTCTCGAAAGGACATCATCTGAAAGATACCATACTCTTTCATGTACGTATGAAACTTACTGCTTAAGTATTTTCCATTACGGTATTACCGTGCGCGGAAATAACACTATAGCCGATCTGTTAGTCTACTTCGTGTCGAAACTCTAAAAGTTTCTGATTTGTGTTCTTCAAAAGAAACACATAACCACAACGTGATGTCACATCCGTTAAGGTCACGAAATATTCATGTTAACATCTAGCCTAGCTAGATATGGGCCCACTACTTCACCATGAATAGGGCTAACAGATCGGTGGCCATTTACACTATTACCTAGTAAATAGTATTTTAGGTACTTTACCTAGTAAACTAGATTCGTAGACCTTATTTGAATAGTCAAATCAGTCCTAGTACCCACTCTTCAAAAGTGTGGATATACGAGTCTTGTTTAATTGTGTCCCAGACAACAATGCCACAAATAAGTCTCTATTGATCAAATCAATTTGAGCTATTTATTTGTCATTTATATGTTTGAGATTTTATTTTATTCAAAATATAAATTATGTTATTTACATCTAATGTATTTATCTCAGTATCATCTTTATATAATGAAACACTTTAGTGTTCTAGAATATAAAGGTTTTATCCGCATCGGATTAAACACTGATATAGAGATAATGTCTCTAGTCAAACTAGTTACATTATAACATTTCCTAATTTAAGTACATACCCTAAGGGTAGTTCCTAAACTTAGGTATCTACGGTCGAAACAACGACTTTCGTCCCGTTTCCAATTCGCAGAGAAATCTCGGCTTGAAGCCAGTATCCAGCTCACAGCGGATTCTGAACGTCAATACATATATGTATTATGTACCACACTAAGTATTTAAAATCCAATTTTAATACTAGTAGTAAACATAACTTTGACAAATATTTTTAAAGTTAGAGCCTCTCCCTATCTTTAATTCCTTCGTGTCTTCCATATCCAAATGGTAGTCACTTTGGGATATGTCAATTATCATTTCAATATTTCACAAACCTTTGGCCAACCCTTGGGTTTCGGAATATCGAAATGATGTGCACCTTGTGCAACTTGCCCAATTGCAAACTTTGACTTTTCTCCACTAGAATGGTCAATTAATTCTCCAAGAATTATTAATTGCAATTTTAATACTTTTAAATCTAAAGATAGATTTATTGTAAGTATATTAATTAAGCACTAAAGTCATCATCACATAAATCTTCCAAAGACTTTATGCTCTACTATTTGCTTAATTATGGGCTTAGTCATAATAAGTTATTTTATCAAATAAATTAACCTATTATTTATTCCCAATATGAAAATTAAATCATTTAAAGCATTTAATCCAATGATTATATATTTTAAATATTCAACTTTTCAATATTTCCTGATTTCAATAGTCCAACTATTTAATCAATTTAATAAGGTACTATTTATTATAATGATTACAATAATCCAATTATTTAATCAACTATAATTTTAATATTGATTACTATAATCTAATTATAAAATCAACTACATATTGAATGAGTTTGTATATAGTCCAACTATATATATATTTAAAACAACATAAAATATTAGTCCAACTAATATTTTTGATTAATATGACGAGTAAAATATAGATGAGCGCGTTTAGCGAGTATTCGAACGAATGTTGCAAATTCAATACTTGCCTCCCACTATTTTTCGTCGAGCCTCTAACCCTCTGTCGAGTACTCGGGAAACCGTTGTTTCCTAGTGGGCTAGGATCCCGTTAAATATCACACAATCTTGACTTTGGCCAACAAATTGTATGATAATTAACTAGGTAGATCTCGAAGATCAATGGATCTAATCCAACTCCTAGATCCAGTAGGTGGACATCCAAGTCCTAAACATATATCTTATATATGTCTATACATCGAATGTATATCCTAACATTTTTCCTCTGAATCAACTAGGCCTTGGCTTTGGCACAACAAACCTAATGATCCCAGTCAAGCGCGGACCCATTGACAAGGAAGCTTCGTAATCAATGTCGTTGGACAAGAAGTGGTCTTGACTTTGGCCAACAAACCACAACTTGGACAAGACACCAATATGGAACAAAGCCTCGTGATTAAAACACATCTTTGAAGGACAAGGGCTTGACTTTGGCCAACAACCCCTGCCAATCTAGGATCTTGAGTAAGAATCACTCAATGGAAGGAAAAACGCATGATATTTGATGAGGGCTTTTCGCGTGCAAATTGGCTACCAATTTAATTATCTATGTTAAGGTCTCATCATCATACACCCTTAAACATGCATTCTAAATACATAATAAAGCGAGTATGAAAATAAATAATAATGATATGCGGATGGATACTTAACACATTGATCCTAGATCAAATCTCTCCCTTTCTCACTCAAGCTAGCACTAGTATTACTTCTACCCGTTACACTACACTTCTAAAGAAACCTCATATACATAGAGGGGAATAGGTGAGAAGAGAATACAAAGAGAATAGAGGTGATAAGGCTGGACACGCAGGTCCAATTTAATAAATCGAATTATTACAACAATTTCTAAAATTGCCCCCGTCTAATATCCATCCGATATACATTATTCATTCAACACAACCACGTATTCACACACATAAGCATGCTATCAATCATCTAATCAAATTAATTAATCTGATAATTAAGTGATCATCCAATGTTCAAACAACGATTTGATTTTGTTCGAGTCAAACTCGTTTTTGCGAATAAGTACTTAAAGTACGAATTCATGAATTAAATTAACTACATCATTAAATCTAATTTAACATGTATTTAATACTAATTCATTATTCAATTCCAAATTAAATATTACACTTTTATTCAATAAACTTTTTCGATTTAAATTCCAAATTTAATCGTAACGCGTCTCAAAGACCGATTAACGTCCAATGTCAATTCAATTAAAGTCCAATGGGCTTTTGATTGATTCTTAAGGCGTGGACTTTTGGTCAACTCGGGTCAAACCGATAACCAAAGTCCAATCCGGGATTTACCCAATAAGCCATAAATCAATCTTGGCCCATTAGGCCCAATTGAACTTTAAAGGTTCATTAAGTGGCATTTGGGCTTTATGGTCAAGGTTTTGGGCCCAATTGGATCCAATCCATTTGGCTTAAACCAAACTTGATAAAATCAAGCCCAATAGGCCCAATTACAATATTAAAGTCCAATTTCCAAAATTAGGCCCAATTAATTAAATATGACAAAATCCAATTTCATATTCAATTAAAATAAAGTGTATTACATGATTAATCAACTAAATCAATATTTCTAAAACACCATATTAGTCCAATTAATCATGCTTAATTCATTATTACATGTCCAACATACAAATTGAAAAATCAAACCCATTTACATGCTACTAAGCTCTCGGCCAAGGAGGGATTTTGTGTCCGATTCGGTTTCAATCCAATCGAACCTACAATCGACATTAAATCACCATCCAATTTAATTACATACACATCCAATGTCATAAAATCAAAAATGCCAAGACAATAAAGGGCATACACATTCGGCCAACACAAGGATTTTGGGGTTTTTGTCCAATTCGAAATCCAATCTAATTCTATTCAAATTAACATCAACCTAAATGATTTCAACTCATCAAATGAATCATAAATCAAAAAATTCCAAAAATCCCAAATATGCTTCAACTTTCGGCCAAGGTTAGATTTTGGGGTTTTTTGTCCAATTCAAAGTACTATCCAATAGACCTTAAATTAACATCAAACACTATGATTCCAATTCATCAAATTAATCAAAATCAAAAAATTTCTAAGAACCCAAAATCATCACACATTCGGCCAAGATGCAAAAATTTGGGGAAAATAATTCTAAATCATTTTTCAACAAATTGGTCCAACCAAAATGAAATTAAACATGTTATAAGCATACTTAAACAAACAATTCATTCAAATCATGCTCAACAAACATTTACCCAAATTTTAAACCCTACAAATTTCATGCTTGCAACCTAAGCTCTTGATGCCATTGTTGGTTTTCTATAAGGTCCCAAGATCAAACAAGACATGAAATTATGTGTGAACACATCAACGGAGGTAGCGGAATACTCACATTGATCGGTAGAGTCGATTTGAAGACAAATGAACCCAAAAAACGCACTGCCATGTAAGCCTACTGCATGCAGTCCACTGCCTACAAAAACAGAAAATTGAATGAGAAAACGGAGCTCCTAGCTTCGTCGGATGGATCCCGTCTCATGGTCGAACCTCCTACCACCTTCGCAAGACTTGTAAGTGTGCTAGCACGATTTCTCTCACCATGAGAAACCACTCTTAGCTTCCCTATTGCTCAGTTTTTCTGGTCAAAACCAGTGAGCATTGTGCCCATTTGGGCGTGAGAGAAGAGAGCATTTGAGAGAGATGAAATGTTTTGTGTTGATTAAAATGATTTACCAAAAATCAATTTATATTTATGCCATAATATTTATTAAATAAATAATAAAATTATGACACAAAACATGCAATGGCTTAGAGTGTCAAACACTCAATTTCCATGCAATAACATTGAGTGCATTGTACACTATCTACATGCAAAGCATTAGAATGACATGTGTCATGTGGGCCCCACACGTTTCCAAATGAAAGTGGGCCCACGTGCACTCACGCGTTCGGGTTCGATATTTCCGAAATACCGAGCTTACGTCGCGACGTTAATTCAATCGAATTTAAATAAATAATTGCGCGTGGCGAAATTATTATTTACGTCGCTAACGAATTAATTCTGAATTAACTCGTTTGCCCGAATTAAAATCTAATTTTAATTCCGCGTCGAAATCTAATTTCGTTAATATATCGAATATATTAATTCGTCGATTAATTCCAATTAATCGTTCTCTCTCTCTTTAGACGACATTTTATCCCGGATAAAATATCTCCATTATTAATCCTAGATTAATTTTCTCTCTCTTCTATTATAATCCCAGATTGTTCAAGAGTGCGAGTTGTGCATCATCGGTGGATTATCGGGAAGCGACCCATGAGATCCCCGGATAATCTGGCAGTAAATACGGTCGTCGGAGTATCCGAATCACGTACGTACCAAGTACTACGTTCTACCGATTACGAGACAAGGTCGACTCCTAGCAAAGCACCAAGTCTACCTAATTCTCCGGACATATCCATTAAAGAATATTAAGATCTGTATCAAGCGTAGTATACTAATGTATTGTGTATATCGGCCCAGTATCGGATAGTCACGTGCTAGGGCTGGGGCTGGATAAGTGTCTGCCCCGTCCGAAACACATATCGGATGTCTGGTAACTAGTCTCTATAATCGGATATTCATGACCTGGTCATAATATCACGATTGGATGCGCATCACTTTAAGAGCACTAATACCGTATCCTGCGTGACATCATCTCCATTATGACTGGAGTGACACTTCCGTCTTGACATCACATCCAATACACTATGATTCTCAATATACCCGGCATTGGCGTACACAGAACCGGTTACAGTCCTAGACGACCTCAACTAAAGTATATCGATTGTCGTAAGCATTAGCGATGTAAGTCTCAGGTTAAGACTATACACACCTACCTTGATTTCGGCCTCCCATAGACACATCGTCATAATACCAATGGGATTCCGAGGGGTCTATCCAGAGCGAAGCTGTTTCCCGTACCATCGGGTGAAACACGACCTCCTATCGCACTTGCATAAGTATCCAATACTTTATATATGAGAACTATGTCGTTGTGCCCTCACAACGCGCACAAGTGCAATACTAGCCTATTCCGCATTATCGATGTCCAGTCTCGATAATACTACGGCTAGGGATATTTAATGATTAATCCTTCGTGGACTGATACTGTCTCATATCATCTCAATCCAGGAACTAATCATAGGGACCTCTCTTCATTATATATCTATGGTGATCTAATCACAAATGACGAGAGTGCAATTTCCTTGTTACATAGTTAATTTGCTACAACAACACAATGATCTGTGCAAATAGTGACGCTATGGGTCATTTTGTCCAACATGATGGTGTCTCAAAGGTAGCGGGATGAGTTCATCCACATGTACTCTACTTTGAGTGTGGAAGTCTCCAAGTTGAAAGAGAATTTGTAGAGTGATGATGATCGTCGTCAAGATGAGCTTGAGCTCATTCTCTACTAGTCTCATGGTCGGTACAATGTCATCAGCTAGGTGAATAGTGCCAAGTGTTATTGCATTGGTTGTGAGGACAACATCAAGGATCCTGGTGACATAACCTACTAGGGAGGTCCTGAAAAATGTAACATGGCTGCGGGGATGAGGCTGAAAAATGTAACATGGCTGCCAAGGCCTCATAATCAAATTTTCAATGATTTGAGGGATGAGGCTGAGGAAAGTCTGGTTTTTAATATGTTGCAGAATCTTCGAGTGCTGCCACACTTTTTTAGATTGACTCGGACCTCCCCTTGGTCTATTCAAGGGCTGCTTATCGTCAGGGTTTACCTATCTTGGTTCCTCATGAGGTCTATTCTGGTCCTTTTATGCTTCAGGTTTCTCCTACTCTTCTGTTGTTGAGCCTTCTTCAGTCATTTTGCAAGCTGTTGTATCGTCCTCTAAGGGCGCGGTCACTACTTCGACAGGTTCTGCTTATGCTCAAGAACTTACAAAATAATGTGTTATGGATGTACAATGACTTCTAACCTCATTATGTTTCTTTTTTTTGGTATTTTGTAAGTTGTAATCTTTGCCCATATAAATAAAAGAAGTATTTCCCTTTCAGGTCATTCTATTGTACAGATTTCTATGTCCAATAAGAAAACAGACTCTGATATCATATCTGTAAGGAGGTTGGCAGACGTACTCGTGAGTCATCCTGAATAGATCCAGTTGCAGGATCACGATACCCACGTACAAAAAAAATTTATTAGCAATAGGGTATTGGATTACATGACTCATGTGGGTCATCAACCTTCTAAGACTGGTGGACTTGGGTATCCATGTATAGAAGGTATTGGTCAGCGTTGGTGGGAAAAAATTTCGAAAGGGTAATATCTCTTTTGTTCCTTAGTTAGCCTCTGACATCGGCACTTCTTGACATACAAGGTTTTATTCCCTTGAACCTGCCACTGTTGAGGGGACTTAATTTCTCCCTGACTGTTATACTCTGAGAAGTTTCTTTCCTCCTAGCGTCACGCATAAGGTCCTGAGTCTATTAGAGGTTTTCTCCATCGTGTATCATTTTAGAGAGTCTAGTGTTTACTGTGAGTCTGACCAAGTCATGGAGGGAGGAGTGGCAGGGTGGTACTCTTGGAGTTTTTTGGACTATGAAGTAGAAGTGAGGGCGTGTCAAATAACGAATCATTCTACCGATGTGATTTGGCTAAGGAAGTCTTGTGCCATCTCTAAGGAGATATCAAAGGAGAGGCTCTGGAGTGAAACTTCTTTCGAGGCCTTCGAGGATGCCCAATGTCGAGTTCCCAGGAAGTGGAGATAAAATTCTCATACCCCCTCACCATTTTATTTTTATATTATTCTGGATTTTTACATTTTGAAAAAAGATGTACTTGCAAAATATGTACATCTCTGATATATAATACTTTTCGTTTGTGTAATCCTTATTCTGGTAATGAATATTGTGGGCATTTTAGAGAATTTTGCATTTGTTTTTTTCTTGTAAGACCTTGATAGATTGTTCCCTCCCGGATCTGACTTTCTAGATTTTCATATTCTGATTGGCTTCTTTTGTCCTACGTCAGAGTCTTCCCAGACGGTCTTCGCCAGACCCCAACAGGTTGTTCCTCTTTCGATCTGAAGCTATGGGATTTCATACTTTGATGGGCTTTTTGCCATACATCAGAGTCTTCTTTTTCCTCGTCAGACTCTGATAAGCATTTCCTTTTTAGGGCCTGACGTTCGGAAATTTCATGTTCTGATGGGTTTTTCTACCATACATCAGAACCTTCATTTTCCTCATCAAACCCTGACAGACATTTCCTCTTTAGGGCCTGACGTTCAAAAATTTCATGCTCTGGTGGGTTTTTCTACCATACATCAGAACCTTCTGTTTCCCCATCATCTTCTGATGGCTTGTACTACAACTCTTGTGAACTTCTCTAATGTTTTCCTTACTCTCCTTAGATATTCACGTATTCTAGGGTCTTTTTCCTCGAATCTCTCATCTAGATGTCCTAAAACCAGATCAGAGTCGAGGTTCACCTTCAATACCTTTACTCCCAACGTGGAAACCAACTCAAGCCCGTGTATCAAAGCCTCATACTTTTCCTCATTGTTGGTGGAAGCGTTTGAGAGTTTGAGATTTTCTTCTAGTAGTCCTCTGAGTCCGACTCAAGCACAATTCCTAGCCTAACCCTTATTTTATTCATAACTCCGTCGATGTACAAAGTCTATTGAATGATCTATTCGAGCATAGTCGACTGGTCCTTCTCAATTGGTTTGAAACTCTGAATTTCAACTAGGAAGTCTGATACTGCCTATCTTTTCCTTGATGTCTTTGGGGTGTAGCGGATATCATATATCCCTAGCTCGATAGCCCACTTGGTAAGTCTTCCTGACAGGTCCGACTTTGACAGTATCTACCTGATCGGACAGTTAGTCACCATAATTATATGGTGGGACTCGAAGTAGTGTCGTACCTGTTGGGGTTTTGGGGAAAATACCCGGGTTACGCAGCGGAATGCAGTAAAATCAAATTTTCCCATTTCTTTAATTTTTCTTGGGTAATTAAAATAAAATTATTTATTTTAATCACTCAATACTCAAAAACAAAAACTTTAACCCTGAAATCATAATTTCAACAAATTTCCATACAACCCCAAAACTTTCCATTTTAATCATTTTAGTTCTAAGTTGTTCAAAACAAGCTTAGGTGATTTCCAATCACAACCAAAATGATTTTTACATCAAATATACATGAAAAATAGAATTCTGAAAAATTTTCCAAATTTTTCAGTAATTACGAAAATACCCCAAAACTTTACATTTTGATCATTTTAGTCCTAATTTGTCAAATACATAATTAGGTGATTCCAAATCACTACCAAAATGATTTATACATGTCTTATAAATGAAAATACACATTGCAATTCAAGAAAATAATTTTCCCTAAATTGCCGAGAGTTCCCTCAAGTTTCCAAGAATTGCACTTTAGTCCAAATTGGTTCAAAACTATTCAAGATCAAGTCCAATCAACACGAAAATTAATATGCATCATATAGACATCATTAATTAACACATATATGAAAAGTCTAAAATTTGGAGAGGGTTATGAACCCTAATTTTACAATTTCCACAAATTGACAAATTACACCAAATTAAACAAATTCAATACTTTAATTCAATCCTTACCACACCAAACAAGTCTCACCATCATGGAACAACTCAAAAAAAATTCTAGGTCATTTATGAGTGGCTAAATAACTCTAGAATGGCAACTTCACCATCAAATGGTTAAAAGAATACATATAAACTAATTTCATGCATTCTAATGTTTATACATGCTTCCATCTTTCAAAACAAGTTCCCAACCATCAAAATACAACCATCAAAGAGTAGAGAAAAAACTAAGCTACACATATTGAAGCCTAGAATCATAGAAATATTTTTCAAGAAGAAGAAAGTAAGAAAAAACTTACAAAAATCCTTAGTTTTCCAAGCTTTCGTTTCTTTCTTTCTCTTTTCTCTCTAACTCTCTTTGTATTTGATTTTAGGGTTCTTGGATAATTAAAAAAAATGAAAAATAAGGCTTATATAATTTCCAATAAGTGGTCGAAAATGTAGGAAAAATAATAGCCATGAATTTTTTCTATTTTGTTTAATAATTAATTAAAATTGGAAAATTGTAGATATATATCATTTAACCATTAAATGAAATATACAAATGTGCCAATTAAATTAAACCCTTTAATCAAATCAGAATTGGCCATTTAATCCAATGAAAAAGTGTCATTTATCTTACTTTAATAAAGTAAAAGATATTTATCATTTAATTAATTTAGTTATTCAACATTTGAATAATGAAATAATTAAATACAAATATCTTAAATATATGTATTATATTTACATAAATAATCAAAATACATATATTAATTATAAATGTCAAATATCACAATTTGATATTTAATAAATGGCCGAAAGATCCCAAATGCATGTATTATCGTTTAACCGTTAAACGACTTATAAATAATCAGTAGTATTTATAAAAGTTTCCCTAATGCTCTACGAGTAAGTTTCATTAGTGAGACTCTCTAGATTCAGGCATATCCATCACGAAATCCAATTTTGTGTCCATAATCTACCCACCCATAAATTATGACGACCATGGATAAACTCGCTGAATCATACAGGTCTAGGTCATCGCATACATATAATCCCTCCATCACATGTATCCTGATTATCCCAGAGATATAGATAAAAATGTCAAATCTCTATAGGTATAATCCCGTCGATGATTATCTTAGCAATCTCTTAATAACACTTAGAACTTACTTCTATAGTGTACCACGAGCCCATGGATTTAACAGATTGCTAATTGCACATTGAATACCTATGCTCGGTACACAGACCTGACGGATCATATCTTGATACGCACTAAATATCCAGAGAATCAGTCCACACCCAATGAACAGGCGGAGATCTTATCTAAATAGATCGGTGACGTGACTGCCATCAAAGTGTGGAAGATACCTCATACATCCAAAGTGGTATCTTAAGTCAAAAGACCATTATGTTGACTTGACCCGAGAAGATTCTGATTGACGTTGGTGTACCATTTCTTAGGAAATCTTCGATGAGTTGTTCAGTGTTTATCCACTATAAACACCTACACGTCTATACGAGTCTCCTCAAACTCATGGTTCATTGGGATAAACCATCAGACTAAGTCTTGATATATTATGTGTACTGGTCTTAGTGGATTTTACTAACCGACCCGTGTTAATAAATCTTGACCAAGAACTTTATTTGATAATATACTTAAACTACTTTATAACTGCACACTATATTATATATTATCGGGTCTGTCTAATATATATATATTACTAAATTCTATTTAGTTTCAATCTAATCGTAATTAGATCGAATATGTATATAAAAGCAAGAAGTATTACCATAAATAAGTAATATTATGGAAAAATGAATTGTCTGTATTCATGAATCGGACATGAATATGATCCGGATTGGCACTATGAGCACCAACCCTAACAATTTCTCCCTTTTGCTCTAGTGCAATCCACGGTATCATATACACATCTAAATTTGTATCACATACGCATGGTCCTCAAAAGCTGATCTTTCACTCTAAATGTAGGCAACAACTAGTAAGTCCGCTATAACATATTGAGTGTAGACACTGCATTTTTGCATAAGCCCGATGATGAGCCTCGTATGGAGGCACTATCTGAAAAGTTACGGAAGTTGCGAAAAATGAATGCCGGATGGAAAGAAAACCTCCAAAACTAGCACCTCATTGAATTCAGACTCACTAGCCAACCTTGGATTCGCTCAGCCGCTGTTTCAAACCTTAGCCTCGAACAAGCCCCAAACACTACAACTGGCCCATTACCCTGTAACCCACACAATCGGCCCAAGGCCCATTTAACCTCCCATGCACGCCTAAATCTTCCCAAATAGACAAAATTCAATGCAATTCACATGTGCAAATTCCCTCATCAACTCTTTCCAATTTAACAAGATGTGAAATCTCATCCTTTCCAATTAACAAGATCTGAAATCATCCCCATCACCAAATTTATAAGATTCTTTCCCAAAATAAATTTCCAAAATAAACATGATTTGTTTCATTGTTTATAGAACCCTCCAAATCATTATAAAAGAGAGACCAAATCATCAAAGGGAGGAGGCTACCTGGACGACTAGACGCACAACCAAAAAAACCCTTGGAGGGTTCTTTTTTTTTTTCTAAGCTTGGGAGTGAACATCAAAGAAAAAACCTATGATCACCAAAACTTGGAACCACCAAAACCCAACCATCACCATTCAGCAAATCACATTCATTCAAAACCTCCGCCACCCAAAAAAAAACCAAGCAACACCAAAACCAAAAACAAACAAGCAAACACCGAAACCAGAAAAAAAAAAGTCACCGAACCAGGAAAAAAACAAAGAAACCGTGACCAGAAACCCAAAAAGCACCAAAATCGTGAACCAAAACAGCCCAAACAATAACCAGCAAACAATACCAATACCGTGAACCCAAAACCATAAAACAACCTGAAAAATAGCAGCCCAAAACCGTAAAAACAACGAGAAAATAGCAGCCCAAAACGTAAAACAACTAGAAAAATAGCAGCCCAAAATCGTAAAAACAACCAAGAAAACAGCAGCCAAAAAAACCAAAAATAGCAGCCAAAACAACCAAAACAGTAACCAAAACAACCAAAAATAGCAGCCAAAATAACAAAAAAACAGCATCCAAAATAACCAGAAAACAGCAAATAAAAAATAGCAAAACAGCGAGTGAAACAGCGAACCAGAAACAACAAACAGCGAACCAGTTTCGATCCTTCCAGCGACGGCCTAACGCACTTATGAGAAAGCAACTTGAAAGGTAAGACCTGATGGAACTTTAACACATTTATTTTTTATAGTTCCGGACGCCACATGTCTGGCTGGACGTGAAATACGTCCAGCCGGGTATGCGAAGTCCTACATTAAAGATAACCAAATTTTTGGTCACATCTTTTCTTTCTCCGGCATTTCGTTATTTATCTTGTTATTTATTTATTCACTTTCATCGTTATTTTTATTATTTCGTATTTATTTTGATTATTTTTTTGTCTATTTATTGTTATTTTATTATTTCACCTTTATTTTATTTGTTCATGTTGGTGATTATCCGCATATGCATTATTATATTATTCCATGCCTATTTTTTATTTACATTGCATTAATGTTTATGTGTGTTATTATCCCTTGCGGTATATTGGATGGAAACCCAGACGTAAATTTCGTAGCTGAATCCGAATGGATGGTAGTGCGGTCTGTACTTGGGATACAACTATACGTGCCACTTGGGAAATATCCATATATGCATGACTAACCCCCTTTTTGTTTGCCATTTATTTATTGATGCTTTTCCCACTTTTGATTGATTTTCGTTATCGCATCTCGTACTTCTTAATGTAATATGCTTTTATTATTTCTATTAATTTTTATGGGTGTGCAAATTTGTGTTTATTTGAATTATCTTGCATGAACTGCATTAGACTTGGCTTTACCATTGTGTGAACCCGTCCATTATACTGGCATAAGTGAGAGACTATTCCGAATTCAATGGTTTGAGGTCTTCCCTTGCGAGGGGTGAGTGCGGCCTTAAATCTTTTCCTAGTTCACACTGGGTAGCGACTCCTTTATTCTCCGGTTTAGTCCCCTGTGAGCTACTTCGTACTCTACGGTCTGCGAGCCCAACAGTGTCGTGGTTGCCGAGCATCATAGGCATAGCGGTAAACCCCACTTCGCTCCTACAAATATCGACTCCACTGGGGATATAGAATCGTCCCTGAAACAATGCCTTGTAGTGTTAGTGGCTTTGGCTTTGGTTACCCAAGTCTCATATATTTTGCATACCCTTCTTACCCCGATTGCGTCTTGTATCGTGAAGTCGCTTTCATTCAAGGCGGTGGATCGTTATGTGATGATAACCATCACTCGTTGGCACGTACCATAGGGTATAAAAAAGGCGCGCTCACTTGATCGCTCAAACCCTTAACTGGGGAGACCTAGTTGTGGGCAACCCTTCACCGATGAGAGCCTTTATCCATACCCTTGTAAGCCCACATACGAACTAGAGTTATATGTCCTATAGAAGCTACCCATATTTTGTGTTTGGGACCATTATCATTTGGATCCATTTGGACTTCTCGTCGTAGAATACGAACTTATTGGGCCACTTAAATTGGGACGAGTTTGTATTTTATGATTATTGGGCCAAAAGTTTTCAAAATGATGATGGGCCACCTTGTGTTTGGGCCCCATTTCATTTGAAATTATTTAGCCACCTTATCGAAAAAGTGTAAACTTGTTGGGCCTTTTAAACTGGGACGAGTTTGCACCTCACGATAATCTGATTGAACGCTTTAAAATGATAACAGGCCAACTTGTATGAAAACCTTGATGGGCTTAGAAGGTCCAAACATGATCCGAATATGCCAGATGCATGAGTCTGATATCCACACTGGCTTTCATCTAAGAAGGGTACGCCTTGTTATGGCATATTTGTATACTTTTGGATATCTCCAAGTCCATCCTCGCCACAACCTTGATTACCGAGGGCCCAATTCATCATTTGTAGACAATGGCATGATCCCCATAATAGGCTTAGTTAATCTTGTAAATGGGCGGTCTTTGTCTTTTACTGATGAAAAAGGACTGAGGTAGCCAAGGTTCACTCCTGTAGTATAGGGCAGAAATGGACTTACCACGAGTGTGGGAGGGATAAGGTCGGAAGGATATATGCTATTTTGATAACCACATGCATCTTATGCATCGCATGCGTCCACGCATCATGCTGACCCTTTGTCGTAAAAGCCATCAATAACCACATGCATCTCATGCATCGCATACATCCACGCATCATACTGACCCATTGTCTTAAAAGCCATCAATAACCACATGCATCTTATGCATCTCATGCATCTCATACATCGCATGCATACACGCATCTTGCTGACCATTGTCTTAAAAGCCATCAATAACCACATACATCTCATGCATACACGCATTATGTTGACTCCTAAAACCCTTAGAACCCAAAACACTTCCAAACCCTGCGCCGCACCACCTCGACCTAAACCTATACTGTCACTTCTATCAGCAAAAAGACCATGAAATCGACAACTACACCCGCCTCAGGCATGAGTTACAAAACCTCATTGACACCCATAAGATATCCGACCCAGAAAAAGAACAACCCAACAACCTTCTACCCAACTACCACTCTATTCCACCACCCACCTACATGATCAACTCCGGCCTGTCCGAAAGCTTTGTCCTCTAAACCCTCAGCCACCAAGCTTTTTACATTAGGATATGAGATAGCAGTAGTGAAGATGAAACAGAACATGGGAGAGATTTCTAGGAAAACTTCTCGAGCAGTGACGAAGTGGAGGAAAATGGATGACTCGCAGTGGACATTTTTACAATTATGTAACAGAGAAAGGCAAAGAAGTGCTAAAAGAAGAGCCTAAACCCGTAGAAGTCAATGGGATCATAGTACCGGGATTCGAGATCTTCAAGGATGTGATATGGAAAGAACCACAGACAGAGGAAGTTGCAAAAGAGGAAGATAAATGAGAAGAAGAACTACATCAGTTGGAGAATCTGACGCTCGAAGAAAGGAAGAAGACAAGACTGCAAATTAGGAAGATGTTTATTTTTCTGACTTATTTAATTGTAATCCTGCATTTATTAATCATAAATATATTGATTTTGCTTACTTGTTCGAGTCTATTCCTATTAGTCTGCATCATAACATGCATGACATGAGCATATTTGACATTAACTCAACAAAGACAAATATATTTAATCTTGGTACATGTGAAATCCCCAAGGAAATTTCAATTGCAAGTGAGGTTACCTCTGATGAACGGAAAGAATTAGAGAGAATATTAATAAAATATGCAAAAGTATTCGCCTGGTCCTATTAAGACATGCCAGAAGTAGACATGGGGATTGCCCAGCACATGATACCAACTCATCCGAACATGAGGCCAGTAAAACAGAAGCTCTGAAGAATGAGACCAAAGTGGGCCGAAAAAATAAGGGAGAAGAATGAAGAATCACCAGCTAAAAAAAAAGATAAAAAAGGGAAGTTAGAGCTTTTCTTGGGAAAATCCAGTATATCAATCGATAAATTGCCAAGCTAACATTGGTATGTGAGCCCATCTTCAAGTTATTGAGGAAGGACCAGCATGTGGAGTGGAATGGGCAATGTCAAGAAGACTTTGACAAAATCAACGAATACTTGGTTAAACCGCCCGCCTTGATACCCCTAAGGCCGGGCAAACCCTTGGTGTTGTATTTGGCCATAGCACCCGAAGCGCTGAGGGAGATGATGGTACATGTAGTTTTACCAGTGGGAATAGAGATACAGTCAATGTGAGTACTAGTAGTGGCAGAATTTCCTGAGCAGGAATGGGCCTCGTAGAGGTTCGAATAGCTAACATTACTGAATGAGAAAAGGATAAAAGCCTTGTACCATATGCGGCTATACTAGAAAAGGTTGGCCAGGGCGTTCAAAAAGAAGGTGCGCCCCACCAAGATTAGAGAGGGTGATCTAGTGCTCAAGTAGTCATAGCCACTGATAATGGACCCAAGGGGAAAGTTCAGGCACAATTGGGAAGGACCCTACCTAGTCAAAAAGGTGATGGGGAATGGGGCAGTGAGACTGCCAGATTTGGAAGGGAACGAGTTCACCAAGCCCATCAACGTGGACAGGCTGAAACAATACTTTGCATAAAAATAAAAAATAAAAAGGAGAAAAAAAAGAAAAAGAAGAAAAAAGCTCGTGGGGTTGAAAATCCGCAAAGGACAGCCCAAGCAAAATATAAGAGCATGAGTGAGCAAGAAAAATGGCTAATTGTAAAATCTGTGAGGAACAATTAGCGACAGAGGTACCCATTGTAATGTAGTTTATTTCCTACATATGTACTAAGAAGTAATGCAAATGCTTTTATTGAAACAAATGTTCAAGATGTTCATAGATTGCATAAATTCCAGCTAACCGGGAAAGATTAGAGTCAAGTGATTACAAATCATGTCTTTTGTTTCTTAGATGTTGGACCAAGGTAAGGAGATCTAGGAGAGGAACCTCGGGAATGAGGACAGAAAACTCCAAGAATGGAGAGGAACTCCGAGAATGGAGAGCAACCTCGGAAAAACGGACGTACGAAGAGCCTAGAAAATGAGGACGGATCTAAAAAAAGAAAAAAAAAATTTTAGCTCGCTGAGTTGAAAACCTGAAAAGGCGACTCAGGTAAGATAGAGCAATCCGCTAAGTTGAAAATCCGAAAGGAAAACTTAGGCAAAAGATAGAAAGGACCTGCAACTCAATGGACGAAGCACAAGGCAATATCTTCTCCGCATCCTAAGGACAGTAAAGGAAAGATTCGAGAATCGGAAAACATGATTTTCAGTATCCGAGAAGGGCAGCAAACTCCTCGGGGAGAGGGCAGATTTCAAAATCTGGGAATCGGAAGACATGATTTTCAGTGTCCCAAAAGGATGAAGCCGCTTTCAAAAAGGCGTAATCCATTTTGTCCTGGTGCAGGTAGCGGAGAGCAGAAAGTTGAGCCAGGTCTGGGGATGACCAGTCTACCACCCTGTGAACAATGGACATAACAGGACATGAGCCTTGAGACCAAAGAGAATTGAGCAATCATCAGAGGAGAATAGGCAGAGGGAAACTGTAAGCAGGCTAAAAGGGTGACCAAAGACTTTTCATAGGCAAAAAGGCACCAAAGGCCAAGAGGATCCTTAATGGGGTGAAGGAAAACCCTCTAGCACAATGAATTCCTAACCAAGGATGACATCAAGCCAATAGGACAAAGAAAACCCATCGAATTAGGGAATACATCTATGCATACATGTCGCATACACACAATTTTTATTTTATGGTCGCAGGCTTTGAAGAAAAAGAAAAAGCGACGAGGACGAGCAACTCCGAGAATGGAGAACAACCTCGGGAATGAGGACGAGCAACTCCTTGGGAATGAGGATAAGCAAGGGGCGGAGAGCCTCACCACCCACATTATCAACAGTTTGGGAATGAATCCCAGGGTCGAGGCCCACATTATCAACAGTTTGGGAATGAATCCAGAGGTCGAAGCACCTCATCATCATAGAAAAACTCCCCAGTGGATCGAAAAGTCACAGAGGTCGAAGCACCTCACCATCAACTCAACTTAGTTTGGTAATGAAGCCCAGATATCGAAGCACCTCACTCCCAATATGGTTCAGGAATGGAGCCCAGGGGTCGAAGCACCTCGCCATCAACTCAACTTAGTTAGGGAATGAAGCCCAGAGATCGAAGCATCTCACACCCAGGATGGTTCGGGAATGAAGCCCAGGGGTCGAAGCACCTAGCCATCAAAGCAGCACAGTTCAGGGATGAAGCCAAGAGATCAAAACATCTCACACCCAGAATGGTTCGAGAATGAAGCCCAGAGGTCAAAGCACCCGCCATCAACTCAGCACAGTTCGAGAATAAAGCCCAGAGATCGAAGCATCTCACACCCAGGATGGTTCGAGAATGAAGCCCAAGGGTCGAAGCACCTCGCCATCAACTCAGCACAGTTCGGGAATAAAGCCCAGAGGTCGAAGCATATCACACCCAGCATGGTTCGGGAATAAAGCCTAGGGGTCAAAGCATCTCGCCATCAACTCAACACAGTTGGAGAATAAAGCCCAGAGATCAAAGCATCTTACACCCAGCATGGTTCGAGAATAAAGCCCAGGGGTTGAAGCACATCGCCATCAACTCAGAACAGTTCGGGAATAAAATCCAGAGATTAAAGCATCTCACACCCAGCATGGTTCGGGAATAAAGCCCATGGGTCGAAGCACCTCGCCATCAACTCATCAATTCGGGAATAAAGCCCAGAGATCGAAGCATCTCACACTCAGCATGGTTCAGGAATAAAGCCCAAGGGTCGAAGTACCTCGCCATCAACTCGGCACAGTTCGGGAATAAAACCTAGAGATCGAAAAATCTCACACACAGCATGGTTCGGGAATAAAGCCTAGGGGTTGAAGCACCTCGCCATCAACTCAACTCAGTTCAGGAAGAAATCCCAGAGATCGAAGCATCTCACAAAAGAAGCGAAACAACAGGTAAGTCTATCAATGGCCGACGAACCAGGTAAGCAAAAATGCATGCATGACTTTGATAGGGTTGTCACTGTCATGCACTGTACAAGCCCCATCAAAGTGGGGGTGACTGTAGACATTGTATTTTTGCATAAGCCCGATGATGAGCCTCATATGGAGGCACTACCTGAAAAGTTACGGAAGTTGCGAAAAACGAATGCCGTATAGAAGGAAAACCTCCAAAATTAGCACCTCATTGGATTCCGACTCACTAGCCAGCCTCGGATTCGCTCAGCCACTGTTTCAAACCTTAGCCTCGGACAAGCCCCAACACCTGCAACTGGCCCATTACCCTACAACCCACAAAATCGGCCCAAGGCCCATGCACGCCTAAATCTTCCCAAATAGACAAAATCTCATGCAATTCACATATGCAAATTCCCGCATTAACTCTTTCCAATTTAACAAGATGTGAAATCCCATCCTTTCCAATTAACAAGATTTGAAATCATCTTCATCACTAAATTTATAAGATTCTTTCCCAAAATAAATTTCCAAAATAAACATGATTTGTTTCCTTGTTTAGAGGACCCTCCAAATCATTATAAAAGAGAGACCAAATCATCAAAGGGAGGAGGCTACCTTGGACGGCTAGACGCACAACCAAAAAAAACCCTTGGAGGCTTCTCCTCTTTTTTTTTCTAAGCTTGGGCATGAACATCAAAGAAAAAAAACCTAGGATCACCAAAACTTGGAACCACCAAAACCCAACCATCACCATTCTCAAACCAATTTCATTCAACACCTCCACCACTGAAAAAAACCAAGCAACATCGAAACCAGAAAAAAAGAAAACAAACAAGCAAACACCGAAACCAGAAAAAAAGTCACCGAACCAGGAAAAAATAACAAATAAATCATTACCATAAACATAAAAAGCACCAAAACCGTGAACTAAAATAGCCCAAACAACAACAAGCAAACAGCACCAAAATCGTGAACCCAAAACCGCAAAACAACCAGAAAAACAACAGCCCAAAACCGCAAAACAACCAGAAAATAGCAGCCCAAAACCGTAAAAACAACTAGAAAAATAGCAGTCCAAAACCGCAAAAACAACCAAGAAAATAGCAGCCAAAAACAGCAGCCAAAACAACAAAAAATAGCAGCCAAAACAACCAAAAATAGCAGCCAAAACAACCAAAAACAACAACCAAAACAACCAAAAACATCAGCCAAAACAACAAAAAATAGTAACCAGAAAACAGTAAAACAACAAGTGAAACAGCAAACCAGAAACAGCAAACAGCGAACCAACTTTGATCCTTCCGGGGACGGCCTAACGCACTTCCGAGAAAGAAACTTGAAAGGTAAGACCTGAGGGCACCTTAACACATTTATTTTTTATAGTTCCGGATGCCGCATGTCTGGCTGGATAACCGGCGTAATCACACGCGTATAACGCAAGCGCACATATCGTTCAAGTAGTATAAAAATATCAATCCCACGAGGACTTAATTCCTACTATTGTTATTAATTATTGATACTATTTATTTACAAGTATCTAATTAAGGGAGAAGAGAATGATTGCTTTTGGTTGGTTGAATGTGGATTTCCTTAAATAAAATAAACAAAAGAAAATACTAAGAAAAATAAATAAAAGACACAAAGATCTAGGGTTGTGATTCCACACAATATTATCCTAAAGATGAATTGATTCTCTTATATATGTGTAATAAGTCAGTTTGCTAACATGGAACACAAAGATATGCAAAAGCCTCTGTCGATGGTTAGACGCAAATACCCAAATAACCCAATTAATCATATGTCTATGTTAACTAAGTTATCTGAATTCATTAAGTTCAAGTTCCAAAAGTCGCTACCCCCACCCGACAGGTATATGTCTATCATGTAACGAAATCTATTAAAGGGTTATTTATCCTCAAGGAAGATCGTGGGCTATTGAATCTAAGGCTGAAACCTAAAATCCCTTCTTCAAGTTCATTTTAAGTTTACCAAATCAATCTTATTAATGGCCAATTAACAAGAAGCATTAAGCTTAAGACTCAATAAACAAACTAAAGAATTACCCATAAAAAGAAAATCAATTATTAAGTGTGTGGATATTGTTTTTCATCACTTCCCTAGAATAAAAATAAAATTTTGGGGTTGGGGATCCACCTTTATTATTTCAAATTTAGAAATCTCCCTTACTATAATATAAAATTTATCAGTGATATTACCAACCAACCATATAAGCGGTTGGTAATATCAGTAATATCTCATTAAGTCAGATTTTAATTAAGTCCGACCGAGCATAAAGGCGATATCATTATTTATCCATAAATCAGCTATATAGGCAGTAATCATCTGTCACATAAAGACTGGCCATATAGGCGGTGTCACATTATGTCAAATAAATAAAACAAGCCATTAAGACGATATAATCTTTTATTTTAAATTATAATTTCTATATTATAATTAAGGTAGATTAATCTAAACTAAAATATTAAAAGCTTCACCCTTCCCCCAGCGAAAAATTAACTATAAAACATAAAAGTAAATAAAAGAAAATAAACTACTACTATTACTGAAAATAAAAATGCATAAATTAAATACTGAAAATAAATACAAACAAGATGCAATCCTTAAATTCCTTACAAAAACCTAAGGAAAGCATGATAATTACAAATGAAATGGCTTGGTATTTATAGGAAAATCTAAAGGCTTCCACCAATTTCTCTACCAATTGCTCCACCAAACACTCCACCAAACACTTCACAAAATCCTCCACCAAAGATGCCACAATACACTTCACAAAAAACTCTAACAAACATGCAAGCATGTTTTGTGGAAGTTTGACAATTGTAAATTGTCATTTTCCATTTTTTTATTTTTTGATAATGACTTTAGTAATTACACAAAACATATTAGATTATTCGTTAATTTCGGTCTAAAAAAATTCAGAATTCGAAAATATTTAAAATTTCAAAGTTGTAGATCTTGGAGTCTTCTTTAATATGAAACTTTAATCAGCTCAATCAGATATCGGATGAAAATCTTATGGCCAAAATACAAAACTTGTGCAAAATTATAATTTAGGACTGCACTTCGTGACGCGTATAGTAAATTTTCGTTTTTGACCTTTTTTCCTCCGGATTTCATCGTTTTAGCCCCGAGTTGATTCCATTGAGTCCCAATATTATTTTATTTGTAAAATAAATAAAAACACATCAAAACGTTCATAAAACTCGAGAAACTATACAAAATATTAGGTTAAATGAGTGGGAAATAGTGATATAATTACCACTCATCACACCCCCAAACCTAACATTTTGCTAGTCCTCGAGCAAAATAAAAAAATAAAATAACATAAATATCTTTAAAATAAAATTAAGTTAAGCCACTTTCGTAGGGATCACTGTTGCATTTAGCATATGCAACAAGCCATTAAACCCCTAGGTGTCCCTGGTGGACGAGTTGTAGTCTCGTGAGGGTTTACAGCAACGATACCCACAAACGTTTGATAAAAGTAAAAAGATAGTGAAACTAATGCATACAAAAGAAAAAGACAAGAGAATAAAGAAGTTAGTGACTAAACAGGTGAAAACTTCTACTCCAACTTAAGAGTTGTTTTCTTTCTTTCTAAATTACCGAATAAGTAAATTCTCCGATTATTTTTACCATTCTTCATATACACAACCAACAAATTATTAATCAACTCATTTTGCCCACAATAGTAACAAGTGCAGTTGGGAAGAGAGTAATATTTTTGTCCTAAAGTTTTATCAGAATTCACACTTTTTGTAGCAATGGAATAATTTTTTTCTGATTTTTCTGATTTTTTTTCTGATTTTGTTTTTTTTTTTTTTATTTATATACAATATCTTCCATCTATGTAGCGAGCTTTGGGTTTGGTGGCTGCTAAGGGGCTGGTTCATGTTGATTATTACTGAGTGTGTTTGTCATGCGAGAGAGACAAGTATGTGGTATCCAGTTTAGGGTTTACGGGGCTGTGAGTGTGAGTTTGTTCGGTGAGTGGTTTGTGGTCTAGGGTCTTGTTGCTTCGTGAGTTGATGAGATAAGTGCACTGCCGAGTGTGGAGAGAGATGAGAGATGAAATAATAATCAGGGTAAGAGTGTTTGCTAGGGTTTATGTGCGTGAGTCAGGAGAGAAGATGTCGTGTGAAGAGTTCATTTCGTGGCATGTGTTCTACATGTGAGTCAAGGGCTTGCTCGGTTGTGGCTTCTTGTTCTCATTCGGTTGGTTTTTGTTTTGGCGTGAAGAGAGAATAGAGCAGTAGTCTATTTGAAGGTCGTGTGTCTTTGTGGGATGGCCGAGAATGGGGTTGTTTAGGGTTTGTGTTTTTCCGAGTATGGAGATTCTGTTGGGTTTGGATTTTTTATTTGAGAGAGATGGAAGGGTCTATTTGTTTGGTTCCAGAGAGAGTGGCCATTGTTGAGTGAGAGAAGAGTGTTTAGGGTTTTTCTTTGCTTTGTTTGTGTTAGTTGGCCGTGTGAGTGAGTGAAGAGGACGTGTGGTGATAATAGTGGCTGGTTGATTTATGTATTTGCGTCTAAGGGTGAAAGGCTGGTTGAAGGGTTATTATTTTTGTTGTTTTATTCGGTCAGTGGAAGATGCTTCATTCGGTCAGTGTGTGTTTTGGGGAGAGAGCTTTAGGGTTTAGTTTATTATTGCCGTGAGTGAGGTTCAGAGAGGAGAGAAGATGAGAGAAGAAAAAATACAGAGGAAGTCGTGAGTCTAAGGGAAAAAATGGGACCCCTAGGGTTTGGATTTGGTCTCTTTTATAATAGTGCAAGTTAAGGTTTCCTTGTTTGTGCATGGCTTAAAAAAAAGGAACAAATCAAGCAATTATGAGGTGCATTTAATTAATTTGTTTAAGGAAAGAATATTGTGTATTTTTTGGTGGGGGAATATCTTTAATTTGGAAGGTGATTTTGATAGAAACCTGCCTGGAACAAAGCCAAGCAAACCTCTCCACGTGTTCTAAGCCCCAAGAACCGCGAATCTTGATTTTGTAAGAACAAAATCCTTCCAAGATCAAGTCCAACCCTTAAGGAACATTGCCCTTAAAAACCTTTCTTTATTTCTTTGGAGAATCCTGAACAGCGATACAGCGCCACAACGCTTGCCACACGTTGATAAGCTTTTGTTCCGTAAAACCAAGGAAGAATCCACTCCCTCAAGATGACACAAGTCAATTTGTTTTGTAAAAAGATATATTATTGGTTAATTATCCATTACAATGAATAATGCCCCTTTAAATAGGTGGCTAACCCTAATTCTACCAAAATATAATAAAACCCTAATAAAATACTTGAAAATTTCGTCCATGGGCTTTTTAATTTAATTAATGTTCAGCCCAACACTTAAACAACACATAACTTAAAAAAAATATAAAATATAAAACTTATAGGGATACATTGCGTCCTCATTTAGACCATGAAGGAATCCGAACTGGACTTTGATGAAAACTTCAAAGTTGTAGAGCTACGAGTTCTCTTTTCAATGCAACTTGAATCACCAAAATCAGACATCGGACGAGAAAGTTACGTCCAAAATACGAAGACTGCGTAAATCCCGCCACTACTAATGCACCATTCGGAAATAAAGCCCAAAATCAATCAAGGCAGCCCATGCACGTCCTAGACCCATTCCAATATTGCTTTAGACATAATAAAGCCTTCACATAATGTCTCATGCATGGACCAAACTCCGGAACCCAAGGAATCTTCCAAATCCACCAAAATGGCCCAAATACACCAATTTGACCAAGCCATGCAATCAGCCACAACTTCAAGTTAACTTGGCCCAACAAACAGAGCTCATTCTGGATCACATCATTCTCCCTCTCTTGAAAAGGATTCGACCTCGAATCCGAACCCGGGTCATAGATAAAAATGACAAGATCAATAGGACGAGAATCCTGGAATAAAAGAAAATCACATGGAAAAAAATGGTTAAGGTGAGCAAAAGTCAATAAAGCGAATGAATGACTTTTTGTCAATATTTTTCCACTCTCAATCTCTCCATTGCTACTCTCATTCTTAATCCACTTGCAACAGCAAAGAGATTCCTACATGGATTCACATTTGAAATCTCATTTAAAACAAACTCAACATGCCCATGTCGCTTTCTCAAACAATCAACATTCTTATCACGATCTGATCACACCATACATATTCGGCCACATGTACTTTTTGCACATCATAACTCATGTCCTCACAACCAACATCAGATTGCTCCATATGATATTCACCCTTAACAGTAACATCAAACACCTCATTGGCATCATGAACACCAAATCATGAGCACCAATGTTATCGCTCACATCAATATCATCACTATCATCAACACCATCAACCACCTTACTCTTATTTATTGAAACATCAACATGTTTCATTTCATTACTCAAGGCTACGCTCGTACCCTGCTTTACTTCATATTTTGCCAATGTATTTTCCTCTATCAACTCTGGAAGCTCTCCTACTAACATTCCAAGTGCAATCACACTTTTCTTTTTAGCCCACTCTTCTTCACTCCTCTGCATGTACAACTCGTCCTCATAGACCTCTTGTAGGGTTAAAGGAGCAAGCTTGATAATCTTTTCACCACACCTAAATTTGTAGATATTCCTATCCATATCATAAACTACTTTATTGAATTTATACCAAGGCTTACCCAATAAAACATGCGTACGATACATAGGAACCACGTCACAAACTATTTGGTCAACATACTTCCCAATTGCAAAATTTACCACAACCTGCTTAGCAACCTCGAACTCTCCGAAATCACTCATCCACTTATAAGGTCTATCAAGAGGTATCAATGGTAATCCCAATTTTTCCACAAGGGTAGTGCTAGCTAAATTTGTGTGATTCCCTCTATTAATAATCATGCTACACACTTTACTATTGATAGAGCATCTCGTGCGAAAGATAAATACCTTTTTATCCATCAAATTATTTATATAAATCAACCCTTACTCGAAAGACGTCAATAATGAGGAAAGACTCAAAGAATCACCAAGAAAATACGAAAACAAACACAAAGAAACTGACTAAAAAAAAATAAAAAAATAAACCAAAGTAAAATAAGAAGACAAACTGAACTGAAACTGGACAGAATTCGTAACTTTGAAAGGGATTTTGAGACTCGAAACTTAAGCGGATTGAGTACGGCCAATGACTAATGAATTCGTCTCCTTGAGTACTTATAAATCGATATATTATGGGTCCCGTAACTCTTTCTAGATCAAAAGTTACAACAGTTTGAAAATCAGTGCGCGGCTGAAAAATTCTGACCGAACTGATCCGAAAATTACAGATAAATTCGACTTTAATTGACTCAAAAACTCTAAGAACTGAATCCTATATGCTATTACCATGAAAGAGCATTATAATAACATCCAAGAATCGGTCATAAACATGAAAAACACAAAGGAAATAAGAAAAAAAATTGAGATGAGAAGAGACAAAAAACAAAAAACAAAAAAAAACAGGAGAAAAAAAAAAGGAATGTTAAAACTTTATAAAACGATAAAGATAGAGAAAATCTTGACCTTAGAACTTTATAAAACGATAAAGAAAGAGAAAATCTTGACCTTGGAACCCTGAGCTCCTGATACCAAATGATAGAAACCTGCCTGGAACAAAGCCAAGCAAACCTCTCCACGTGTTCTAAGCCCCAAGAACCGCGAATCTTGATTTTGTAAGAACAAAATCCTTCCAAGATCAAGTCCAACCCTTAAGGAACATTGCCCTTAAAAACCTTTCTTTATTTCTTTGGAGAATCCTGAACAGCGATACAGCGCCACAACGCTTGCCACACGTTGATAAGCTTTTGTTCCGTAAAACCAAGGAAGAATCCACTCCCTCAAGATGACACAAGTCAATTTGTTTTGTAAAAAGATATATTATTGGTTAATTATCCATTACAATGAATAATGCCCCTTTAAATAGGTGGCTAACCCTAATTCTACCAAAATATAATAAAACCCTAATAAAATACTTGAAAATTTCGTCCATGGGCTTTTTAATTTAATTAATGTTCAGCCCAACACTTAAACAACACATAACTTAAAAAAAATATAAAATATAAAACTTATAGGGATACATTGCGTCCTCATTTAGACCATGAAGGAATCCGAACTGGACTTTGATGAAAACTTCAAAGTTGTAGAGCTACGAGTTCTCTTTTCAATGCAACTTGAATCACCAAAATCAGACATCGGACGAGAAAGTTACGTCCAAAATACGAAGACTGCGTAAATCCCGCCACTACTAATGCACCATTCGGAAATAAAGCCCAAAATCAATCAAGGCAGCCCATGCACGTCCTAGACCCATTCCAATATTGCTTTAGACATAATAAAGCCTTCACATAATGTCTCATGCATGGACCAAACTCCGGAACCCAAGGAATCTTCCAAATCCACCAAAATGGCCCAAATACACCAATTTGACCAAGCCATGCAATCAGCCACAACTTCAAGTTAACTTGGCCCAACAAACAGAGCTCATTCTGGATCACATCATTCTCCCTCTCTTGAAAAGGATTTGACCTCGAATCCGAACCCGGGTCATAGATAAAAATGACAAGATCAATAGGACGAGAATCCTGGAATAAAAGAAAATCACATGGAAAAAAATGGTTAAGGTGAGCAAAAGTCAATAAAGCGAATGAATGACTTTTTGTCAATATTTTTCCACTCTCAATCTCTCCATTGCTACTCTCATTCTTAAATCCACTTGCAACAGCAAAGAGATTCCTACATGGATTCACATTTGAAATCTCATTTAAAACAAACTCAATATGCCCATGTCGCTTTCTCAAACAATCAACATTCTTATCAACGATCTGATAACACCATACATATTCGGCCACATGTACTTTTTGCACATCATAACTCATGTCCTCACAACCAACATTAGATTGCTCCATATGATATTCACCCTTAACAGTAACATCAAACACCTCATTGGCATCATGAACAGCCAAATCATGAGCACCAATGTTATCGCTCACATCAATATCATCACTATCATCAACACCATCAACCACCTTACTCTTATTTATTGAAACATCAACATGTTTCATTTCATTACTCAAGGCTACGCTCGTACCCTGCTTTACTTCATATTTTGCCAATGTATTTTCCACTATCAACTCTGGAAGCTCTCCTACTAACATTCCAAGTGCAATCACACTTTTCTTTTTAGCCCACTCTTCTTCACTCCTCTGCATGTACAACTCGTCCTCATAGACCTCTTGTAGGGTTAAAGGAGCAAGCTTGATAATCTTTTCACCACACCTAAATTTGTAGATATTCCTATCCATATCATAAACTACTTTATTGAATTTATACCAAGGCTTACCCAATAAAACATGCGTACGATACATAGGAACCACGTCACAAACTATTTGGTCAACATACTTCCCAATTGCAAAATTTACCACAACCTGCTTAGCAACCTCGAACTCTCCGAAATCACTCATCCACTTATAAGGTCTATCAAGAGGTATCAATGGTAATCCCAATTTTTCCACAAGGGTAGTGCTAGCTAAATTTGTGTGATTCCCTCTATTAATAATCATGCTACACACTTTACTATTGATAGAGCATCTCGTGCGAAAGATAAATACCTTTTATCCATCAAATTATTTATATAAATCAACCCTTACTCGAAAGACGTCAATAATGAGGAAAGACTCAAAGAATCACCAAGAAAATACGAAAACAAACACAAAGAAACTGACTAAAAAAAAATAAAAAAATAAACCAAAGTAAAATAAGAAGACAAACTGAACTGAAACTGGACAGAATTCGTAACTTTGAAAGGGATTTTGAGACTCGAAACTTAAGCGGATTGAGTACGGCCAATGACTAATGAATTCGTCTCCTTGAGTACTTATAAATCGATATATTATGGGTCCCGTAACTCTTTCTAGATCAAAAGTTACAACAGTTTGAAAATCAGTGCGCGGCTGAAAAATTCTGACCGAACTGATCCGAAAATTACAGATAAATTTGACTTTAATTGACTCAAAAACTCAAAAATCTAAGAACTGAATCCTATATGCTATTACCATGAAAGAGCATTATAATAACATCCAAGAATCGGTCATAAACATGAAAAACACAAAGGAAATAAGAAAAAAAATTGAGATGAGAAGAGACAAAAAACAAAAAACAAAAAAAAACAGGAGAAAAAAAAAAGGAATGTTAAAACTTTATAAAACGATAAAGATAGAGAAAATCTTGACCTTAGAACTTTATAAAACGATAAAGAAAGAGAAAATATTGACCTTAGAACCCTGAGCTCCTGATACCAAATGATAGAAACCTGCCTGGAACAAAGCCAAGCAAACCTCTCCACGTGTTCTAAGCCCCAAGAACCGCGAATCTTGATTTTGTAAGAACAAAATCCTTCCAAGATCAAGTCCAACCCTTAAGGAACATTGCCCTTAAAAACCTTTCTTTATTTCTTTGGAGAATCCTGAACAGCGATACAGCGCCACAACGCTTGCCACACGTTGATAAGCTTTTGTTCCGTAAAACCAAGGAAGAATCCACTCCCTCAAGATGACACAAGTCAATTTGTTTTGTAAAAAGATATATTATTGGTTAATTATCCATTACAATGAATAATGCCCCTTTAAATAGGTGGCTAACCCTAATTCTACCAAAATATAATAAAACCCTAATAAAATACTTGAAAATTTCGTCCATGGGCTTTTTAATTTAATTAATGTTCAGCCCAACACTTAAACAACACATAACTTAAAAAAAATATAAAATATAAAACTTATAGGGATACATTGCGTCCTCATTTAGACCATGAAGGAATCCGAACTGGACTTTGATGAAAACTTCAAAGTTGTAGATCTACGAGTTCTCTTTTCAATGCAACTTGAATCACCAAAATCAATAATCAGACGAGAAAGTTACGTCCAAAATACGAAGACTACGTAAATCCTGCCACTACTAATGCACCATTCGGAAATAAAGCCCAAAATCAATCAAGGCAGCCCATGCACGTCCTAGACCCATTCCAATATTGCTTTAGACATAATAAAGCCTTCACATAATGTCTCATGCATGGACCAAACTCCGAACCCAAGGAATCTTCCAAATCCACCAAAATGGCCCAAATACACCAATTTGACCAAGCCATGCAATCAGCCACAACTTCAAGTTAACTTGGCCCAAACAGAGCTCATTCTGGATCACATCCGATTTATTTAGATTTTGGCATGTGTTAAATGTGATTTGAATATTTTGGATTGGATTTTGTGGGCCTTGGGCGTGTGGCTTGGATTTTATAGGCTTGGGCGTGTGGCTTGGTGTGGGTTGCAGGGATTTTAGGCCGAGGCTAACATCTAAAACGGAGATCCATCAAGCGAACCCGAGACCAAACAAACGAATTAAGTATGAGGATGTACTTATATTGTATTTTCCATTCCGACGTCCGTTTCCCGTGACTTCCGCAACTTATCGGGTAGTGCCTCCATACGAGGCTCATCATCCGACTTTTATGTAAAAATGCAGTGCCTACAATTACCATAAATAAGTAATATTATGGAAAAAAATTGTTTGTATTCATGAATTGGACATGAATACGATCCGGATTGGCACTCTGAGCACCAACCCTAACAGTACTATTTTCTCGATCTTGTTATACCGAGTTTATGCGTCTAACGGCATCTTACTTGTGTAGTACATGGGTTGTTGCCTCTTATTTTCTTCTCTGACCTACACCGCGCTCATTGCTACTTTTGACACGGCCGATAAGATATAGTTATTCCTCTTCTGCTGATGCCGCGAGTGTGGGGGCCTTACTCATATATGTCTTAATCTCTTTCAGGGCTTGACTCTGCTATTCTCCTCATGCAATTGTCTTTGATTGTTTGATGTCGTTTAAGAAAAACTTACAGTTTTCAGACATTTTGGATACGAACTAACTCAGGGTTGCTATCTTTCATTTTAGGCTTTGAACCTCACGGACTGTTCGTGGCTCCTCAATCTCTGATATTTTCTGGAGTTGGTTTGGGCTGGCCTCGATCCCCCTCCCACTTATAATGTGGCTTATGAACTGCCCATGGGGTTTAGATTCATTTTATACCTCATGAATACGACAAAGAATTCCTTCGAATCTCGAATATGTTCAGAGGCTACCTTGTTTTTCATCACCATGTTGTCTATGTAAGCTTCAATTGTTTGTCTGATCATGCCTTTGAACATCTTGTTGATCAGTCTCTGATTAGTGGCTCATGCATTTTTTTTATCCAAATGACATCACATTGTAGCAGAACAATCTCTTGGTGATGAAATTAGTTTGTACCTTGTCTTTCTCATTCATCCGGATCTGATTATAGCTCGAGTACCCATCCAAGAAGCTCATTCTCTCATACCATACGGTGGCGTCCACCAGTTGGTCTATCTTTGGCAGTGGGTAGCTATCCTTCGGGCAGACCTTGTTAAGGTTGGTGGAGTTGATACAGACTCTCTATTTTCCATTTTTTTAGCCACTACGACCATATTCGATATCCATTCAGGGTATTGGCAATGTTCTATGCCCCATACCTCCAGGAGCCTGTCCACTTCTTCGCTAATTAATATGTTCCTCTTAGGGACAAATCGCTTCTGCTTCTGGTTGATTTGTGGGCACTTTAGATCAATGTTGAGACAATGAGTTGTCTCGGCTGGGTCCACCCCTGTCATATCTTTATGCATCCATACGAACACATCTATGTTCCTAATGAGCATCTCCATTATCTTCTCCTCGGCTGATAATAAGGCTACTACTAGCACATTCTTCTCCGATTCTCCTTCATCTAGAACCACCTCTTCTAGATTCTCGATGGTAGTTTCCAGTCTGTGTGGCTCATCCTCCAGGTGTTTCAGGTAGGCTGATAGGTAGTGTTGTAACTGTATTTTCAGCCTCTGCTTGTTCTCTGGCCTCGCCAAACCTCTGAATCTCTCCCTCTGATATAAGGGTGGTAAAACGAATCAACGAATCAAATTTGTATCGAATCCTAAACGAATCGAATCAAAATATGATGGATTCATATTAGATTCGTTTATTAAACGAATCCTAATATCTGAATTCGTATTCGAGTCGTTTATTAAATGAATCGAATACGAATATTCGTTTAGTCATGATATTATTTAATAAAATAATTTACCACACTTGATTTAAATTAATTCTTCATAAATATATATATATATATATGAAATATGTAATTAATATATTTATTAAAAATATCTCACCAAATATCGAAAATATTACTTTTTCTATGGTAATTAGCTATAATTTTTTGAATCTTAATTGAAAAATAACAAGAACTAGTAAATAAAAATAATAAAACGAATCCTAAACGAATCAATGAGCTTAAATTCATATTAGATTCGTTTAATAAACGAATCGAATTGAATTGATCCATTTATTAAACGAATCCATTTTTTCAAACCCGTATTCGCTTTAAAGTGAATCGAATCGAACGAATAAACGAATCCTGACATAAATTGCCACCCATATTATGATATAATGTGCACTTCTCATGAGCTGATTTTGTAGCATCGTCTAGCGTGGGAATGATGGCCCTTGATATCGACAGTATATAGCCCGTTCAGGGATTGGCACCTCATTACTTGGTGCAAGGTAGATACTATGCCCTTCACTGTATGGATTCACTTCCTACTCATAATCACATTAATCGGGGACGTAATGTTGATGATCAGAAACTCGATCAGTACTATCATCTCAGTGCTTATACCGGTAATGTTATTGTTCCCAGTGGCCTTTCACATTATTGAACGCGAACACATGGTTCAGAGTGGGCAAGATGAGGTTCTGATTTATCCAATCTGTTGGAATGCTCCCCAAAAGATGATGTTTGAACTTCTTCCCCCATCCATTAGGACGCGGGACAACATTGCATCTGCTATTTGCAGCCTAATTATCAGAGAATCTGAATGTGTTGGCCTCAACGTGTCAATGTCTTTTGACACACTCACAAAGTGATTCTTTACTCCCAAGCATAAAAGTGTCTAAGTAATAAAATAACCCGATAAGTCTGGGGTCGATCCACAACGAATAAATTTAGTAAAATAAAATAATAATTTTACTGAAAATAAAAAAAATACTGAATTATTTGAAATGATTGACAATTTTTAAATTGGACTGTATCAGTAAAATAAAATACTGGGGTTAGGGGATCAACTTTTAATTTTTCAAATTTAGAAATCTTATTTTTTATAATATTTAAATTGTAATTATTACACAGTTAATTTATTTCAGGAATTAATTATGCCAAAACATATAAAACCAGCCATAAATGCAGTGATAACATTTGTCTATAACAAGTCTAGTTTGGTACTCAATTATGCTAAATAAATAAAATCAGTCATATAGACGGTAACAAAGTTTGTCAATAATTAATTCAGATTTAAATTAAA
Source organism: Zanthoxylum bungeanum (assembly GCA_019454045.1). Taxonomy (NCBI): domain Eukaryota; kingdom Viridiplantae; phylum Streptophyta; class Magnoliopsida; order Sapindales; family Rutaceae; genus Zanthoxylum; species Zanthoxylum bungeanum. The sequence continues at coordinate 204,302 of SKCR01026569.1, forward strand.
TATTATTCTTTAGATTACAAATCATATATTATAATATATGTAAGAGTAATCTATATTCTCGTATTAAAAACTTCACCCTTTACCCTAGCAGGATGAAATTAGCTACTCATGATTTGAATAAAAACGTGAATAATTTTATTACTGAAAAGAAAAAGAAATTACAACAAAGCTTGAAAAAAAATCACATAAGAGCTAGATTTCCACAAATTTTCAGAGAAAACTATGGAACTCGGGCCGAGGAAATGAGGTGTAGAGCACCTCTTTCAATTTGCAATTGCATAGCAATTGTTGCAATTGCTATGCAATTGCATATGAGTGAGGGTTGCCATCCACCCACCAAAATTTAAATAATAATAATAAAAAATTTAAAAGAATTACATATGACATACTTTGGAATTTTCATCAATTTCGGCCTTGAAAACTTCAGAACTAGAAATATTATAAACATCAAAGTTGTATATATTTGAATCTTCTTTCATCTGGAATTGAAATTGCCTCAATCCGATATTAGAGTAAAAAGTTATGGCTATTGTCCACTATTAGAACGCCCTTTTAAATTTTTGGCCTCCAAAATCCAAATGTCACATCCATTTTTCTAGTTATGCATCCAAAGTATTATTTCACCTACATACGAAATAAAAATCACAATAAAAATATATCTAACATAAATTTAATTATTATTTTACAAATGTGCTAAATTAAGGGAATTAATGAAACTATAAGTGAAAAATGATTATTTTCTCTTTATTAAATGTACACTTTCTACTGTCCATCACACCCTCAACCATCTTATTACTAGTGCCTAGTAATTTAAGCGAAAACTTAAAAGAAAATTTCTTATCCAAGTTGATAACTATTTTCTTTCTTTCTAAATAATTAAATAAGTAAATTTTTCTGTACTTTTTACCCTTCTTCCATACACACATAAAACAAAGTATCAATCAATTCATTCCGCCCACAATATTCACAGGTCTTGTTGAAAAGAGAGTAATATTTTTGTCCTAAAATTATATTAGAGTTCACACTTTTTTGGCAATTGGAGTTTATTTATAAATAACAAAAAATAGTTTTTTTAAAAATAATAATACATCTTCAATCCTTGTAAAGAGCTTTGGGCCAGTGACTCCCAAACTAGTTGGCTTTAGGGCACTAGGTGTTAAGACACCCCTACGGACTTAATTGTTCGGATCTCTGATGTCAAAAATGAGAGGTGTCTGATTTCCTTAAGCTTTCTCTTTAACCATGAGCTTTGGGCCAGTGACTCCAATACCAGTTGGCCTTAGGATACTAAGTGTTAAAACACCACTACAGACTAAATTGCTCGAGTTAGAGAGGCTACGAAATCGAACTTATTCACATTTTTTTTACAAACTCAAGCTCTACCGTTTTATGCGAACAATCACTGCTTGTTGAGGTACGATATTGGTTACTAAGTAAAAGCTTGATTATTATTAATATCATTATTTTAACCAAACTCTACTGTTTTATGCAAATAATCATTATTTGCTAAGACAAGATGTCCAGTTACTAAGTAAAAGCATGATTAGTTTGTTTTTGATTAAAAACAAAAATTTCACTGCCTTTAGGTGCTACCTCCAACAAACTAGAGAACTGAGTATTATAAAATTTTCACTTATAACCCACGATCATATGTTACCGTGTATGTTGATAATACCTGTCAAATGAGCATATGAAGATCAAATTTAATCAATATTATGGAGAATTCATAAATTTAAATGATTCAAAAAGAAAGAAACAAAAATAACTTGTTACGAAACATTGAGATGCGTCTCAGAAGTGAAAACTTCTTACACTGCCATCTCTGAACAACAATTCCACTTGATTAGTCAAAATTTTATTATTGGTTTGTATGTAATTTTTTTTTTAAAAAAAATAAAAGAAAATCAACACGAAATATTTTTTTTACACACAAAATAACAACGTAAAATACTTTTAAAAAAAACAATGATATGGTCTTCTTCTTTTTTCTCTTGTCTCTTTCTTTTCACTTTGAACTCTTTTTTTTTACACACCTATCTTTTAAGGTAGTATTTCTCCTCATGGTGGTCCTAATACTCACCCATGGGTAGCTTCACGCTTGTCGGTTATAGGCGGTCTTTTTTTCTTTTTCTTCTCATTACAGAGACTTCTTCTTTATTTACAACCATATCACATATCGTAACATAAGTAAACCAAGATGGACATCTAGGCAAACGGTCATTCACTGATCTGTCATCTCTTCAACTAGTCATCTTGTCGATTACTCAGGCTTCTACTGATAAGATCTTGTAATTGAGTGCCTGGGAGTCTTGGCCGTGATCAACCACTCAAAATATCGGATGAGAGCACATCTCGCACTTATCTTTTCTAAGGTTTCACCCTAATGCAAACATTTTCATCATCGGACTAATGCTTTAACTATTGAAGAGAAAACTCGAACAAGTAGGCAAAATCAATGTCTTTATTATAAAAAAAATGCAGGACTGTAATCAAATAAACCAGGAAAACATCTTCATTTTCTGCGGCATTGTCTTCTTCCTCAGCCTATCGTTCTTCACTACTGCCATCTCCTATCCCTATGTAAGAAGCTGGGTGGTTGAGAGCTTGGAGGACAAAAGTTTCGGGTAGGCCGGAGTTGATCATATAGGTGGGTGGTGGAATGGAGTGGTAGTTAGAGGTAGAGGTTTTATGTCTATGTTGGGTTGTTCTCTTTCCGGATCGGGTATTTTTTGGGAGTCAATGAGGTTTTGGATCTCATGCCTAAGGCGGGTATAGTTGTCGGTGTCATGGCCTTTTTCTTGATGGAAGTAACAGTACAGGTTTAGGTTGAGGTACGGTGGCACAGGGTTCGGAAATGGCCTAGGTTCCAAAGGTTTTAGAAGTCCTTGCATTTTCAGCTTTTCAAATACCTTTCACAAAGGTCTACCAAGATTGGAGAATCGTCTGTTCCTGAAGGTAGCGACCTCAGCAGTAGCGGGCTTGGTCTTAGAAGGCCCCCCAAAAGTCCTTCTATTCTGGCCATAAAAATTTTTGTTCTTAGCTTCTTCATCTTCAATGTCTATGACAGTTTCCCTCAACTGTCGAAAATCAACAATCATCGAAGTCATCCTCCTCAGTTTAACATAAATAGACGGCTTGGTACCCTTGATGATCATTTTGATCTGGTCCTTCTCCGAAGGCCGAGTCTGCATCTTCAGAAGCTGGCTCCTCCAGCGATCCACATAATCTTTGAAACTTTCCTCCGGTTTCTGCTTGGTATTCTCCAAGTCACGAAACGACAAGTCAATCTCCAAGTCTGTAATATACTGTTTCAAAAAGGCATCTGCCAGTTCCCTCCAATCTTCCTTAACCTTTCTTTCAAGGCTATGGTACCACTCTACGGGTGCCCCCTCGAGCGACATCTCAAACATCTTCTGAACTTGGCGTTGTGACAGGCCCACTGAACTCATAACTGAAACATACTGTCGGAGATGGACCCTCGGATCCCCATTCCCATTGAACTTGGCCATATCAGGCATCTTGAACTAAGCCGGCAGCTGTTCTTCAAAGGTTATCGCCTCATAGTCTAGTAAGTCTTTATGTTTACCCCTCATCTTGCGGGTAACCGATTCTACCTGATCCCGGAGCTTCTGTAATTCTGCCTGAGACCCAATCATTCTTCATGTCGCATATTCAGTCATGTCATCATCAAATGTGGGGATGTCATCCCCCGACCTGTTCGGAGGCTCCTCATTCCTCACATTCTCAGAATTTCCCCCAGCACGGGGCACAGCCAGATTAGCCATAACAGTAGTCAAGGCTTGCAACTGTTCAGTAACCTTGGTGAGACTGATTTCCAACTGATCATACGGGATATCTCATTCTCTGATTCGCTCATATTTTCTATCGGCCTCTTGGTGAGTCTTCCATCTTCCCTAACCCAATGGGAATCTATGATGGCTTTTAGACACAAGGGTTAACATGATGCGTGTATGCATTAGGTGCATGAGATGCGTGAGATATACTATTGCGCGGTGCAAACTTGTCCCAGTTGAAAAGGCCCAACAGGTTTACACTTTTGCGATAACATGGCTTAACAACTTCAAACGATAAGGGGCCCAATCGCAGGATGGCCCATCAGCATTTTAGAAACTTTTGGCCAAATTGTCATAGGATACGAACTCGTCCCAGTTTAAATGACCCAACAAGTTCGCATTTATGACAAGAAGTCCAACTGAATCCAAATGAGGATGGTCCCTAAATACAAGCATAAAGAGATAATTCCAGCATAAAGCAATAATTTCTACTGAGCGGCCCATCGATATTTCAGAAGCTTTTGGCCCAATTGTCATAGGATACGAACTCGTCCCAGTTTAAATGGCCCAACAAGTTCACATTTATGACAAGAAGTCCAACTACATCCAAATGAGGATGGTCCCTAAATACAAGCATAAAGAGATAATTCAAGCATAAAGCAATAATTTCTACAGAGCGACCCATCGACATTTCAGAAGCTTTTGGCCCAATTGTCATAGGATACGAACTCGTCCCAGTTTAAATGGCCCAACAAGTACGCATTTCTGACAAGAAGTCGAAATAGTTGCTATAGGTCACACAACTCCGGTCTACGTGTGGGTTTGCGAGATTGTAGACAAAGACTCTCGCTGGCGAAGATTGCCCACAACTAGGTCTCCCCCCTCAAGGGTTTGAGCGACCAAGTGAGCGCACCTTTTTTATACACTAAGGTACGTGCCAGCGAGTTATGGTGCGTGACTGACTGTCAAATGGATTTCCCGTTGTAGATTCCCCAGAGGGAGGGCGGAACGAACTCTCATAAAAACCCAAGCCTCTTAGGCTCTTAACGCTTGGTGACATGAATAAAAAACGAGTCCTCCAAATTAGTCCATCACAGTAGGCTACGAGTAGATGATTATCTACTGGCCTTCACAACTTTTCCTTATAGAAAGGTAGTGAATGAAGGAAGCCACCAAACCATCACCTAGCCCTAACAATGCCTTTGATTAAACCCCTCAACCCACTGTAGATACGGTTAATTAAAGCACAAATCCAAACATTACAAGACATTATTTTGGGGCCGATTCTCTATCCCCAGTGGAGTCGCCAGACTGTAGGACACAAAAATCGACGACGCTGTTCCAGGCTAGCGGTCCGGTTGGGAGTACGGAGTAGCCTATAGGGGACTACACCGGAGAAATAAAAATAGAGTCGCCACCCAGTGTGAACCGGGAAAATGATTTAAGGCCGCACTCACCCCTCGCAATGGAAGACCTCAAACCGTTGGGTTCAGAATGGTCTATTACTTATACCACTTGTAATGAAATGATTTGTGCAATAATTTAATCGGATCTACGCAATATATATTTCCAAGAGTATTCTACTTTTAAGTTCACATGCATGAAAATAAAGCCCATATTTAGGTCTGTATATAACATATATCTAAGTTCGCATGCATAAAAGTAAACTGGAATAACGACAGGCATAAAATTTCATAAACACATCATATTGATAAACACAGAGACACAAATAAACAATAATTGTACAAGCATGCATATTAAAGAGAGGCAATTAAGTGTATAATGTAAAGAGATAACTAAAGAGGCAATTATACATTAAAATAAACGTACCATGATGTGATGCAAAAGAAGATAGACAATAAAGGTGAAAGAAAAGAGATGCAATATATGCCCACATCTATATAGGACTTCAAATGTTCGATTGAACGTATCTCAAGTTCAATCGAACGTGCTTTGTCCGGTGCGAAAAAACATCGTGGCAAAGGTAGCCCTTAGGCTATTCATCTCTCGGAGAGGAGGACCTTTAATCCAACTTGATTTGCCCATGCTCATTGCAATATGATGCATGATTATGCAAGGAGATGACATACAAAAAGAAAATAACGGAATCATAAAAGGCGCGGCAAAATATTATCGTAAAGGTAGCCTTTTAGACTTTTTTCCCTCAAATAGGGAACCTTTAGACCAATATACTAAGCCCATGAGCATTACATCACAATGCATAGAAAGTAAAGACAACAATATAGGACTTCGTATACTCGATTAAACATATCTCACATTCAATCAAACACACTTCATCCGGCGCGACACAGTATTGTCGTAAAGGTAGCCTTTTGGACTTTTCTTCCCTCAAATAGAGAACCTTTAGACCAACATACTAAGCCCATGCGTATTACATTGCAATGCATATAAAATAAAGACAATAATATTGGACTTCGTATACTCGATTGAACATATCTCACATTCAACCAAACATACTTCGTCCAGCGCGGCAAAGTATTGTCGTAAATGTAGTCTTTTGGAGTTTCTTCCCTCAAATAGAGAACCTTTAGACCAACACACTAAGCCCATGCGCATTACATTACAATGCATATAAAATAAAGACAACAATATAGGACTTCGTATACTCGATTGAACATATCTCACATTCAACCAAACATACTTCGTCCGGCGCGGCAAAGTATTGTCGTAAAGGTAGCCTTTTAGACTTTTCTTCCCTCAAATAGAGAACCTTTAGACCAACATACTAAGCCCATGCGCACCATATCATCAATACACAAGCAAGTAACGTGCTGAATGTAAAAGGCGGAACATAAAATACGAATAATAAACAAACAAGATAAAATAAAGTGAAAGATGTGACGTTTACTCAAGTGGTACATGGAGTTGTTTCCCAAGTACAGACCACACTACCGTCCATTCGGATTCGGCTATGGAATTTACGTCTGGGTTTCCATCCGATATACCATAAGAGATGACACATTTTCCATTCATCCAATGGCCACAACACACATTAACCAACGACTCTCATGCGAAGGAAATTCAATAAAGAACTAAAAGATGAATGATAATAAATAAGAAAGGTGCCCTCAGGTCTAACCTTTTATGTCGACTCTTCGAAGTGAGTCACAAGGCCATCGGAAGGGCTAACACTCCGCAACTCTTCCGGTTCACTGGTTCACGTTCTTTCCTCACTGTTTCGCTGTTTGGGCTGCTATTTTTACTCCGTTGCTACTGTTTTGCTGCTATTTTTTTGTCACTATTTTTGCTGTATTAAGGGACTGTTTTTGCGGTTTCTAAGGGGATTAGGGCTGCTGTTTTGGGCGAATTTCTGGACTGTTTTCAGTGATGTTTTGCGGCAGTTTGTGGGGTTATTTTGGGGGCAATTTTCTGGATGTTTGAAGGGAGCTTGTTACGTGGTCAGGGGATCTTGTTACGTGGTCAGGGGGTGATGGCATTGAAGGGACTTTATGCGTATGGTTGAAGGCTGAGTTAAAAGAGGTTGCTGTAGGTGAAGGTTGCAGGTGTGGCGTGAAGGTTGGCTGAGGGGTATGTGGCGAGAGAGTTGGCTTGTGCAGGTGGCGTGATGGTTTGCCGGGTTATGTGTGAGTGGAAGTGACGTGTTGAAGGTCAGGCTTGTGAGGTGTGAAGCTGAGGGCGTGAGGGCAGTGTACGTGAGGGCAAGCAAGCGTGAAGCTTTAGGGTGTATTCTTTTCGTTTGTTTTATTTTTTGTGAGTCTCAACTAGGTTTATTTTCTTTGTATTTTTTTTAAAGAATGAGCTAGGGCTTTTATGTGTTGGTGGAGGCTTCTTTTTATAGGCAAAGGGATGGGGGCTACCCTTGTTTGAATAGGAAAGAGATTTGTGTAATTAAGAGGATATCTTTTAATTAGTATTTCACAAGGAAAATTCTTCTTAAATTAGGGAGGTGATTTGGCTTGTTTATGAAAATAATATATTTGAATTTATTTGATTTTTTTTAATTAGGTATGTGATTTTTTTAGATTTCAACATGTGTTAAATATGTGATTTGTTATTTTTGGATGTGTTTTATTGGGCTTGGGCGTGTGTGTGCTTGGTGTGGGCGTGCAGTTGGCTTTTGTTGTCGGCTTGGTGGTGTGTGGGCTTGCGATGGGTTTTGGGTCAAGGCTAAGTGGTTTGCGGGTGTTTTGGTTCAATGATGTTTTAAAACGTAAGTCCAACAAATGAACCTGAAGCTAAACAAGCGAACTAAATCCAACAAAAATGCCAATTTCTGACTTTTCCCTTCCGACGTCCGTTTCCCGTGACTTTCGCGACTTAAAAGGTTGTGCCTTTAAATGAGACTCATCATCGGGACTTACATGTAAAAATGCAGTGCCTACAACTGGTTTAAAAAGGAAAATAGATTCTTGAAAATTTATGTTGGATAATTATGACCCATAGCGTCACTATTTGTATAGATCATGATGTTGTTGTACAAATTAACTATGTGACAAGGAGATTACACTCTTATCATTTGTGATTAGATGACCTTAGATGTATAAATGATGAGAGGTCCCTATGATTTGTTCTTGGACGGAGAATGATATGAGACAGTATCAGTCCACAAAGGATAAATCATTAAATATCCCTAGTCAGAGTATTATCGAGATTGGACATCAATAAATACGTAAAAGACTAATATTGCACTTGTGCGCGTTTGTGAGGGCACAACGGCATAGTTCTCATATATTTGGGTATAGGATACTCATGCAAGTGTAGTAGGAGGTTGTGTTTCACCGATGGTACGGGAAACAGCTTCGCTCTGGTTAGACCTCCTCAGAATCCCATTGGTAGTATGACTATGTGTCTATGGGAGTCCAAAATCAGGGTAGGTGTATTTGGTTTTAACATGAGACTTGCACCGCTAATGCTTACGACAATCGATATACTTGAGTTGAGGTCTTCCAGGGGTGTAACAGGTCCTGTGTACGCCGATGCTAGGTATATTGAGAATCGTAGAGTATTGGGTGTGATGTCAAGACGGAAGTATCACTCCAGTCATAGTGGATATGATGTCACGATGGATACGGTATTAGTGCTCTTAAGTGCTGCGCGGCCAATCGCGATATTATGACTAGGTCATGTATATTCGATTATAGAGACTAGTTACCAGACATCCGACAAGTGCTTTGTACGGGGAAGACACAACTCCAGCCCCAGGCCTAGCACGTGACCGTCCGATACTGGATCGATATACACTATATGATGGATACTACGCCTGATATAGATCCGTTATTCCTGTAAAGATATTTCTGGAGAATTGGGTAGGCATGGCACTTTGCTAAAAGCCAACCTTGTCTTGTAAATCGGTAAAACGTAGTACTTGGTACTTACGTATTCGGATAGTCCGACGACCCGATTTACTGCCAACATATCCGGGGATCTCATGGGTCGCTTCCCAAAGATTCATCGATGACGTATAACTCGCACTCTAAATTAATCTGGGATTAATTACGGAGATATTTTATCTGGGATAAAATATCGTCTATAGAGAGAAAACGATTAGTTTGAAATTAATCGGTAAAGTTAATATATTCGATATATTAAACGAAATTGGATTTCGACGCGGAATTAAAATTAGATTTTAATTCGGGCGAACGAATTAATTTAGAATTAATTCGTTAGCGACGTGAATAGGGAAATCGCTAGGCGTAATCATTTAATTACGACGCAACGGAAAATTCGCTAATTAGGAATTAGCGAACTCGAGCCCGAGATTGATTGCAAGCGCATTCGCATTTCGAATTCGAGTGCGGAACACAAGTAATATAAAGCGTCAAATCATTAGTCGCATCAAGCGTCAAATCGCTAGTCGTTTCAAGCGTCAAATCACTTGTCACTTTGAGGGATGTGACTTGACAACTTGATTGATTGAGTGACTTGACCACTTGATGGATGTTGATGTTAGAGTGTGGAACACTCAAGGTTGTTGGATTCAATTTATTTGACTTTTTGAAAGCCAAATATTTGGTAAATCATTTGTTTTATTTTTGGAAAATATATAAGAAAATGAATTACACTTTTTCAACAACTAATACACAATTTCTCTCTTCCTCTCATCTCTCTCAATGTCACGCCCAAGGAGCATAACAGCTCACTTTTTTCTGTCAAGAAAACCGAGCAAAGGGAAGCATAGAGTTGGGTTTTGTGGCAAAAACCGCAAGTGCTAGCACACTACGAGATATGCGAAGGTGATAGGGAAGTTTACCCATGAGCCGGGAATCGTTTGACGAAGATTCGAAGCTCAATTGATGAAGCAAAATCTGAAAACTTGAACCAGTGGCTGCTCACTGCCAAGGACGAATTCCAATGAGAAAAATGATTTTGTTCGTAGTTTCGTCGCACAACCGATCGATGTGAGTATTCCGCAACTCATTTGATATGTATTTCACACTTTTTCATGCTTGTTTGATGATCTTGGGACCTAGAATAAACCCAACAATGGCATCAAGAGCCTAGGTTCAAGCATGAAACTTTTAGGGTTAAAATTTGGGTAAACTTGATTTTGAGCATGTTTGATGAAATTGGATGATTTGATATGCTTAATATATGTTTAATTAAGGATTGATTGGATCAATTTGTTGAAATTGTGATTGGATCAAATATCCCCAAATATTTCATGTTGGCCGAATGTATAAGAACTTTTGGAAATCTTGGATTTTTTGATTTTGATTCATTGGATGAGTTAAAATCATATTGGATAATGTTAATTTGAAATTAATTGGATTGAATTTTAAATTGAGCAAAAATCCCCAAATTCTTACCTTGGCCGAATTGGATATGCCCTAATATAGTCTTCGAATTTTGATTTTTTAATTCATTTGATGTGTTGGAAATCATTCGGGATGAGGACTTAATATCGATTGTGAAATTAATTGGATTGAATTCGAATCAGATAAAAAGTCTCTCCTTGGCCGAGACACTTTAAGCATGTAATTGGGTTTGATTTTTCATTAATGTGTTGGACATGTAATGATGATGTAAAGCATGATTAATTGGACTAATTTGATGTTTAGGAAATATTGATTTAGGTGATTAATCATTATATACACTTTAGGTAATTAAATTGGAAATTTGGAATTTGATAATTTAATTATTTGGGCCTTTAAATTGGATTTGGGCTTATTATGTTGTAAATGAGCTTATTGGGCTTTGTTGTACAAAGTTGGGTTTAGGCAAATTGGATTGGATCCAATTGGGCCCAAAACCACTTCGGTTAAGCCCAATTGCGACTTAATGAACCTTTAAAGTTTAATTGGGCCTAATGGGCCTAAATTGATTTACGGGCTTATGGGGTAATTCCCGGATTGGATTTTGGTTATTCGGTTTGACCCGAGTTGACCAAAAGTCCATGCCTTAAGAAATCAATTAAAAGCCCATTGGACTTTAATTGAATTGACGTTGGACGTTAATCGGTCTTTGAGACGCATTACGATTAAATTTGGAATTTAAGTCGTAAAAGGTTTATTAATAAAGTGTAATATTTAATTTGGAGTTAAATAGTGAGTTAGTATTAAATACATATTAAATTGGATTTAATGTTGTAGTTTAATTTAATTCGAGAATTCGTACTTTGAGTACTTATTCGCAAAACGAGTTTGACTCGCGCAAAATCAAATCGTTGTTTGAACATTGGATGATCACTAATTATCAGATTAATTAATTTGATTAGATTGATTGATAACATGCTTGTGTGAATACATGGTTGTGATGAATGAATAATGTATATCAGATGGATATTAGTCGGGTGGGGGCAATTTTGGAAATTGTTGTAATAAATTTGATTTAAAATTGGACCTGCGTGTCCAGCCTTATCACCTCTATTCTATTTGTATTCTCTTCTCACCTATTCCCCTCAATGTAAATTAGGTTTTTTTAGAAGTGTAGTGTAACGGGTAGAAGTAATACAAGTGCTAGCTTGAGAGAAAAATGGAGAGATTTGATCTAGGATCAATGTGTTAAGTATCCATCCGTATATCATTATTATTTTATTATATGCGCTTTATTATGTGTTTAGAATGCATGTTTAAGGGTGTATGATGATGAGACCTTAACAAAGATAATAAATTGGTAGCCAATTTGCACGCGAAAAACCCTCATCAAATATCATGCGTTTTTCCTTCCATTGAGTGATTCTTACTCAAGATCCGAGACTGGCATTGGGTTGTTGGCCAAAGTCAAGCCCTTTGTCCGTCGAAGATGTGTTTGAATCACGAGAGTTTTGTTCCATATTGGTGTCATGTCCAAGTTGTGGTTTGTTGGCCAAAGTCAAGACCACTTCTTGTCCATTGACATTGATTACAAAGCTTTCCATGGTCAATGGGTCGCGCTTGACTGGGATCACTAGGTTTGTTGTGCCAAAGCCAAGGCTTAGTTGATTCAGAGGAAAAAGGTTAGGGTACATATTGGATATTTAGGCATATATATGATATATGTTTCGGACTTGGATGTCCACCTACTGGATGTAGGAATTGGATTGGATCCAATTGATCTTAGAGATCTACTTAGTTAATTATCATACAATTTGTTGGCCAAAGTCAAGATTGTGTGATATTTAACGGGATCCTAGCCCACTAGGAAACGCGGTTTCCCTAGTACTCGACAGAGGGTTAGAGGCTCGCCGAAAAATAGTGGGAGGCAAGAATTGAATTTGCAATATTCGTTCAATTACTCGCCATACGCGCTCAAACAAATATCACTCGTCAAATAATTAAAAGTATTAGTTGGACTAATATTTAATGTTGTTTTAATTTAGCAGTTGGACTGTATTATATTTGATTATATAATTGGATTATAGTAATCAATATATTGAATTAATTAATTTCAATTTACAGTTGATTTTATAATTGGATTATAGTAATCAATGTAATTGAGGTTAATTAATTAAATTATATTTGATTGTATAGTTGGACTATAATAATCATTGTAATAAATAGTACCTTAAATCATTGATTAAATAGTTGGACTATTGAAATCAAGAAACATTGAAAGATTGGACATTTAAATATAATCTTGGATTAAAATATTTAAATGATTTAATTTTCAAAATTGGGAATAAATTCAGGATGGTCCTGGAAATAAATAATAAATTACTTTATTTGATAAAATAACCTATTATGCCTAAGCCCGAGAATTAAGCAATAGTAGAGCATGATCTTTGGAAGTTTCATGTAATGATAACTTAAAGTGCTTAAATAATATACTTGTCATAAATCTATGTTTAGATTTAAGAAGTATTAAAATTGCAACTAATAATTCTTGGAGAGTTAATGAAGAATCTCAAGGAGATAAAGTCAAACTTTGCAATTAGGCTAGTAGTAGCGCAAGGCGCACTTTACTTCAATATTCTAGAAACCCAAGGCTTGGCCAAAGGCCTCTGAAATATTGAAAGGGCAAAGGCAAAATCATTATAATCTTCTGGGAAGATAAAAGACATATCCCAAAGTGACTGCCGTTTGGATATGGCAGACACGAAGGAATTAAAGAAAGGGCAAGGCTCTGACTTTAAGAATGTTTGTCAAAATTATGTTCACTACTAGTATTGAAATTGGATTTTAAATACTTAGTGTGGTACATAAAATATATGTATTGATGTTCAGAATCTGCTGTGAGTAGGATACTGACTTCAAGCTCAGATTCATCTGCGAATCGGAAACGGGACGAAAGTCGCTGTTTCGACCGTAGATACCTAAGTTTAGGAACTACCCTTCGGGTGTGTACCTATATTAGGAAACTGTTATAATGTAACTAGTTTGACTAGGAACATTATCTCTATATCAGTGTTTAATCCTTTGCGGATAAACCTTATATTCTAGAACACTAAAGTGTTTCATTATATAAAGATGATATTGAGATGTACACATTAGATGTGAATAACAGTATTTATATTTTGAATATAAATAAAATCTTGAACATATGATATGACAAACTAATAGCTCATACTGATTTGATCAGAATAAACTTGTTTGTGGCATTGTTGTCTGGGACACAATTAAACAAGACTCGTATATCCACACTTTTGAAGAATGGGTACTAGGACTAATTTGACTAATCAAATAAAGTCTACGAATCTAGTTTATTAGGTAAAGTACCTAAAACACTATTTACTTGGTAATAGTGAAAGTGCCACCGATCTGTTAGCCCTATTCATAGTGAAGTAAGTGGGCCCATATCTAGCTAGGCTAGAAGTGGATATGAATGTTTCGTGACCTCAACGGATGTAGCATCACGTTATGGTTATGTGTTTCTTTTGAAAAACACAAATCGGAAACTTTTGAAGTTTCGACACGAAATAGATAGAAAGATTGGCTATTGTATTATACCGTCATGGTAAGACCGTAATGGAAAATACTTAAGCAATAAGTTTAATAAATACTTGAAAGAGTATAGTATTCTTTCAAATGAGGACTCCTCCCGGAACACGTCAATAGACGGTGTGTCCGAACGGAGAAACCGGATTTTGTTGGACATGATAAGGTTTATCAGGAGTCACTCTGAGCTACCATTTTCCTTCAACGGATATGCATTAACAGTGCAAAACTTATTTAGAATAAGGTTCCATAAAAATCTGTTTGACAGAATTCATATTGGATATAAACGGGAAAGAAACAGGGTTTCACACTCCTGAAGATTTGGGAATGCAAGGCATACGTTTGGATGATACCAAACCAGAACCCGAATTGGATAAATGCCAAATTATAGGTTATCCTAGAGGAAACCATAAGTATAGTACTTATAGATCTCACATGAGAACAATGTGATTGTTGCTCACCATGCGGTTTTCCTTAGAGGAATACCGATATGCAGTGGTCAGTGGGAGGACAGTAAAACTCGATGAAAATCGGAGTGATACTGTTCAAGGCACGAAGTCTTTAATGGAACACAAACAGTTCATCAAGGATGAAACTGTACCATTAATCTTCAAATACACAAGAACACGTAGATTGGAGAGAATCAGAAAACAACCTGGGTATGGGTTTCTGATCTCACCTCATAAATATGTCAATCTTGTTGAGGTATACCAACTGAATACGTTTGAGAAAGTGATACAAGGTATCGACTCCATTTATGGCAAAGTGCCATGAGTCCGAAATGGATTCCATGTATAACAACTATGTTTGGATAATAATTGATGTACCGTAAGGCATTGTGCCTATTGGTACTGTATAAGTCTTCAAGGAAGACATAGATGGAAGGCACCATACCAACGTACAAAGCTAGGCTTGTGACGAAAAGGTATCATTATCAACATTGTGTTGATTATTGTTCAACCTTTTACTTGTTGCCACGGCAAATCCATTTGGATAATGCTTGCTGAAGCTGCACGTTTCATTTATGAAATGTGTCGGTTAAAGGTCAAAATCTCTTTCCTTAAACGGAAACCTTTTAGAGGATGTTTATAACATCTTGAAGATTTTGTCGTACTAAAACCAGCAAACAAGGTTTGCGGGTTATACGATCCATGTTTGGATTGAAGCAAACATTAGGTTCTTGGAACTGACGTTTTGATGTAATCATAATAGTGTATGATTTGATTCAAAACAGAAATAATTCTTGTGTATATAAGGAGGTTAGTGGGAGCACTGACAATGAATGTCCTAAAATAATGATAATGTTTGTCATTTCTTGGAAATGATATTCCCATATAAAATAATCGGCGAAAGCTTGGCTTTCGAGAAAATTCTCCGTAGAATTCTCAGGAGTAACAACCTTTATTCTAGGAATAAAGATCTATTGGGATATATTAAGTTGTTAAAACTCTGTAAGAACTCGTACAATGAAAAATGTACGTGACCTGGTGTCTCATACGCTTTGAGCATATGGATTCACAAACAGGCCAATCCGAGTGATAGTCACTGGATTGAAGTTAAGAACAACCGTTAGTATCTTAGAGAACTAAGGATGCTGTCTTAATCTGTGGAGATGGAGAACTTGAAGTGACTGGGATCACTTTAGCAAGTTTCCAAACCGATAAAGACGACTATAAGTCACAAATGGTATTATAAAGTTTGAATAACGAAACAGTGAGCTGGAAATCTTCCAAGCAAGATACTGTTGCAGAATAAACAACAAATGCGGATTATTGCTGCAGCTGAAGCAGCAATAGAAGCCATTTGGGTCGATAATAAATCTAATTAGATTAGATATAGTTCTGTTAGCGGCTGAGCTAGGCGTCATCATAGGCTAAAGAATTAATGGTCTCATCAACGATCCAGATATATACTTCAATACTCATCTGATTCGTTCGGATCATACATCGTGGCGATGTGATGATCGAATAAATTGCATCAGACGATAATCATGCAAATCCGCTGACGAAAAGCTTTTCTCAGCAGTTTGAGCCAACCGTACATAGTCCGGGTGTAAGACACTCGAGTGACTGGCTATAGGCCAAGTGGGAGATTGTTGGATAATTATGACCCATAGCGTCACTATTTGTACAGATCATGGTGTTGTTGTACAAATTAACTATGTGACAAGGAGATTGCACTCTTATCATTTGTGATTAGATCACCTTAGATGTATAAATGATGAAAGGTGCCTATGATTTGTTCCTGGACGGAGAATGATATGAGACAATATCAGTCCACGAAGGATAAATCATTAAATATCCCTAGTCAGAGTATTATCGAGATTGGACATCGATAAATACGTAAAAGACTAGTATTGCACTTGTGCGCGTTTGTGAGGGCACAACGGCATAGTTCTCATATATTTGGGTATAGGATACTCATGCAAGTGTAGTAGGAGGTTGTGTTTCACCGATGGTACGGGAAACAGCTTCGCTCTGGATAGACCCCCTCGGAATCCCTTGGTAGTATGACTATGTGTCTATGGGAGTCCGAAATCAAGGTAGGTGTATTTGGTCTTAACCTGAGACTTGCACCGCTAATGCTTAAGACAATCTATATACTTGAGTTGAGGTCGTCCAGGGGTGTAACAGGTCCTGTGTACGCCGATACTGGGTATATTGAGAATCGTAGAGTATTGGGTGTGATGTCAAGACGGAAATATGACTCCAGTCATAGTGGATATGATGTCACTATGGATACGGTATTAGTGCTCTTAAGTGCTGCGCGGCCAATCGCGATATTATGACTAGGTCATGTATATCCGATTATAGAGACTAGTTACCAGACATCCGACAAGTGCTTCATATGGGGCAAACATAACTCCAGCCCCAGTCCTAGCACGTGACCGTCCGATACTGGATCGATATACACTATATGATGTATACTACGCCTGATATAGATCCTTTATTCCTGTAAGGATATTTCCGGAGAATTGGGTAGGCATGGCACTTTGCTAGAAGCCAACCTTGTCTTGTAAATCGGTAAAACGTAGTACTTGGTACTTACGTATTTGGATAGTCCGACGACCCGATTTACTGCCAACATATCTGGGGATCTCATGGGTCGCTTCCCAAAGATTTACCGATGACGTATAACTCGCACTCTAAATTAATCTGGGATTAATTCGATGAGAGAGAAAATTAATCTGGGATTAATTACGGAGATATTTTATCTGGGATAAAATATCGTCTATAGAGAGAAAACGATTAGTTTGGAATTAATCGGTAAAGTTAATATATTCGATATATTAAACGAAATTGGATTTCGACGCGGAATTAAAATTAGATTTTAATTCGGGCGAACGAATTAATTTAGAATTAATTCGTTAGCGACGTGAATAGTGAAATCGCTAGGCGTAATCATTTAATTACGACGCAACGGAAAATTCGCTAATTAGGAATTAGAAAACCCGAGCCCGAGAGTGATTGTGAGCGCATTCGCATTTCGAATTCGAGTGCGGCACGCAAGTCACATCAAGCGTCAAATCATTAGTCGCATCAAGCGTCAAATCACTTGTCACTTTGAGTGATGTGACTTGACAACTTGATTGATTGAGTGACTTGACCACTTGATGGATGTTGATGTTAGAGTGTGGAACACTCAAGGTTGTTGGATTCAATTTATTTGACTTTTTGAAAGCCAAATATTTGGTAAATCATTTGTTTTATTTTTGGAAAATATATAAGAAAATGAATTACACTTTTTCAACAACTAATACACAATTTCTCTCTTCCTCTCATCTCTCTCAATGTCACGCCCAAGGGGCATAACAGCTCACTGTTTTCTGTCAAGAAAACCGAGCAAAGGGAAGCATAGAGTTGGGTTTTTGTGGCAAAAACCGCAAGTGCTAGCACACTACGAGATATGCGAAGGTGATAGGGAAGTTTACCCATGAGCGGGGAATCGTTTGACGAAGATTCGAAGCTCAAATGATGAAGCAAAATCTGAAAACTTGAACCAGTGGACTGCTCACTGCCAAAGACGAAGTCCAATGGGAAAAATGATTTTGTTCGTCGTTTCGTCGCACAACCGATCGATGTGAGTATTCCGCAACTCCTTTGATATGTATTTCATACTTTTTCATGCTTGTTTGATGATCTTGGGACCTAGAATAAAACCAACAATTTGAACACTCCAAAAATGATTTCAGGCATTGTCCATTCACATTAAATACATCACCATCTCTAGGATTCTCAATGTCAATAGCTCTATATGGGTAAACATGCTTCACAATAAATGGGCCACTCTATTTAGATTTCAATTTTCCAGGAAATAAATGAAGACGGGAATTATCAAGCAAAATGTTCTTACTAATTTTGAATATTTTTTATGAAATTCGATTATCATGAAAGGCTTTAGTTTTATCTTTAACAATTTTACATTCTCATATGAATCACTCATTAGCTCTTTAAGTTCATTTAATTGCATTTTAAGTTCATGACTAGCATTTTCAAGGTTCATTGAATGCTTTAAAAGCTCAATATGCCTTATATTCAAGTTCTATAGGAAAATGACAAGGTTTTTCATAAACTAGACGATAGAGAGACATTCCCAAAGAGGTTTCAAAAGCTGTTCGGTATGCTCAAAATGCATCAATCAGTTGAAGAGACCAATCTTTGAGATTTGGGTTGACTCTTTTTTCAAAAAAATTTTGATTTCCTTATTTTCTAGTTCAACTTGACCATTTTTCTGAGGGTGATAGGAGGTGGAAACTTTACGTGTAATTCCATATTTTTTCATTAAAGGCTCAAAAGGCTTATTATAAAAGTGTTTACCTTCATCACTTTTAATGGCTCGAGGGATTCCAAATCGACTTAAAATATTTTCTTTTAAAAATTTAATCACAATTTTGTGATCATTGTTTTGACAAGGGATCGCCTCAACCCATTTTGAGACGTAATTGTAACACCCTGCCAGAAGCAGGATTCTACCTACAGGAGACATGATTAACCTATCTTCATAAGCCTCAGAATTTACCAAAAATTCGACATGATATATCATAAAACATGACAACTGGATCACAGTTTAGCATCAAAGGGAATCTAAGAAGACATCAAACAAATAAAAGGACCTAAGGTATGTTGGGGTTAGTGCTGAGAGCGCCAATTCCCGTTGGTATTTCCTTGAAAATACTTTTGTAAAACGTTTTATTATGAATAAAATGAGCAGTTTCTATAATATAATATATCTTCTTATATGGTAAAGACGTAATTGACCTTAGGATGATTAGTCATGATACTGTTGTAAAAGCGTCGCAACTGACATTGAGTTGTATCATGACGTTGTCATTCTTAGACTGTTCCTGGTCAAGGTTTACACTACTTAGTCAGTAAAGTAAACCCGTTTAGACCGATACATGTCGTATATTGGAATATATGATTCTAATGGTTTCTCAATGAACCATGAGTCTTGGAGACTCGTATAGACGTGTAGGTGTTTATAGCGGATAAACATTGAACGACTCACCAAAGATTCTTAATGGATGGTACACCAACGTCAATAAGAATCTTCTCGAGTTGAGTATCATTTGTGATTCTTCGACTTGAGATACCACTATGGGCACATGAGATATCTTCCACACTTAGATGGCAGTCACGTCACCGATTTATTTAGATCAGACCTCCGCCTGTTCGTTGGGTGTGGATAGATCCTCAGGGTGTCCTGTGTGTGTCGAGATAGGATCCGTCAGTTCTGTGTACAGAGCATATGTAGTCCATATATGATTAGCAATCAGATAAAAACCATGGGCCCGTGGTACATTTTAGAAATCAGTTCTAACTGTTCTCTTTTTGAGATTGCTAATGGAGACGTTGACGGGATAGTCCCTATAGAGATTTGACGTTTACATCTATATCTCTGGGATATATCCGGATACATGTGACAGAGGAATTATATATATGCCATGACCTCGACCTGTATGATTCAACAAGTTTATCCGTGGTCGTCATAACTTACGGGTGGGTAAATTATGGACAAGAAATTAGATTTCGTGACGGATATGCCTGACTCTAGAGAGTCTCACTAATAAAATATACTCGTAGAGCACTATGGCAGCATTTATAAATAATATTAATTATTTATAAGTCGTTTAAAGGTTAAATGCAAAATACATGTGTGTAGGCACTGCATTTTTGTATATAAATCCCGATGATGAGTCTCATTTGGAGGCACTACCTTTTAAGTCGCGGAAGCCGCGGGAAACGGACGTCGGAAGGGAAAAGATGGAAATCAGTACTTTGTCGATTTTGACTCGCTTGTTTAGCTTCGGGCTCGCTGGTGGACCTCCGTTTTAAAGCACTCTTGGCCCAAACCCACTCACCAAACCAAGACAAAACCTAGGCCCACACCCACCTAGGCTCACACGCCCATGGCCTCTAAAATACACCCAAATTAAATTAAATATTAATTAAATTAAATATTAACTAAATAAAATATTAATTAAGTCATTTAGCAAATTAAATAAGACATAAAATATAATTATACCAAATTAAAATATTGTAACTTCCTAATCCAAAATATTATATACTAAATTAAAGAAAACATTAAATTAAATCATACATAATTAAGATAAATCACAAATATTATATACCTTACTTAACCAATATCATGCCTAATTAAAGTCAATCAAATATATAACCTTCATAAACAAACAAATCATGTCCCCAATTAATCGATTTTCTTTCCTTTTTAAACCATGCACAACCCTAACCCTAGCTTGTCACTATAAAAACAACAACAAAGTGCAACCCTAAGGACCCGGCTCTCTCACGGCAATACAACAAAAAAAGAAAACCCTAATGAGCTCTCTCTTCTGATTCACCCTCACACGGCTCACACAGACAAACACCAAAGAAAATAAACCCTAATCACCCACGCCTCTCATCTCGCCCAACAGCCATCACCCTCCTTCACGTAAACCTTCACGCCATAAGACCAAAAAACCTCCCATGCACCACAAGCCAACGCCTCTTTAACACATAAACCACCCACTACCTCACGGAAAGACCCTCAACACGCAATTAACTGCCACATCAACCCTAGCAAACACACAACAACAAGCCACTTACGCCCACTGACCCTTGCCCTCATCATGTCTACTGCATCAAAAAACACCATTAGCCACAAACAGACCAAGACCAAAAACACATTGCTCCAAGCCTAGCCACACGTCCAGCCCTTCAAACGCCAACATAGCTCCTTTCAACTTCACCCTTCACGCCTAGACACATAAGCCACTCACCCTCATGCTTCAACAAACCAATTGCACTCGCAAATAACACTCAGCAACCTCACGCTCAAAGTCTGCCTTCACGCCAAAGTTCCCACCGTAAGCCATCTTGCCCCCCTTAGTCTCACTTAGGTTACAGCCCTCACAACTCAACAGTACGCACAAACCAACCCCATTTACCCCCCTGCAAACTGCCGAGAAAACCCTCCACAAACTGCCACACTGAAACTACACTAAATCACCGAAAATTCCCCCCTAAACAACAGCCCTAATACCCTCAAATAGTGGCCTAAATCACCTAAACCAGTGAACAAAAACTACACTTTAAAACCCTTAAACAATCGCTCAAAACAGCAGCCCCAACCTCCATTTAAACAGCAAAAACAGTCCCTTAAACACCAAGAGCAGTGACCAAAATACAGCAGGAAAACACCGTGAAAACAACAGCAAAATGGAGTGAAAACAGCGGCTAAAGCAGCGAAATAGTGAGCAAAAACATTGAACCAGTGAACCGAAAGAGTTGCATAGTATTAGCCATTCCGACAGACTTGGAACGCGCTTCCGAAAATTGATATAAAAGGTTAGACCTGAGGGTACTTTTTCTATTTATTTTCATCCATCTTTTAATTGTTTTATTTACTTTCATCGCATGAGAGTCGTCTATTGATGCATGATTGTGGCCCTTGAATAAATGAAAAATGTATGTATTGTGGAATAATGCATGATTGTGGCCCTTGGATAAAATGAAAAATGTGTCGCCTCTCGTGGTATATAGGATGGAAACCCGGACATAAATTTCATAGCCGATTCCGAATGGACGGTAGTATGATCTGTACTCGGGATACAACTCCACGTACCACTTGAGTAAACGGCGCATATTTCGTTTTATGTTGTTTTGATTTGTTCATTATTTGCTACTTGATTTCCACATGTTATTTGTTTATGTAATGATGTGATCGAGCGCATGGGCTTAGTAAGTTGGATTAAAGGTCCCTTATTTTGAGGGGTTAAAATCTTTTACCACGATGCTTTGCCGCGCCGATTGACGTATATTCGGTTGAATGTAAGATGTGTTCAATCAGGTATACAAAGTCCGATATCATTTATGTTATTTGTTATATGCATGATGTGATCGAGCGCATGGGCTTAGTAAGTTGGATTAAAGGTCCCCTATTTTGAGGGGTTAAAACCCTTTACCACGATGCTTCGCCGCGCCGATTGACGTATATTCGGTTGAATGTAAGATGTGTTCAATCGGTTATACGAAGTCCGATATCATTTATGTTATTTTTTATATGCATGATGTGATCGAGCGCATGGGCTTAGTAAGTTGGATTAAAGGTCCCCTATTTTGAGGGGTTAAAATCCCTTACCACGATGCTTTGCCACGCCGGTTGATGTATATTCGGTTGAATGTAAGATGTGTTCAATCGGGTATACGAAGTCCGATATCATTTATGTTATTTTTTATATGCATGATGTGATCGAGCGCATGGGCTTAGTAAGTTGGATTAAAGGTCCCCTATTTTGAGGGGTTAAAACCCTTTACCACGATGCTTCGCTGCGCCGATTGATGTATATTTGGTTGAATGTAAGATGTGTTCAATCGGGTATACGAAGTCCGATATCATTGTCTTTACTTTTTTATATATGTATTGTGTTGATTGCGCATGAGCTTAGTAAGGGCCATTAAAGGTATTTTGAGAGGTTAAAATCCTTTACCACGATGTTTTGCCTCGCTTTTAGCCCGTTATTATTTATTAGATGTCACTTATTCATCCGTTCATGTATGTGTCATGTTGTTTACTGCATTTTGGAGGTCTTTGATGTAACCTCGTTCGAACGCGTTTCAGAACGCCACACGAATGCATGTTTTCTGTCTGGTCCCGTACGAACGCGTTATAAAACGCTATACGAACGCGAACCTTCTGTTTACCGTTGGAACGCGTATACGAACGCCGCACGAACGCCCACGGTAAACAGGTCCTCCTGTATCACATCACGACATGTCTATCTTAGCATATAGTTATCTTTTTTTACCTTATGCATTTGTATTACCTCTTTAGTTATCTATTTCTATTATGCGCTTAAGTGTCTTTCCTTAATATGCATGCTTGTATGAATGCTATGTGTTTGCGCTTCTGTGCCTACCAATGTGACATTATATGTCTTCCGTATGTCAATTTATCTTTATGCATGAATTCAGACATAGATTATATACAAATAGGTTGTATGCAAACATGAAAAATGTGTTATATGTAAACTTAGATATGAGCTTTGTACCTATGCATGCAAACTTGTGAGTAAATTATCATTGGAAATATGTTGCTTAGGCTTGGTTAGATTATTGCATAAATCATTTTATTACAAGTGGCATAAGTAAGGGACCATTCCGAACCCAACGGTTTGAGGTCTTCCCTTGCGAGGGGTGAGTGCGGCCTTAAATCTTTGTCCCGGTTCACACCGGGTGGCGACTCCATTATTCTCCGGTTTAGTCCTCCGCGGGCTACTCCGTACTCCTAACCGGGCCGCGAGCCCGGAACAGCATGCGTCGCCCAGTTTTTGTGTTCCAACAATGTGAAGGGACCTAATAGTCATTTCCTAATTTTTGTGTATTTGTATTTAATGATAGATTTTATCAAATACACATTAATTAATTGTCAAATTGAGATATTTGACTAATAGCATAAATATATATGTATTTAAATAATTATTTAATTGTTAAATAATTAAATTAATTAAAAATATAAATATCTAAAGTTTTGATATTTCATTAAATGACTTGAGTTGCTATTGTTGACTTGTTGAAAAGTCATTAAAGTTGTAATGATTCAAGTTAACAAGTTGATAAAGCTTTAATGAAACAAATTGAAAATATCTAGATATTTCCTTTACTACCGAATTCGGCCAAGGCCATAAGTGTTGGTATAAATTGTTTTGTTTCATTTTTAGGGTTTCATAAGTTCAATATACACAAAATAAACATAAAATAAGTTGAGAGAAAAGGCTTGAAGGCTAAACGGAAAAAGCTTGAAATACCTTGTTTTTGTAAGTATTTCTTTAAGGTCTTCAACATGAAAATAGTTTCTAACATGCTTGGCATCATTTTGTGTTGCTTTGATGTTCTTTCTTCTCTTATAGTTTATGTTTATTTGGTTGTGAACTTGAATGAAAGATCTATGCATGTAAGTAAACTTGAAATGGTTTCAAAGGCTTACTTTTGATTCTTTGGAAATCAAGTTGTCATTCTAGAGTTGTTGAGCCACTCCTTGGTGACCTAGAATTGTTCTAGAGTTATTTCAAAGTGGTGAGGCTTGTTTTGTGAAGTAATGAATGGATTAAAGTGTTGGATTTTAAAGATTTGGTAAAATTGGTCAATTTGATGAAATTGAAACATTAGGGTTCATAACCCATTCCAAAATTGGGGCTTTTCATATATGTGATGTATTATGGAGTTCATATGATGCATGTAAATTTTTGGGTTGATTGGATTTGATCTTGGCATGTTTAGAACACAAAATGACCGAATTGTAAAAAACTGAAAGTTAGGGGGTGCTCTCGGTAATTTCAAAAAAATTGGGGGTTTGTGTGCCATCTGATTTTGATGTATTGGATATGTTGAAAAATATTTTAGAAATGATTTAGAATCATCCAAAATTGTATTTGACAATTTTTGGACTAAAATGATCAATTTGCAAAGTTATGGGGCAATTCGGTAATTACCAAGAAATTTGATTTCTTGTGTAATTTTTCAAAATTTGATAATTGGATAATTAAATAAATAAGTTTATTTGATTGATCCGAGAAAAATTTTGAAATCGGAAAATTTTTGATTTTCCACTATTCCGCTGCATTACCGGATTTTCGCCATATAACCCCTTCAAAATGGTATCAGAGCGAGTCTGATTCTGGACACCCTAATATGATTATTCCTTTTAAATTCAATGTTTAATTTAATCTTTGCTTGTTACATGCATGTATTTATTTAATTAGATTAAATAAAATAGAAACCATATTTTGCGGAAAATCCTTAATTAATAAGGTTTTTATGTGAATTATGTATTTGATGCATATTACATGGTCCGTCTTGTCAATACGGTTTATAAATATGTTTCCGTGACTACATCCGAGACTGTGCCTCTGCTGTGAGGGTGTATCCGATAGAAATTTATTTATGCTGGATGTATATTAGATACTAGATAAATTCAAGCGAAAACGGAATCCTGAACGTGCCCAAGCTGTCAGGGTTACACAAGTAGTTTGATTTTATCATTAAAGAGTTTAACCTTGATACGTCTCCTTGTGAACGTGTCCGAGCTGTCACAATGAGAAACGATCAGGACCGGAAACCCATGAGTCACTATTGAGTGATTGACAATGAGTTGTCTACCTGATGAATATACGTAGGAGAGACCGTACCTCTGCTGTGAGCTGAAATATATTCATGGGATCCACCTTTCACTATTTATATTTAATTTAATTATTAAATCTTTGTATTCTGTTTGGGGATTACAGTATTGCATGATTTAGTGGGAGAGGCATTTTTAGATTAAAAATCCATGATCTAGTTAATGCTTTTGATATTATATGAAAACTGCTTTATTTCTGCTAACCGTTTTTTGTGATCTATATGATAGATTTGCGATGGCAGCACCATCTTCTAATCAGTTTGCGCATATGCTGGATACGAACAAACTCAAAGGCGCTGAGAAATTTGCTGATTGGGACTTGGATTTGAGGATTGTCCTTGATTCCGAGAAGTTGAGATATGTTTTTTGAGGGTCTGTTGCCATTTGCTATGGCTAAGGTGTAGGAAACGCTTTCCTCGCGCAACGAAAGCAGCTTAGGCACCCGGGATCGACCATGAAAAATTTTTCTGCCCTCCTCATATATATCCAGAATTTTTCCACCCAAAAATTCCAGATCCAAACAGCCCCATAATTTATTCGCTGCCGAATGCTCAATCCTTGAACCCAGAATCAGTCACGTTCATGCCCCCACACTATAGTCATCAACCATTCACGTATATCTTTGATAGTTTATTGCTTTGATCATGCGTATCAGCCAAAACCACATGCGCGAGCTGCTTCCTTTGTATTTTTGAGGAACATCCCACGCCATTTGCCCAACACATATACCAGTCTTGCATCAGCCACATGGTGTTCATAAACACACAGTCTTCTCACGCCACTTTGATAATAACATTTAAATTGTGACTGTTCGGCTTCCAAGAAGCCATACACATCATGCACCCCAACGCCTACCTTTGATGCGTGTTCGTCCTTCGTTAATTTTGCCGTTAGTACATGTATTATCGACGATTGGGTCAACCATTAGATCTTCCATGCTATGTCTCACAACCAACGGAAACAAGTGTGGGCTTGACTCATACAAAATGAATCCCTAAACTCTTTAGAGATTATTGTCACACAACAATATTTTTCTTATGTTTTCTTCTTGCTCTTTGTTTTTGCTTTCTCAACAATTGAGAGAGAATGAAGAAGAATGAGGAGGCTAGGGTTGCTAGAATGAGGATTAGGTAAAAAGAAAATTAAATCATCTTTTTATACCTAGGGTTATTTGTTTCCAAAACAAACAAACCCTTAATTTCCCCATCTTGGTAAATTCGGCCAAGGCATTGAATCACTCTTTTAATTTTTTGTAACATGTAGCAAGAATTGAATGTAATCAATATTTACTTTCCATAATGGAAAAAGGTGTTACAAAAACCAAAGATTAATGCCTTTAAATTTTATAAATTCCAAATTAAATTCAAGGGTTTCCAAAATTCATAATCTGGAAATTACAATCTTAACCTTATTAAATTATATCAAATATAATTTAATATTATCTATTTAAATTATATCATATATAATTTAATTATTAACAATAAATAATTATCATATAATCATTTATTATATATTAACTTTTAATATATGGTTCCAAGTGTGACAAATAATATTATTAATCATATTAATAATATTTATACATATGTGAGTATATTATTGGATCATCCAATTATATTAAATTCGTTATAGTAAATCGAGCTAGCACGGGGACCAAATGGACCTACGGTTTCGAGCTCTATAATTTCGAAATATTAATTAAGCTCTTAATTAAATATTCTGAATTATTAACTCCGGGTTATTCCACTAAAAACCTGAAGTTGCACTCTCGTTGCCGCATATGATATATTAAGCCAAACCAAGTCGGTGTCCATCGATATAGTCATTACATACGAATTGACCATTCACGAGTATCTCTTAATTAGAGTCGGGTCAAAATATTCGTTATACCCCTCTAATTATTTTTACCTTAAGTACCATTGATTCTCTGATGAACGATTTATTCATAACTATTGTGAATTTTAAATCTTTATATTCGTAATAGAAAGACTTGAGCGCTCAAATCGTTCAAGCACGAATCAACCCTTAAGAAAGATACTCCTCTACTTCTCGCAAGAAGGAGTGAACTCCATGTCTATGTAAAACGTTCCCAGTTACACAACAAACTATGCCCCCAAAGTACATAACTATTGGTCGGGACTGCTACACCAACCTCACCTTTGTAAATCAAAGGACATAACCTGCCATGCAGGAGTTCGTAGTACACTCAAGATTAAGATCAATCCATATATGATCATCTAGTAGATCGAAATGGCTTTCTTTGTTTAATGGATATTATGAGAATGTCATTTCTATCTAGGTCCAGTCCTATATGATCGTATCATACAAGGTGCCTCCATTCTCATGTCTCTACAAGGATGATCCAGATCAAGATCGCCATACAAATATAGAATGGACCGCATCTATAGATAAACCACAAACAAAGTACCCGCTTTGTTTGCTCTCTATGGACTATTTAAGATTACTAACTTCAGACTTAAATCCTCTTGTTTATGACACCCATACACTAAGTCTGAAGGCACATAAGTAATCTAGGGTATTCAAGATGATTTATAATACGCGAAAATTAAAAAAAAAATTTGATAAATGAATAATGCATCGTTTTATTTCAAAATATATAAGACCGTTTACATCACATGTAGCTCTAGGGCATACATTCCAGCAATCTCCCACTTGTACTAGAGCAAATGAGACATGTCACGTAATCCTAGACCATCTAGGTGACCTTAAACATTTTATCCGACAAGGTCTTTGTAAACGGGTTAGCCAGGTTCTTTGAATTTCCTCTCTATATGATTTCCCCACTTGTGGCTCCTTAGTTCCCTTGAATTTGCCACTGCACCACTTTTATCGCAATAAAGTGTGAGTGGTTTATCCACATCTGGAGCAGCTTCCAGATCTCCCAAGAATTTACGGAACTAGACTGATTCTTTAGCTGCTTTGCAAGCTGCTACATACTCAGCCTCCATGGTAGAGTTAGCAATGCAATATTTCTTTACACTCGTTCATACTATAGCCCCACCACCTAGGGTAAGCACTGATCTAGATGTTGATTTCCTATAATCTACATCTGTCTGAAAATCAGAATCTGTATATCCTCTTAGGATCATATCCTCACCAGAATATACAGGCATATAATCTCTCATTCTATTAAGATACTTGAGAATATGTTTCACAGCCACCCAGAGATCCAATCCTGGGTTCGACTGAAACCTACTGACTACTCCCACTGTAAAATAGATGTCTAGTCTCATGCATAACATAGCATACATGAGACTACCAACTGCTAGGGCATATGAGATATGTCTCATTTCCTCAACATCTTGAGGTGTCTTAGGAGACTGTTCCTTTGACAAATGAATTCCATGCCGATAAGGCAAATTGCCTTTCTTGGAATTCTGCATCCCAAATCTCACAAGGATCTTGTCGATATAGGATGCCTAAGACATAACTAACAGTGGTTTCTTGCGATCCCGAAGTATCGAATCCCAAGAACATAACTGGCCTCTCCCAAATCTTTCATTTGAAATTGGTTAGCTAGCCAGGTTTTCACGTCCGATAATATCTTTACATCATTCCCAATGAGTAAAATATCATCGACGTATAAAACAAGAAAAACCACATTCCCGTTAATGATGCGCTTGTATACACAAGACTCCTCAACATTCTGCTCAAAATCATAAGACTTGATCGTAGCATCAAATCTTATATTCCAAGATCGAGATGCCTGCTTAACTCCATAAATGGACCTTTGCAGCTTGCAAACCTTTTGCTCTTGACCTTGGGATATGAACCATTCTAGTTGTATCACATGGATACTCTCATCAAGATTGACATTCAAGAATGCAGTCTTGACGTCCATTTGCCATATTTCATATTCATAATATGCGGCAATGGATGGAAGAGTGCAGATGGATTTGAGTATTGCTACTGGCGAGAAAGTTTCCTCATAGTCAACTCCCTCTTTCTGGGTATAACCCTTGTCCACTAGTCTAGCCTTGAAGGTCTGTACCTTCCCATCTGCTCCCCTCTTCCTCTTGTAGATCCACTTCCAACCTACGGGTTTCAACCCATCAAGTTAGTCTACAAGTTTCCAGACTGAGTTGGAGTACATGGACTCCATCTCTAGGTTCATGGCTTTGAGCCATTCCTCTTTGTCAGAATCATCCATTGCACTACGATAGGTCAATGGATCATCTATACCATCGCTGGATGCGACAACTTGTGCCTCTCCAACCCCAAGGAAGCGATCAGGTTGTCATACAACCCTCCCACTGCGTCTAGGTGGTAGATCATTCTAACGAACTTGCATCTGACTCTCAGATGTCGAAGGTGCTATGTGTTTGTCAAATTTTGATGACGGTGGTGTGCTGGTCGAACCAGCAAGTAACTCCTCGAGTAACACCTTACTCCAAGGTTTGAACTCCCTCATATAGTCCCTCTAGAAATGTGGCATTTGTCGATACAAATACTTTGTTATCATCAGAACTATAGAAGAATTCACCCATAGTCTCCTTAGGATAGCCTACAAATACGTACACCTGAGAACGTGGCTCCAACTATGTAGTCTTATTCTTCAGCACATATGCTGGACACCCCCATATGCGAAAATGTCGTAAACTAGTTTTACGACCATTCCACAACTCTAATGGGGTCTTAGGAACAGACTTAGATGGAACTACATTAAGGATATGCACTATAGTTTGTAGTGTATATCCCTAGAATGAACTAGGTAGTGAGCTATAACTAAACATAGATCTCATCATGTTTAGTAGGGTCCGATTTCTCCTCTCCGGAACACCATTTTTTTGTGGTATTCCAGGCGCTGTGAGCTGGGATACTATCTCATGCTCAACTAAGAATTCCTCGAAATCTCAGTCGAGGTATTCTCCTCCATGATCTGATCGTAGAGTTTTGATTATCTTACCTAATTGGTTATCAACCTCAGTACGATACTCTTTGAACTTTTCAAATGTATATGATTTGTGATGCATTAGGTAAACATACCCATATCTAGAATAATCATCAATATAATATGACGAAGTATTCATAACCTCTCGGGTTTTACATTCATCGGTCCACGAACGTCCAAATGTATTAGCTCAAGTGGTTGACTGGCTCTTATACATTTTCTAGTAAAATGTCTATTGGTCATTTTTCCTTCTAAACAGGAATTCGCATACTGGTAAAGTCCGAGCTTTAACAGGTTTAAGGCTCCGTTCTTTATCAGCCTGTCTATCCAGTCAAGTTTGATATAACCAAGTCTAAGACGCCATAGATATGTGTCATCCTGAGAAATCTTTTGCTATTTATTTTTAGGTTTCTCAACCTAAAACATTTCAGTTTTGAGCAGTGGCTTATGTGTTAACGATCTTAACACATACAAGTTATCTTATAGTTTCCTCAGCATATAGGTAATCCATTTATGAAATAATAACTATTATTATTAGATAAATAATAACCATCATGCAATAGTTTTGAAACAGAAATTAAATTTCCATGACAAAATAAGAACAAACACAACTTTGTTTAAATTTAAATAACTTTTATTGAAAAAATTGAAAACCGATAACTCCCACTATTTTACTGAAACAACATCCCTTGTCCTAACTCTCATAGTAAAGTTACCTTCAGCAAGGTCTTTACGTATGTCAAGTAGCTATACCTTTAGCCTTCCAGTGTTATTCTTCTTTATCTTTACAGATTTTGAAGACTCGACAACATTTGCCATAGCACTGAGCTTACGAGGATCCACAAGTATGGACTCGTAGTGGGTGAGCTCATTAAGCAGTTGGGTCAAAGAAAAAGTCAACTTGTTCATAACATAGTTGCTTTTAAACTGCAGGAAACTCTTAATCATGGTCACCTGGCTACACTCTTCAATACGAGCTCCATAGGTTTCAGCAGTGTTGAGATAGGTCATCATCCTCAAGACGTGCTCTCGACTTATGTCCCATCCTTCATCCTAGCAGTCTCAGCGCTAAGACCATGGCCTCATGGCGTTGACTCTTCGAAGGCTGCCCAAACATGCCCTGTAATGACTCCATCATCTGAGATGCTAGAGCTATAGGTTCAAACTTTGCAGCAAGAACCTCAGGCATCCCTGCTAGCAAGTAGCAGCGGGCTTTCTCATTTGCTGCGACCCATTTCGGTAGGTATCGCGCACAGCTTGGCTAGCATTTCTGGCCAGCTCGGGAGGACTCTCCTCCGTCAGGACAAACTTTAGGTCTTCACAGACCAGGATAGCGTTCATGTTACTTTTCCACTTAACATAGTTTTCTCTCGTTAATTTATCGTTTGAGAGTATGGAAAAAATTGGAGAAACCATGGCTGGAAAATAAAATAAACATGCATTTAACAATCATTCATTATTGGGTTTTCTAGGTCAAACCAAGATCAATTAAGCAAGAAATCATGTGAATACTACAAAGTAAGAATGCGGAAAATACTCACTTTGATCTGTTTTGGATGTAGGAGATAACAAAAATTCCAAGCCTTTGTGTTGTGCTCCAAGCTCCTCTTTGATGTATGTTGAGCTTCCAAGCGTGTCCTTGAATTCCAAACTCATGGATTGGTTTCCCTATCACCATTGTATAACTCTTTATGTGCTAGCAATGGAAGAAATTTGCAACAAAATCTTCCTATTTCTTCTTACAACTTTCGGCCAAGCCAAGATGAATGAGAGTGAGAGGCTCACGGTTTTGAGAGAGTTTGGGAGAGGAGAGAGTCTTTTGTTTATCAAAAGCTTATATCAAAAGTCTCACACAATTTTTGGTATATGCTTTTCCAAAAAGCTTAACTAAAATTGGAGGGAAAATTGCATTAAAGACTCTCAACTACTCCCATCACTTAAAATGACTAGATGTCAATCACCAAAAAGGTGACAAGACATCCATCACTTAAAGTGACTAAAGATGTGACTCGCGATGTGACTTATGGGCCCCACTTAAATTCAAAATCTGAGTGGGCCCGCAAACACATTCCGGGCTCGGGTTCGTTAATTCCG
Source organism: Zanthoxylum bungeanum (assembly GCA_019454045.1). NCBI lineage: Eukaryota > Viridiplantae > Streptophyta > Magnoliopsida > Sapindales > Rutaceae > Zanthoxylum > Zanthoxylum bungeanum. The sequence goes on from SKCR01026569.1 coordinate 237,112, forward strand.
AATTAACGAATTTTCCGTTGCGACGTAATTAAATCAAATTTAATTAAATAATTATGCCTAGCAAAATTACTATTCACGTCGCTAGCGAATTAATTCTAAATTAACTCGTTCGCCCGAATTAAAATCCAATTTTAATTTCACGTCGAAATCTAATTTCATTTAATATATCGAATATATTATTTTATCGATTAATTCCAAATTAATCGTTCTCTCTTTTTCAAATAGTATTTTACCCCAGATAAAATCTCTTTGTGATTAATCCTAGATTAATTTTCTCTCTCTTCCAATTAATCCCAGATTAATTATGTTCGAGTCATACGTCATCGGTGAATCTTCGGGAGGCGACCCATGAGATTCCTGGATATGTTGGTAGTAAATCCAGTCATTCGGAATATCCGAATACGTGCGTACCTAGTACCATGTTCTTACCGATTTACAAGACATGGTTGGCTTCTAGCAAAGCACTGTGCCTACCCAATTCTCCAGAAATATTCTTTTAAGGAATATTTAATCTGTGTCAGGCGTAGTATACGTAGTATTGCGTATTATGATCCAGTATCAGATGTCACATGCAAGGTCTGGGGCTGGAATTGTGTATGCGCCGTACGAAGCATATATCGGATCTCTAGTAACTAGTCTCTATAATCGGATAAGTATGACCTAGTCATATTATCCCGATGACTGCAGTACATAAGAGTACTAGTTCCGTATCCTACGTGATCATCATCTCCATATGACTGGAGTGATACTTCCATCTTGACATCACACCCAATACACTAAGATTCTCAATATACCCAGAAGAGGCGTACACAGAACTTGTTAAAGTCCTGGACGACCAAAACCAAAGTATATTGATTGTCGCAAGTATTACCGATGCAAGTCTCAGGTTAAGACCAAATACACCTACCCTGATTCAGACTTCCATAGACACATAGTCATACTGCCAATGGAATTCCGATGGGTCTATTCAGAGCGAAGCTGTTTCCGTAACCATCGGTAAACACAACCTCCTATTACACTTGCATGAGTATCCAATACCCAAATATATGAGAACTATGTCGTTATGCTCCCACAACGCGCACAAGTGCAATACTAGTCTATTCCGTATTATCGATGTCCAATCTCGATAATACTATGACTAGGGATTTTTAATGATTAAACCTTAGTGGATTAATAATATCTCATATCTTATTAATTCAGAACTAATCATATGGACTTTTATCATTTATATATCCCGGTAATCCAATTACAAATGATAAAAGAGCAATTTCCTTTGTCACATAGTTAATTTGTACAACAACACAATGTTCTGTACAAATAGTGATGCTATGGGTCATAATTGTCCAACAATCTCCCACTTGGCCTATAGCCAATCACTCAAGTGTCCTACACCTGAACTATGTACGGGTCGTTCAAACTTCTGCTGAGAAACTGCTTTCGTCAGCGGATTTGCAAAGTTATCATCTGATGTGATTTATCGATCATCATATCGCCACGATATATGATCCGAACGAATAAGATGAATAGTTGAAGTATATACTTGGATCGTTGATGAGACCATTAATTCCTTAGCCTATGTTGTAGCCTAGCTCAGCTGCTAACAGAACTACTCCTAATCCAATTAGGATTATTATATCCAAAGTGCTTCTATTGCTGCCTCAGCTGTAGCAATATTCCGCTTTTGTTGTTTATTCGGCAATAGTATCTTGCTTGGAAGATTTCCAGCTCATGTTCCGTTATTCAAACTATATAGTACCCTTATTACGACTTACAGTCATTATTGTCGGTTTGGAAACTTGCAACGGTGAACCTAATCACTTCAAATCTCCTCCTCCATAGCTTAAGAAAGCATCATTAGTTCTTCTAAGATACTTAAGGATGTTCTTAACATCAATCCAGTGACTATCACTTGGATTGGTCTGATTGTGACTCATTATGCTCAAAGCATATGAGACATCAGGTCATGTACATATCTTTCAATGTACGAGTTCTCGGAGAGTGCCAACAACTTTTAGATCTATCCCAGTAGATCCTTATTCCTAAAATAAAGGTTGTCTCTCCCAAGTATTCTATGGAGAATTTTCATGAAAGCCAAGCTTTCACCGATTGTATTATAGGAATGTCATTTCCAAGAAATGACATATCATCATTATATAGGACAATCATTGTCAGTATGCTCCCACTAATCTTCTTATATACACAAGAATCATTTTCATTTTGAATTAAATCATATACCATTATGATTACATCAAAACGATAGTTCCAATAACACAATGCTTGCTTCAGTCCATAAATGGATCAATTTAACTTGAAAACCTTGTTTGCATGTTTTGGTATGACAAAACCGTCAGGATGTTGTAAACATCCTAAAAAAGATTTCCGTTTAAGGAAAGTGGTTTTGACGTTCAGCTGCCATATTTCATAAATGAAACATGCAACTTTAGCAAGCATTATCCAAATGGATTTAACCATGGCAACGGATAAAAGGTTTCGTCGTAATCGACACAATATTGATAACGATACCTTTTCGCTACAAGTCTAGCTTTGTACGTTGGTATGTTGCCATCCATGTATGTCTTCCTTGAAGACTCATTTAGTACTAACAGGCACAATGCCTTCAAGTACATCAACCAGTGTCCAAACTTGGTTGTATACATGGAATCCATTTCGGACTTCATGGAACTTTGCCATAATAGGGAGTTGATACCTTGTATCACTTCCTCATACGTAGCCAGTTTGTGTTCCTCAATAAGATTGACATCTTTACGAGGTGAGATCAGAAACCCATACCTCCCATGTTGTTTTCTGACTCTCTCCAACTTAAGCGGTTTTTGTGTATTCAAAGATTGTGGTACAGTTTCATCCCTGATGAACTGTTTGTGTTCCGTTAAAGAATCGGTGCCTGGAACAGTATTACTCCGATTTTCATCGAGTTTTACTTTCCTCCCACTTACCACTGCATATAGGTATTCCTCTTAGGAAAACCGCATGGCGAGCAACAATTACATTGTTCTCTTGTGAGTTGTATAAGTACTGTACTTTGGTTACCCTAGGATAACCCACAAATTAGGCACTTATCCGATTTGGGTTCTAGTTTGGTATCATCCAAACATATGCCTAGCATTACCAAATCTTCAGGAATGAGAAACCTAGTTTCTTTCCTGTTCATATCTAATATGAAGTCTGTCTAACAGATTTTTCATGGAACCTTATTCAAAATAAGTTTTGCACTGATTAATGTGTATCCCTAGAATGAAAATGGTAGCTCAGAGCGACTCATAATTAACCTTACTATGTCCAACAAGGTTCGGTTTCTCTGTTCGGACACACCGTCAAATTGAGGTGTTCCGTGAGGAGTCCACTGTGAAAGAACACCATATTCTTTCAAATGGTCGAGAAACTTATTGCTTAAGTATTTTCCACCACGATCTAACTATGACGGTTTAATACTTTAGCCGGTCTGTCTGTCTACTTCGTGTCGAAACTCTTTGAGTTTCTGACTTATGTTTCATAAGATACACATAACCATAACGCAATGCCACATCCATAAAGGTTACGAAGTATTCATATCCACCTCTAGCCTAGCTAGATATGGGCCCACTTACGTCACTATGAACGAGGGCTAACAGATCGGTGGCACTTATACTTTTACCAAGTAAAAGGTGTTTTAGGCACTTTGCCTAATAAACTAGATTCGTAGACATCATTTGAGTAGAATCAAATCCGTCCTAGTACCCACTCTTCGAAAGTGTGGATATACAAGTCTTGTTAATGTGTCCCAGACAAAAATGCCACTTATAAGTCTCAACTGATTTATTCAGTTTGAGCTATTTGTTTGTCATGTTATACGTTTGAGATTCATTTATATTCAAAATATAAATACTGTTATTCACATCTAATGTGTTTATCTCAATATTATCTTTATAAAATAAAACACTTAGTGTTCTAGAATATAAAGGTATACCCGCAACGGGTTAAACTTAGATATAGAGATAATGTTTCTAGTCAAACTAGGTACATTATAACAGTTTCCTAATTTAAGTACATACCCGAAGGGTAGTTCCTAAACTTAGGATTCTACGGTTAAAACAGCGACTTTCGTCTCGTTTCCGATGTTGGACAATTATGACCCATAGCATCACTATTTATACAGAACATGGTATTTTTGTACAAATTAACTATGTGACAAAAGAAATTGCTCTTTTATCATTTGTAATTAGATTACCGGGATATATAAATGTTAAAAGTCTATATGATTAGTTCCGGATTAATAAGATATGAGACAGTATTAATCCACTAAGGTTTAATCATTAAAACATCCCTAGTCGTAGTATTATCGAGATTGGACATCGATAATGCGGAATAGACTAGTATTGCATTTGTGCGCGTTATGGGAGCATAACGGCATAGTTCTCATATATTTGGGTATTGGATACCCATGCAAGTGTGATATGAGGTTGTGTTTACCGATGGTACGGAAACAGCTTCGCTTTGGATAGACCCCTCGGAATTCTATTGGTAGTATGACTATGTGTCTATGGAAGTCCGACTCAGGGTATGTGTATTTGGTCTTAACCTGAGACTTGCATCGCTAATACTTGCGACAATCAATATACTTTGGGTCGCTTCCCGAAGATTCACCGATGACGTATGACTCACACTTAATTAATCTGGGATTAATTAGAAGAGAAAATTAATCTAGGATTAATTGCGGAGAAATTTTATCGGGGATAAAATATTATTTAAAGAGAGAGCGATTAATTTGGAATTAATCGATATATTAATATATTCGATATATTAAGCGAAATTAGATTTCGACGCAGAATTAAAATTAGATTTTAATTCGGGCTAACGAATTGATTTAGAATTAATTCGCGAGCGACGTGAATAGTAATTTTGCTAGGCATAAATATTTAATTAAATTTGATTTAATTACGTTGCAATGGAAAATTTGTTAATTCGGAATTAGCGAATCCAAGCCTGGGAGTGTTTGCGGGACCACTCGCATTTTGAATCAAGTGGGGCCCATAAGTCACATCACGCGTCACATCATTATTCATTCAAGTGATGTGATGCATGTCACTTTTGTGATTGATGGGAGTTGTTGAAAGGCTTTAATGCCTTGTACCAATTTTGGAAATTGAATTATTGTAATTGATTTTTGGTTTTTGAAAAAAAATACACAACACACTTCATCTTCTTCCTCTCTCTCCCACACACGGTTTTGAACCATTTTTCTCTCCCTCATCTCACGGCTTGGAAGCCATTTTTGTCTCCTTGGCCGAGAGACAAAAGAAGCAAATGGAAGATTTGTAGCAAATTTTTCATGGTGCTAGCACACTTAAGGAGTCATTCAAAGGTGATAGGGAAACCAACTCTTGAGCATGGAATCAACACACAAAGCTTGGAGCTTGAAGATTAAAGTAAAGGAGCTTGGCCGAACAACACAAGGAGGACAACCATGAAGGCTTGGCCGAAACTTCAAGGAAGAATTTTTATTGTCTTCGCATCGCAAAAGCCGATCAAAGTGAGTATTTCCGCAACTTTACTTTAATGTATTCGCACATTTCATTCGCTTAATTGATCTTGGTTTGACCTAGAAAACCCAACAATGGTATCAAGAGCCTTGATTAAACATGAAATTGAATTAGGGTAAAATTTGGGTAAAATTGATTTGAGCATGATTTGATAAAATTGATTGATTGAGTATGCTTGAATGATGATAACTTGGAGTTATATGTGATCAATTTGATGAAAATTGAATTGGATTATTTTTCCCCAAAATTTTGGCTTGGCCGAAATTTTAAGATGCCCTAATGTCATGGTAATTTTATTTTTTTGATCATTGGATGAGTTGGAAGACATGGGATAAATTGATTTTGGATTTAATTGGTTTAAAATCGAAATCGGATTTAAAATCCCTCTAATTGCCGTGAGCTTCAAAGCATGAAATGAGATGATTTTTTTATTCAATAATGTTGGACATGTGTTGATGATGATTAGCATGATTAATTAAGTAAATTGATTTTTTGGAAATGTTAATTTGACTAATTAATTATGGCTAATGCACTTTAATTGATTAAATTGTGAAATTTGGAATTTTAGAATTTAATTAGTTGGGCTAAATTTGGAATTGGGCTTAAAAGTTGTATTTGGGCTTAATGGGCTTGGTTGGGCCAATTTTGGTTTAGGCTAATTGGTTGGATCCAATTGGGCCTAAAACCATTTCCATAAAGTCCAACTATGATTAAATGGGCCTTTAAAATTTTAATTGGGCCTAATGGGCCTAAATTTATTTTTGGCAAAGGGTGATTACTTATTGGGCTTTGGTTGCCAAAGTCCATGCCTTATAAATTAATTGAAAGCCCATTGTACTTTAATTAAATTGACATTGGATGCTAATTGGGCTTTGAGACCCGTAATGATTAGATTTAGAATCTATGTCGCAAAGGCTCATTAATAAAGTGTAATTATTTAATTTTGAATTAAATAATTACACTTGAATACAAATTAAATTGGATTTAATAATGTAGTTTAATATAATTCAAGAATTCGTACTTTGAGTACTTATTCTTAAACGAGTTGGACTCGCGCAAATCAAATCGTTGTTTGAACATTGGATGGTCATTAATTAAAGATTAATTAATTGGATTAGATTGATTGATAACATGCTTTGTGTGAATACATGGATGTGATGTATGAATAATGTATATCAGATGGATATTAGATGGGTGAGGGCAATTTTGGAAATTGTTGTAATAAATTTAGAATTTATTAAATTGGACCTGCGTGTCCAGCCTATAACCTTTTGACTCTTTGTATTTCTCTTCTCACCTATTCCCCTCAATGTAAATGAGGTTTCTTTAGAAGTGTTATGTAATTGGGTAGAAGTAAGATTTGTGCTAGCGGGAGAGAGGAAAAGGGAGAGATTTGTTCTAGGAACAAGTTGTTTTAAATATCCATCCGCATATCATTATTAATTTATTTACCGCGCCTTATTTTGCTTTTAGAATGCATTTTTAAGGGTGTATGATGAGACCTAATCAAAGATAATTAATTGGTTGCCAATTACGCGAAAAAACCCTCAACAAATATTAAGCGTTTTTCCTTCCATTGAATGATTCATTCTCAAGATCCAAGATTGGCACTGGTTTGTTGGCCAAAGTCAAGACCTTTGTCCATTGCGGATGTGTTTGAATCATGAAGGCTTTGTTCCATATCGCCTGTCGTGTCCAAGTTGTGATTTGTTGGCCAAAGTCAAGATCACTTCTTGTCCATCGACATCGATTACGAAGCTTTCCAAGGTCAATGGGTCCCGCTTAACTGGAATTATTATGTTTGTTGTGCCAAAGCCAAGGCTTAGGTGATTCAGAGGAAAAATGTTAGGGAATATATTGGATATATTGGCATATATTAGATATATGTTTCGGATTTGGATGTCCACCTACTGGATCTAGGAATTGGATAAGATCCAATTGATCTTAGAGATCTACCTAGTTAAGTTTGATACAATAGCAAAATTATTTAATTAAATTTGATTTAATTACGTCGCAACAGAAAATTCGTTAATTCGGAATTAGCGAATCCGAGCCCGGGAGTGTTTGCGGGACCACTCACATTTTGAATCAAGTGGGGCCCACAAGTTACATCAAGCGTCACATCATTAGTCATTCAAGTGATGTGATGCATGTCACTTTTGTGATTGATGGGAGTTGTTGAAAGGCTTTAATGCCTTGTACCAATTTTGGAAATTGAATTATTGTAATTGATTTTTGTTTTTTGAAAAAAAATACACAACACACTTCATCTTCTTCCTCTCTCTCACACACATGGTTTTGAACCATTTTTCTCTCCCTCATCTCACGGCTTGGAAGCCATTTTTGTCTCCTTGGCCGAGAGATAAAAGAAGCAAATGGAAGATTTGTAGCAAATTTTTCATGGTGCTAGCACACTTAAGGAGTCATTCAAAGGTGATAGGGAAACCAACTCTTGAGCATGGAATCAACACACAAAGCTTGGAGCTTGAAGATCAAAGCAAAGGAGCTTGGCCGAACAACACAAGGAGGACAACCATGGAGGCTTGGCCGAAACTTCAAGGAAGAATTTTTGTTGTCTTCGCATCACAAAAGCCGATCAAAGTGAGTATTTCCGCAACTTTACTTTGATGTATTCGCACATTTCATTCGCTTAATTGATCTTGGTTCGACCTAGAAACCCAACATCCGACTCGTAGGTCGATCTCAATTGAAGTCAGTCTCCTGCTTATCAGCAGATTCTGCGCATCAGTACATATTTACGTACCACGTTTAATATCAAAATTCCAATTTTGAAACTAATAGTGAACATATTTATGACAAACATACTTGAAGCCGGAGCCTTGCCCCGCCTTCACTTCCTTCATGTCTGCCTTGTCCATACGGCAGTCACGCTTCCAGTGACTCTGTTTGCCACAGTTTAGGCAGACATCTTGGGATATGTCATTTGTCTTCCTAGAAGACTGTGATGATTTTGCCTTTGCCCCTTTTAGAAGCTCTAGCTCTGCCTCCTTGAGCATAGCCTTCAACTCTCTAAGAGTTTACTCTTGGTTCATAATGAACCTGCCCCAGCTTTCGGGTACAGACTATAAGATCAAATCTTTGGTAGTCTCGGCCACGTAGGTAATGCCCAGCTAACCTAGCTGATCGATGTCAGCAATCATCTGCGACACCTAGTGCTCGATAGATATACCCTCTGACATACATGAGCGAAAGAGCTTCATTTGCAATTCGTACTTCTAAGATCTATGAATAGATCTATGAAGATCCTTCAATTTCAATATCATACTATAAGGATCTAATCGTTAGTTCTGACGAAGAAATTAATAAGTCGTTGCGGCAAGCATAACGGATTGAGCACTAAAGTTATCATCACCATGAGTCTTCCAAAGCTCATGCTCCAATATTTTCTCAACTCCGGGCTCAGGCCCGAGATGTCACTCTATCAAATAAAGTAACTTCTCGGTTCCCATGACTATCCTGAGGTTCTATTCCCAATTTGAAAATTAAAGCCGCTTAAAGACATTTTCCCCAGGATTATGTTCTAAACGCTAATCTTTCAGTTATCTTGATTCCAATAGTCCAACTATCCAATCAACAATTTCGGGTACAATCAAATATAATGATTACTATAGTCTAACTATATAATCAACTACTATTTGATTGATTAAATTCAAATATATTAATTATTATAATCCAATTATATAATCAACTATAAATGAAGTACTTTGAATACAGTCCAACTGCTTAATTAAAACAACAATTAAATATTAGTCCAACTAATATATTTATTAATTAATGACGAAAAATGAAATGAGCGCGTATTGGGAAGTATCTAAAGGAAATTGCAAATTTAATACTTGCCTCCCATTATTTTTCAGCGAGCCTCTAACCCTCTGTTGAGTACTCGGGAAACCTAGTTTCCTAGTGGGCTAGGATACCGTTAAATAACACACAACCTTGACTTTGGCCAACAAGCCGTATGATATTTAACTAGGTAGATCTCTAAGATCAATTGGATCTCATCCAATTCCTAGATCCAGTAGGTGGACATCCAAGTCCGAAACATATATCTAATATATGCCAATATATCTGATATATTCCATAACCTTTTTCCTCTGAATCAACTAAGCATTGGCTTTGGCACAACAAGCTTAATGATTCCAGTTAAGCGGGACCCATTGACTTTGGAAAGCTTCGTAATCGATGTCGATGGATAAGAAGTGATCTTGACTTTCGCCAACAAATCACAACTTGGACAAGACATGCGATATGGAACAAAGCCTTCATGATTTAAACACATCCGCGATGGACAAAGGTCTTGATTTTGGCCATTGAGAGAGAATCACTCAATTGAAGGAAATCGCTTAATATTTATTGAGGGTTTTTTGCGTAATTGGCAACCAATTAATTATCTTTGATTAGGTCTCATCATACACCCTTAAGCATGTATTCTAAAAGCCTAATAAGGCGCGGTAAAGAAATTAATAATGATATATGGATGGATATTTAAAACATTTTGTTCCTAGCATAAATCTCTTCATTTCCTCTCTCCGACTAGCACTATTCTAACTTCTACCCAATTACATAACACTTCTAAAGAAACCTCATTTACATTGAGGGGACTAGGTGAGAAGAGAAATAGAAAGAATCAAGAGGTAATAGGCTGGACACGCAGGTCCAATTTAATAAATTCTAAATTTATTACAACAATTTCCAAAATTGCCCTCACCCATCTAATATCCATCTGATTTACATTATTCATACATCACATCCATGTATTCACACAAAGCATGTTATCAATCAATCTAATCCAATTAATTAATCTTTAATTAATGACCATCCAATGTTCAAACAACGATTTGATTTGCGCTAGTCCAACTTGTTTAAGAATAAGTACTCAAAGTACGAATTCTTGAATTATATCAAACTACAATATTAAATCCAATTTAATTTGTATTCAATACTAATTCTTTATTTAATTCCAAATTAAATAATTACACTTTATTAATGAGCCTTTGCGACTTAGATTCTAAATCTAATCTAAACGGGTCTCAAAGCCCAATTAACATCCAATGTCAATTTAATTAAAGTCCAATGGGCTTTCAATTAATTTATAAGGCGTGGACTTTGGCCACCAAAGCCCAATAAGGAATCATCCTTTGCCAAAAAATCAATTTAGGCACATTAGGCCCAATTAAAATTTTAAAAGGCCCATTTATTATATTTGGACTTTATGGAAATGGTTTTAGGCCCAATTGGATCCAACCAATTAACCTAAACCAAACTTGGCCCAACCAAGCCCATTAAGCCCAAATACAACATTTTTTACCCAATTCCAAATTAAGCCCAATTAATTAAATTCCAATATTCTCAATATCACAATTCAATTAACTAAATTGTATTAGCCATAATTAATTAGTTAAATTAATATTTCCAAAACACCAAATACACTAATTAATCATGATTTTAATTAATCAACGTATATCTAACATAAATTGAAGCAAAATCAATCCAACATGCTTCCTAAGCTCTCGGCAATATGGTGATTTTTATATCAATTTTGATTTCAATCCAATTAAATCACAAACTAATATATCCCATGCATTTTAAACATATCCAATTGTCTAAAATTCAAAAATCACCATGAGCGAGGGTTCCAAGTCTATTCGGCCAAGCCTCAAAATTTGGGGAGAATTAATCCAATTAATTTTTCTTCAAATTGATCATGCACAACTCAAAGTTAACATATTATAAGCATGCTCAAACAAACAATTTGAATAAAACATGCTCAAATCAAAAATACCCAAATTAAAGTTAAGAACCATAAATTCAATTTCATGCTATATTATGGCTCTGATACCATTATTGGGTTTTCTAGGTCAAACCAAGATCAATTAAGCAAAAAATCATGTGAATACTACAAAGTAAGAATGCGGAAAATACTCACTTTGATCGGTTTTGGATGTATGAGATAACAAAAATTCCAAGCCTTTGTGTTGTGCTCCAAGCTCCTCTTTGATGTATGTTGACCTTCCAAGCTTGTCCTTGAATTCCAAACTCACGGATTGGTTTCCCTATCACCTTTATATAACTTTTTATGTGCTAGCAATGGAAGAAATTTGCAACAAAATCTTCCTATTTCTTCTTACAACTTTCGGCCAAGCCAAGATGAATGAGAGGGAGAGGCTCAAGGTTTTGAGAGAGTTTGGGAGAGGAGAGAGTCTTTTGTTTTTCAAAAACTTATATCAAAAGTCTCACACAATTTTTGGTATATGCTTTTCCAAAAGGCTTAACTAAAATTGGAGGGAAAATTGCATTAAAGTCTCTCAACTACTCCCATCACTCAAAATGACTAGATGTCAATCACCAAAAAGGTGACAAGACTTCCATCACTTAAAGTGACTAAAGATGTGACTCGCGATGTGACTTGTGGGCCCCACTTAAATTCAAAATCTGAGTGGGCCCGCAAACATATTCCGGGCTCGGGTTTGTTAATTCCGAAATAACGAATTTTCCGTTGCGACGTAATTAAATCAAATTTAATTAAATAATTATGCCTAGTAAAATTACTATTCACGTCGCTAGTGAATTAATTCTAAATTAACTCGTTCGCCCGAATTAAAATCTAATTTTAAGTTTGCATCGAAATCTAATTTCATTTAATATATCGAATATATTATTTTATCGATTAATTCCAAATTAATCGTTCTCTCTTTTTCAAATAGTATTTTATCCCAGATAAAATCTCTCCGTGATTAATCCTAGATTAATTTTCTCTCTCTTCCAATTAATCCCAGATTAATTATGTTCGAGTCATATGTCATCGGTGAATCTTCGGGAAGCGACCCATGAGATCCCTGGATATGTTGGCAGTAAATCCAGTCATCGAAATATCCGAATACGTGCGTACCTAGTACCATGTTCTAACCGATTTACAAGACATGGTTGGCTTCTAGCAAAGCACCGTGCCTACCCAATTCTCCAGAAATATTCTTTTAAGGAATATGTAATCTGTGTCAGGCATAGTATACGTAGTATTGCGTATTACGATCCAGTATCAGATGTCACATGCAAGGTCTGGGGCTGGAATTGTGTCTGCCCCGTACGAAACATCTATCGGATCTCTGGTAACTAGTCTCTATAATCGGATAAGCATGACGTAGTCATATTATCCCGATGACTGCAATACATAAGAGTACTAGTTTCGTATCCTACGTGACCATCATCTCAATATGACTGGAGTGATACTTCCATCTTGACATCACACCCAATACACTACGATTCTCAATATACCCAGAAGAAGCGTACACAGAACCTGTTAAAGTCCTGGACGACCAAAACCAAAGTATATTGATTGTCGCAAGTATTAGCGATGCAAGTCTCAGGTTAAGACCAAATACACCTACCCTGATTCAGACTTCCATAGACACATAGTCATACTATCAATGGAATTCCGAGGGGTCTATCCAGAGCGAAGCTGTTTCCGTACCATCGGTAAACACAACCTCCTATTACACTTGCATGAGTATCCAATACCCAAATATATGAGAACTATACCTTTATGCTCCCACAACGCGCACAAGTGCAATACTAGTCTATTCCTCATTATCGATGTCCAATCTCGATAATACTACGACTATGGATATTTTAATGATTAAACCTTAGTGGATTATTACTGTCTCATATCTTATTAATCCGGAACTAATCATATGGACTTTTATCATTTATATATCCCGGTAATCCAATTACAAATGATAAAAGAGCAATTTCTTTGTCACATAGTTAATTTTTACAACAACACAATGTTTTGTACAAATAGTGATGTTATGGGTCATAATTGTCCAACATTCATCGCATATTAAAATCATCAAATAATTTTGGCATAAAATTAAACATGATGCATGAACCATGAATAATGAATTAGAAACCTAAGAGAATTACTATGCCACGGAAATCTATCATCCCACAAGTAAGTGCCGCCGTAGGGTAGGTCAAGTACTTGCATGATAGATCGAGACAATCTCAGTCGATTAATATATGTGGGAATAACTCTTATTCCTATATTAAACAACTATCGTTTTATTCGATCAAGGAATTTTATTAACGGTTAATTATTCATTTGTGAGTGTAACCCGCCGTTTCGGGATTCTTGGACTTAACGAGTGAAGTGCCGCCGTAAGGTAGGTTAGTTCACAAGATACATCTAGAATCTCTATCCTCTCGAAACCCAAACCTGATATTGACCCAAAATGGACACCATCCGTAGGGGGACGAAAGCAAAGTCGTCTCGAGGCGCCTTTTGAATCTCACGTTTTTGGACTAACAACGGAGATCGCGGGATATACTGTCATATATCCCTCGCCCACTCACTATTTTAAAATTAAGGTTTCTATCTATAAAATATCTAATATTTTATTTTAACTAGTGTGGATAAATTATGGTGGCTAAATCATAATTAACACTAGTTCAATATTAGTGACCTAACTAATTTTAACTTTTAAAATTTTATATCATTAATTGTCCATTAGTCTCTACTAACAAAATTACTCAATTAAACCAATTTAATTAGAGTGGTATTAGTGACCTATTATATTTTAACTTTTAAAATACTAGAACACTAATAAGTTTAAATTTATGGAATTCTAAAATGGTCAAAATTTTAATTAAACATTTTAATAAATCTTAGTGCGTTATAAAATCCAATAGTACGTGGAATTGTATCTCGAGTGCAGACCATATTACCGTCCATTCGGATTCGTCTATGGAATTTATATCCGGGTTTCCATCCTATATACCAATGGAATTTATTATGCACTCATTAAGCCCACTATATTAGAATTCAAATTTTAAACCCTAAATCCAATTAATCCAATTAATTGATTTTCATGCATATCATATTCTAATTTAAACAATTTAAATTACATAAAATCATAATTTTATGTCTATAATGATAATGCATCTATAACATGTTATGGCATGAAAAATGCAAGAGTGGGCACCCTAAGCTATATGACATGTTATTCAAACAATTTGAAATAAACATACATATAACATAAAAAATATTTTGCATTGATCGAGCTCTTATTTTTCCTATACTAATCTAATTAGTATATAAGATTCACCAAACCATCCCTCGGTCTTCAAATCCCGCTTCAAAGTGGTGTTGGTTCCTTTTTGCGACTTCGGTGCTCCAAATTACAAAAATTGAAATTTTACATTAAAAATTAAAATTACAACAAATGTAAACAATGGCCTTATGGCCTTACATCCCAAAAACAAAATCTACTACAAAAATAAGAGCCGGAAAATTTTACGACCAATGCAAAATCCATTCATCACATGAAATAACAAAAACATTCATCATATGAATATTATATTGTGCCCACTCATCTAAACATGCATATAATATTTATAACTCATATAAATATATTAAAAACAGAAACATTAAATGCAAAAGAGAAGGGTTAAGAACACTTTTCAACCTCGCTCTTGATGCCAATTGTTGGAAACGCTTTCCTCGCGCAGCGGAAGAGGCTTAGGCACTCGAGATCGACCATGAAAAAAATTTATGCCCTCCTCATATATATTCAGAATTTTTCCTCCCAAAAATTTCAGATCCGAACAGCCCCATAATTTATTCGCTGCCGAATGCTCAATCCTTGAACCCAGAATCAGTCACGCGAACATCCATTGAGCTAGGACCAGTCACGCATATAGCTATGAAGCCAGGACCAGTCACGTTCATGCCCCCACACTATAGTCATCAACCATTCACGTATATCTTTGATAGTTTATTGCTTTGATCATGCGTATCAGCCAAAACCACATGCGCGAGCTGCTTCCTTTGTATTTTTTAGGAACAGCCCACGCCCTTTGCCCAACACATATATCAGTCTTGCGTCAGCCACATGGTGTTCATAAACACAAAGTCTTCTCACGCCACTTTGATAATAACATTTAAATTGTGACTGTTCGGCTTCCAAGAAGCCATACACATCATGCACCCCAGCGCCTAGCTTTGATGCGTGTTCGTCCTTTGTTAATTTTGCCGTTAGTACATATATTATCGACGATTCGGTCAACCATTAGATCTTCCATGCTATGTCTCACAACCAACGGAAACAAGTGTGGGCTTGACTCACACAACATGAATCCCTAAACTCTTTAGAGATTATTGTCACACAATAATATTTTTCTTATGTTTTCTTCTTGCTCTTGGTTTTTGCTTTCTCAACAATTGAGAGAGAATGAAGAAGAAGGAGGAGGCTAGGGTTGCTAGAATGATAATTAGGTAAAAAGAAAATTAAATCTTCTTTTTATACCTAGGGTTATTTGTTTCCAAAACAAACAAACCTTTAGCCTCCCCATCTTGGTAAATTCGGCCAAGGCATTGAATCACTCTTTTAATTTTTTGTAACATGTAGCAAGAATTGAATGTAATCAATATTTACTTTCCATAATGGAAAAGGTGTTATAAAAACCAAAGATTAATGCCTTAAAATTTTATAACTTCCAAATTAAATTCAAGGGTTTCCAAAATCCATAATTTGGAAATTACAATCTTAGCCTTATTAAATTATATCAAATATAATTTAATATTATCCATTTAAATTATATCATATATAATTTAATTATTAACAATAAATAATTATCATATAATCATTTATTATATATTATATATTAACTTTTAATAGATGGTTCCAAGTGTGACAAATAATATTATTAATCATATTAATAATATTTATACATATGTGAGTATATAATTGGACCATCCAATTATATTAAATCTGCTATAGTAAATCGAGCTAGCACGGGGACCAAATGGACCTACGGTTTCGAGCTCCAATAATTTTGAAATATTAATTAAGCTCTTAATTAAATATTCTGAATTATTAACTCCGGGTTATTCCACTAAAAACCTGAAGTTGCACTCTCGTTGCCGCAGATGATATATTAAGCCGAACCAAGTCGGTGTCAATCGATATAGTCATTACATACGAATTGACCCTTCACGAGTATCTCTTAATTAGAGTCGACTCATAATGTCCGTTATACCCCTCTAATTATTTTTACCTTAAGTACCATTGATTCTCTAATGAATGATTTATTCATAACTATTGTGAATTTTTAATCTTTCTATTTGTGATAGAAAGACTTGAGCACTCAAATCGTTCAAGCACCGAATCAACCCTTAAGAAAGATACTCCTCTACTTCTCGCAAGAAGGAGTGAACTCCATGTCTATGTAAAATATTCTCAGCTACACAACAAACTATGCCCCCAAAGTACGTAGCTATTGGTCGGGACTGCTACACCAACCTCACCTTTGTAAATTAAAGAACATAGCCTCCCATGCAGGAGTTCGTAGTACACTCATGATTAAGATCAATCCATATATGATCATCTAGTAGATCGAAATGACTTTCTTTGTTTAACGGATATTATGAGAATGTCATTTCTATCTAGGTCCAGTCCTATATGATCGCATCATACAAGGTGCCTCCATTCTCATGTCTCTAAATGGATGATCTGGATCAAGATCACCATATAAATAAAGAATGGATCGCATCTATAGATAAACCACAAACAAAGTACCCGCTTTGTTTGCTCTCTATGGACTATTTAAGATTACTAACTTCATACTTAAATCCTCTTGTGTATGACACTCATACACTAAGTCTGAAGGCACATAAGTAATCTAGGGTATTCAAGATGATTTATAATACGCGAAAATTAAACAAACATTTTGATAAATGAATAATGCTTCGTTTTGTTTCAAAAATATAAGACCGTTTACATCACATGTAGCTCTATGGCATACATTCCAACATGAGGATGCAACACCGGAGGAACTCTAAGTTTTCCAAGCTTAGAAGGATGATGATTTAAATTAAATCATACATCTTAAGTTCACTGTCTCCGAGACTCAAGAAACAATACTATGGCATGTCAGATGCGTATAGTATGATGACGCGATTACGAGAATCGTTTGAGAACCAAGAACAAGTTGTTGTTCATAAAGTTTCAATGGAACTGTTCCATTCGCGATTGGACGAGGGGCAAGCTGTGAGCTCGCATGTGATTTACATGATCGATTTGATCGATCAACTGAGGTAACATAATCTCTCTCTGAATGACATTCTCAGAATGAGTGTCATTCTTGGTTCGCTCCTAGCTTCATATCGCCAATTCATGATGTACTTCAACATGAATGGGATTATCTTTACCTACCATGAGCTGTATAGGATATTGCTCACGGCGGAAGAGGACTTAAGGAAGGGAGTGCCGACTCGCCCTCCAAAACCTACTTCACTTTCTGTTTCTTCCCAGACCTGGTCAAAGGGAAAGAAGAAGAAAGTGAAGAAGAAGAAAGGTTTTAGTTCTCAACTACAGGGAAAGATAAAAAAGCCCAAGAGGGCTTCTGACGACAAATTCCATCATTGCAGCAAAGTCGGGCACTGGAAAATGAACTGTCCTAACTACATTGCCCAGCTAAGGAATGAGAGAGCATCTACATCAGGTACATTTATTTTTTCAATTATTGATATCTCTTTGGCTTGTGAAGCCGTTACATCCAGCTGGATTTTAGATTCTGCTTGTCCTGTTCACATTTGCAATTCGTTGCAGGTGTTGAAGGAAAGTAAGAAACTGAAGCCTGTAGAGATGCAGTTGCAATTTGGGAGTGGAGACTCTCTGGATGCTGTTGCAGTGAGAGTATGCGAGATCCATTTGCCGAATGGGACACTTTTCTTATATGACTACTACTTTGTACCAGGATGTGTAGCTAATATTATATCTCTTTTTGTATCGGATACAGAAGGTTATCGTATTAATATTAAGAACTGTTCTTTGTATTTATATGATAAACGTAATATTCAGATCATTTGTTGTCCAAACCAACATGGTCATTAAACATTGCAAACTTCTAACGATATTTTAAATACTGGAGTTAATAAACGTAGTTTACCTGTTGTTAATAATACTGAACTTTGGCATATGCGGCTAGGTCATATAGGCTTTAAACACCTTACTTATTTGGTTAGGAATGGTTTGATACCAGATCTCACCATTGAACCCTATCCAACTTGTGAATCTTGTATTCAGGGTAAGATGACCAAAGCCCCATTTTCTGGTGTTGGACACCGTGCCACTAACTTACTGGAACTCGTACATTCTGATGTATGTGGTCCACTAAGTCAGACTGCTCACAGTGGTTATTCGTACTTCGTTACCTTTACTGATGATCTGTCATCGTATGGTTATGTCTATTTGATGCAACATAAATCAGAAACCTTTGAAAAGTTCAAAGAGTTATGAAATGAAGTAGAAAAACAAACTGGTCAATATATTAAATGCCTTCGATCTGATCGAGGTGGAGAATATATGAGTAGTGAGTTCATGGATTATATGAAGGAGAATGAGATTCTCGCTCAATATACTCCTCCAGGTACTCCACAGCACAATGGAGTGTCCGAGATGAGAAATCAGACTTTATTAGATATGGTCTGATCGATGTTGAGTTTTACAGATTTGCCCTAGTACTTATGAGGCTACTCTCTTTTAACAGATGCACATATTTTGAATAAGATTCCTTCAAAAGCTATTTCTACGACTCCGTATGAGATATGGACCGGTAGGAGACCAAATCTTAGTTATATTAAGGTTTGGGGTTGTCCTGCCTATGTCAGGATGACTCAGCAAGATAAGCTTTCGCCTCGAGGGTAAAAGTTTAGGTTTGTTGGATATCCTTCGAGCACAATGGGATATTTGTTCTATGATACCGAGCATCGAAATGTGTTCGTAGCACGCTTCGCAAGATTTCTAGAAGTAGAATTTTTGTCAGAAGGTGGTAATCATAGACAGGTTGAACTTGATGAAGTCCAACCTGAAAACGACGAACCAATGGAGGAACCTGAAGTTCAAATAGATGAATGACCTTCAACGCTGATGAGTGGTAAATGTATCATTATTTCCCACTCATTTGACCTAATATTTTGTATAGTGTATTGAGTTTTATGAATATTTTGATGTGTTTTGTGTTATTTTGTAGAGAAATAAAGTTTCAGGAATTATGTTGAAAAGGTCCTCGGCGTTTCCCGTCCTGGATCGCCGTGATTCTTTAGAAAACCCTTGTTTCTCTCAAATCGGCTCTGGGTTTTCTGATTTAACCCCGTGCCTTTCACATCTCTTTTCCCGGTTATCTTCTTAGATCTATTTTCTTTTTCGTTTTCCTCTTATTTTTCTCAGATCGATTTGGTTTTCTTCTTTTCCGTTTCCCCCCTTTTTTTTCTCCTTCCCCTTTACCTCGTCGCCTTTTCTGCTCTCCTTGTTTTCTTCCTCACCAGCCTTCCTTTATGCCTCCGTCTGGTATCTCTGTTGTGTGGGGCCGCGGCTCCCTGGTGCTGGCCGCAAAGCTGTTAGGGCAGTCTCTGTGGCCGTTAACACTTTGTCTCCTGTGAATCTTGATTCTGTTCGATTGATGCCTTCGACGGGTTATGTCAGCTCTTCTTCGGTCTCAGATCCAGCGCCGGCGTCCGTGACATGTGTCAAGCCTTATGCTTCAGAAGGTGGTCCTGCGGGAAGTTTGGGTCTTTGCCGGTCTGGATATGGCGCTCCCTCTAAGTTAGTCAGCGTTGCTGGTACCTCTGGTATTGATCAGTATTGACAGTGTTGGTACTTCTATTGGCTGTTTGGTCGATGGTGAGGTGAGTTTGAAGAAAGAACGGCATTTGGGTTTTGATTCTGGTACTGATGGTGTAGTTGTTTGTGATTCGGGTCTTAGAAATGAAGATGGTCTTGCCAGCTGTTTGAGTTCTTGTAAGTCTGGATTTGGGTTACAATCTGTTTGCTCTGCTTGTGCTTCTGAACATGGTGTTGTAGGGAGCTCTGTTGGCAGTTTGGTTGCTGGGGATGTGGGTTTGGTAGATGAGGTTTGTTTGGTTTCTGGCATTGGCATTGATAGGGGTTTTGTAGGTTCTGGTCCTGGTATTGTCGGAGCTCTGAGTGTTTGTGGTGCTGCGGTTGGCAGTGATTCTGATCTTTGTAGAAATGGTAAACCGGTTGGGAATGTTGGTTCTTCTAAATTGGTTTGTGTTTCTGGTCTTGCGATTGATGGGGGAACTGTAGGTTCTGAATCTGTTCTTGGCGCCGTTGGTATCGCTGCTGGTGGCTTGAAGTTTAATGTCTCTGGTTTGGGTGTATCTCCTGGGCCTGATGGTGTTGTTAGTGTGTCTAGACCTGCTGGTGCAGGGGGGTCTGCTAGCAGTTTGGACTCTGGGGCAGTGGAGGTGAAGAATGGTTTGGAGATTGGCGTGAGTCAGGAGGCTGTGCCAGCGTCTCTTGTAGTAGTAGGTGGGGGATATTCTGGTAGACCTAAGAGTTATGCATCTCCTTTGAAAGGTTCTTTGGGAGTTGACCATTTCGATTCGACTTATTCGTCTACTGCTTTACATTATGTCAAACCTAACATTATAGATGGTAAGGTTGTCGTGTGCCCATCTGCTGAAGTGATTGAAGAAGGAAGTGTGTACTGGAGGAATACTTTAGTAGGTTACTTTGTGGGAAAACGTCTCCCCTCCAAACTGTCAATTCTATTGCTCACAAGTTATGGGGAAGGATGGGTTTGCTAGAAGTTCTTACCTCCGATAATGGTTTCTTTTTGTTTAGATTCAATAGCCTTCAAGAGGCTAGTGTGGTGTTGGATGGAGCCCCTTGGCATATGGCTAATAGACCTTTGGTTCTAAAACTTTGGCATCCAAATTTATCTTTGACTAAGGAGGATTTGTTCAAGGTCCCGGTCTGGATCAGACTTTTTGACCTACCTTTTCCTTTATGGACGGCGAAAGGGATTAGTTGTGTAGCGAGTGCAGTTGGGAGACCTCTCAATGCTGACCATATTACCCTGTCCAGGAAACGACTCAGTTTTGCTCGTGTTTGTGTTGAGATTGATGCCCGGAATTCCCTTGCTGAGGAGATTGTCTTCCAATACCCTAATGGCACTAGGGTCCCTATTAGGGTTGAGTTTGAATGGGTTCCTGTGAAATGTTCAACTTGTGAAGTTTTTGGTCACTCGGTGAATTCTTGCCCTAAAAAGGCTCCTAGTAAGGAGGTTAAAAAACCTTCTCCGCCCGTTATTCACAAGCCTATTCCATCTACAGATAAGGACTCTACGGTTGATTCTACTAAGGATCAGGAGGGGGCCTGGATCCCGGTCACTAAAAACAAGAAAGGTAAGGGTACTTCTTTGACCCCTGTAAGTTCAGGTGGAGTTTTGCCTCTGAATGCTGACAAAAATCTTGTTTTGGGAGTGTGTTCTGCTAATGAGTTGGACTCGACTTTGGTTATTCCTTCTTTGCCTGTGGTTTCTTCTGAGACAGTTTCTGTGCAGACAGATGGTATTTTGAAAGGAGAGTGTTCCCTTGATTCTTCACATTTTGGTGAGGATCTCCCAAATTCTGAGTTAAATGAGGGCTCGCCTTCTGTAGCTTTTGATTCGCCCACTCCTATGGTTAACAATTTGGCTATTAAGGCTATTGACTCGCTGGATTCTAAGAAATTGGCTTATGGTAACAAACCTAGAAAGAGTTCTGGTGGTAAAAGGAAGTCCCCTAAAGGGGGTCGTCGACGCTGATCTGTGGGTTTGGCTTTTTTGTATTTGTTTTAATGATTTTTGGTTGTTGGAATATTAGGGGTCTCAATGACCCTTTAAAACATGCTGAAGTTAGGAGGTTTCTTAGTGATGAGAAGCTCTCTTTGTGTGGTTTAGTTGAAACCAAGGTTAAGGAGGTTAATTTTATGAATGTCTCTCGTGTGATAAATCCTTCATGGAAGTTTTTTTGCCACCCTGATATTAGCCCTTTTGGTCGTATCTGGGTCTGTTGGAACCCTAGTGACGTTGTTGTTAGCATTATTCAGTCCTCAGCTCAAGTTATTCATTGTCGTGTGACTCATATTTCTGGGATGTGGAATTGTGTAGTTTCAGTGGTTTATGGGGAGTGTGACTACGAGAAGCGGCGGGAACTTTGGGCTGACCTGATTACTAGTGGTAGTACTTTTGATGATTCCCCCGGCTTGTTTTGGGTGATTTCAATGCCATCCGGTCTCCGATTGAGCATTGTGGTGGTTCTGTGGCTTGGCCAGCTTGGAAAGATGATTTGGGTTGTTGTTTGGGTCAGGCTGGGTTGGATGATCTTCAGTTCTCTGGTTGTAAGTTTACTTGGTTTAATAAGCAGATTCAGTCTCCTATTTGGCGCAAGTTAGACCGTGTTCTTGTTAACTCTTCTTGGGAGTGTCTTTTCCCGGGCTCTTCTGCCCGCTTTCTTCCTCCCCGTATTTCTGATCACTCTCCTATGGTTGTTAAGCTTGCAGAGCTCCCTAAGAGGATTATCCCCTTTAAGTTCTTTCAGTTTTGGGTGGATCATCCTGATTTTCTCTCTGTTGTGGATAGGGCATGGGATATTGATGTTCATGGTACTCCGATGTTCCGTTTATGTTGTAAGCTGAAGAATGTTAAGTTGGCTTTGAAAAAATTTAATGTTGAGCATTTCTCTAAGATTTCGTGGCGAGTCTTGGAGATTAGGAATGATCTGGACAGAGTGCAGTGTGCTTTACAGGACCACCCTAGTGACCCTGCTCTGCTAGCTGAAGAAGCTCGTCTTTCGTTAAGTTATGGTGTTTTGAGTCGTGCTGAAGAAGGCTTCAATAGACAGAAATCTCGAGTCCAGTGGCTTAACCTTGGGGATCAGAATACTAAATTCTTTTTTACGGCTATGAAGAGTTTTCACGGTCGTAGTAAGATTACTTCTATTAATAGGAGGATGGGACCCATGTGGAGGAAGATGTCTTGGTTAGAGATGAGATTGTTTCTTTTTTTGAGACCCTTTTTGGTCCTCAGCATGGTCAGCAGGATTTTGATAGGGCGGTCCTTCGTTCTGCTATTACTAGACATGTGACTGCTGAGCAGAGTGTGGCTCTTTCTCAGGAGGTTTCGGATGAGGAGATTAAGGCTGTCTTGTTCGGGTTGAAGGACAATAAAGCTCCAGGTCCAGATGGGTTTAATTCGGGCTTCTTTAAGCAGTGTTGGAATATTGTGGGGAATGATGTCCTATGTGCTATTCACTCATTCTTTTCTTCTGGGCGTCTTTTGAGGCAGGTTAATGCTACATCCATTGCTCTTATTCCTAAGATTCCTAATCCTTCCCAGGTTAAGGATTTTAGGCCTATTTCTTGTTGTAATACTATTTACAAGTGCATTGCTAAGCTGATTGCGAATAGAATCAAGATTATCCTCCCTTCAGTAATCAGTCATAATCAATCTGCTTTTGTCACGGGAAGGCGCATTAGCGACAATATTCTTTTGTGTCAGGAATTGGTTCGGAATTATCACCGGAATGGCAGTTCTCCGAGATGTGCTCTTAAGATTGACTTGATGAAAGCTTATGACACTGTTCGTTGGGATTTCCTGGTTGAGGTTCTGCGGACAGTTGGTATTCCAGAGAGGATGGTGGGTTGGATTCAGGAGTGTATGACTACTACTAGATTCTCTGTCTCTATTAATGGTGAGCTGCATGGTTTCTTCTCTGGGGGTCGGGGATTACGACAAGGTGATCCCATGTCTCCTTATCTATTTGTTTTGGCTATGGAAGTGTTGTCAGGTCTTCTTCGTAATATGGCTACTAATCCGGTTTCCAGTTTCACTGGCGGTGTTCTAAGGACCGTCTTACTCATCTATGCTTTGCGGATGACCTTATGATTTTCTGTAAAGCTGAAGCATCCTCTGTCTCCTTGATCAAGGAATGCCTTGGGCAGTTTAGTGGTTTATCAGGTCTAACCCCGAACCCAGCTAAAAGTCAATTCTTCTCTTCTGGTATCTCTCCTACCCTTCTAGGCCACTTGTGTCTCATTTTGGGTTTCCAAGTTGGGAATCTTCCAGTGAGGTATCTGGGAGTCCCGTTGATCTCTACTAAATTCAGGGCCTCTGATTGTGCTTCTCTTGTGGATCGTATTATTCTGCGTGCCAAGAGTTGGAGTAGTAAGTTTCTCTCTTATGCAGGTCGGCTTCAGCTTATTAAGTCAGTTTTGTTCTCCATTCAAGTTTATTGGTCTTCTTTATTTATTCTTCCTAAGTCTGTTGTGAGGAAGGTGGAGACGATTCTTCGTTCTTTCCTTTGGAAGGGTAGTGCGCTCACCTCTTCTGGGGCGAGAGTGGCTTGGAGCAAAGTTTGTTTACCTCTTCAGGAGGGGGGGCTGGGGATAAAGAGTTTGGATTCTTGGAATAGAGCGGCTATTGTTAAACATATTTGGTTTCTTTGTTCTGGCCAGGTTTCCTCATGGTCGAGTTGGGTTCACTCTTATTTGTTGCGGGGGAGAAGTTTTTGGGAGGTCCCTTGTCCTTCAGATTGCTCTTGGAGTTGGCGTAAGATCTTGGAGCTTCGTTCTTGGTCCCGTCGTCGGCGGATGAGAGAGGATTGGGAATGGTGAGAAGACGTTATTGTGGTTTGATTATTGGCATCCTGTTGGCCCGATTGTGGACACGTTGGGCGAGAGAGTGATTTATGATTCTGGCTTGGATAGAATGGCTACAGTTGCATCCATTATCTCCGATTCTGCTTGGCAATGGCCCCCATCTAGATCTGCTGCTCTTATTGATTTGGCTCAGTCTCATCTTCCGTCTCCTTCTAGTTTGAGGGAGGATGTGCTGGTTTGGGAGGAGGATACAAACGGAAGATTCTCTGTGGATAGTGCCTGGAATGCTATGAGGTCAAGGACCCCCAGATGCATTGGTCTCGAGTTGTTTGGTTCCGGAAGGCAATTCCCCGTCATTCATTTCTTCTTTGGATGTCTATTCAGGGTGGCCTTTGTACTCAGGACAGTCTGATGAGATTTGGCATCTCTGCTTGCTCGCGGTGTATTCTTTGTGGTTGTTCGAGTGAGGACATTGATCATCTTTTCTTCCAGTGCCTCTATTCTTCAAGGGTCTGGTCGTCTGTGCTGGCCATGTGTGGGTTAGATTGGAGTCGCCGAGATTGGTGTCAGACTGTTGAGTGGGTATGTCAGTTCTCCGGAGCCTCTTTATGTCATCTTCTGGTTCGTCTGTCTTTTGCAGCGTCAGTCTACCATATTTGGAGGGAGAGGAACGCTCGCACTCATGATATGCCTCTTCGGCCTGTTTCTGCTCTTCTTTATGATATTGTTTTTGATGTTCAGAATCGTGTTAGCTCCTTACGAAAGGTGAATCCATCTTATGACAATAAATGGCTTCACATTTCGTGGCACTTACCCGATGACATCTTTTGTTGATTCTTTTGTAGCCTTTTGGCTTTGTAGCCTTTTGGCTTTGTAGCCTTTTGGCTTTTTTCTAGGAGGGCCTGTCCTCTCTAGTGCCTGGGGTATGCCCATTTGCTATTTGTATAGCTTTCTTTGGTTATAATACTTACCTTATCCAAAAAAAATAAAGTTTCAGGACATACTGGAGGTGATTTGGGGCTAAAAGAGTGAAAAAGGACATCAAAGGGTAAAATTGTCATTTGGCACGTCGCGACGGGTTACCCGCATCGCGACGCCTAACGTATGTCGGCCTGTGCTAACCTACGCCACTTCATGCTAAAATGCATCATGCCCCGTGTCAAAATCTGAGAAGTTTGCTAACATGCGCCGGATGCTAACGTGCGTCTGCCACGTGTCAATATTCAGCAATGAGGAGGTAACTTCCCCCCGTTAGGGTAAAATGTAAAACTTTTATTATTGCCATTTAGAATAATATCCCTTAATTATAATATATTCACTATTTAAAACTTGACTTAACAAGGATACCGCTATATTGGTCGGTTGGTAATTAATTATAAACTGATTTTAACCTGACTAAGCATGGATACCGCCTGGTTGGTCGGTTGGTAATTACCGCCTATATGGCTGGTTTATGGACAAATAATGATATCGTATTTATGGTCGGTCGGACTTAATTTGACTTAATCAGGTTACCGCCTATAGGGCTGGTTGGTAATATCACACAAGTTAATATATTATATTAAGGGAGATATCTAAAATAGTAGTGATAAAAGTAGATCATCTAGCTCTAGCATTTTCTTTTATTGTATTTTTCTTTATTTATTTTCCATCATTTTACTTTATGTCTTTTTATTTTAAGTTGTTACTAGCCCTAGTTATGTGTCATAACTAAGTTAGTTATCTGGGTTGTGATGAATTCCAATATCACCGGTTTATAAGGGGTTATATTATAGTTTGGGTAATATAAAGGTTTACTTATTAAGTCTTAAGCTTAATGCTTCTTGTTAACAGGCCATTAATAAGATTGATCTGGTAAACTTAAAATAAACTTGACAAAGGAATTTTAGGTTTTAGCCTTAGACTTAATAGCTCACGATCTTCCTTGAGGATAGATAACCCTTTAATAGATTTCCTTACAGGATAGACATATACCTGTTGGGCGGGGTAACCACAATTAGAACTTAATCTTAATAAATTCAGGTAATTTGGTTGACATAGACATATGATTTAATCGGATTACACTGGGTATTTACATCTGACCATCGATAAAGGCTTTTATAGAATTTCGTGTTCCAGGTTAGTAAACCAATATATTACACAAATATGAAATAACCACTTCATCTTTTCAAAAGATATTGGAAGAAATCACAACCCTGGATAGTTTTATAAATTTGAATTTTCATCAACCTACTTTTGCGTAATTTTATTTACTTGTTTTTAAGTTTAAAGTCATCACCCAGTCAATCAATCAATCTGTTAGATACTAGTAATCATTTGGGCTCATAAAAATTAATAACTTAGGTTTTAAGTCCTCGTGGGATTGATAATTTTTATACTAGTTGAATGATACGTGCACTTGCGTTATACGCGTGTGATTTCGCACCGGTTAAGTTTTTGATGCCGTTGCCGGTGACTTATTTATCTTTCACTATTAGTTTTGGGGTTAGATACGTTACTTGTATCTAATTTCTTTTTACTTATTATTTATATTTTCTTGTGTTTCAGGTTCTCAGACACTACATGAGATGAACCAGAAGCTTTGAACTCCGACCGCTTGACCCATAAATTGAAAGAACCATCAGACAGTTGAGAAGGGAAAGGCGAGAATGCCAAGAAGCAATCGTAACATGAAACCTGAACCCTTAGTGACAAGAAACCCACTTGGATTCGAAATCCAAGTAAACCCCAAGCAACAGATAGAACCCCAAGAACCACGAATTTGATTTTGTAGGAACAAAACCCTTCCAATGCCACAGAGAAGACCCACAAAGAACTTGCCCTTGAGAACCTTTAAGATGATTCCTTGCAGTGTTTTGCTAGCAATGGAGACGCCACTAAGTTTACCAAACTTAGATAAGTCGATTTTAACTTGAAAATGGGAATCCCTCCCTTACAAGAATTTGGCCATAGCCAAAAAGCATAAAGTTGTAATATTCTCTCAAATTCGTTGATTGTTTTCAAAATGAAAAAGAAAGAAAGCTTAAATAGTGTTACAAAGAGAAACCCTAAAGGTATAAAGACAATAATGCCCCTAAAGGCTAAATACAAAAATACCAAAGTCTTCAAGTCTTCAAAGGCATGTGAAGCTTCATTCAAAACTGATTTAGGCCAAGTGAAGTGGCTTTGGGCCCTTTCTATTGAAGCCCACATGCGTATCTATTTGTTTGTTGCAATCAGCCATAAAACTCTGAACTAATTCTGCCATTGCTTCTCTGAGTCTTTTAGTCATTTGCCTCGTAATTGGCCCTTCTGGTACTTGTAATGGGTCTTTTGCTTTGTTGTCGGCCTGGATCATGTCATCCTTTCCCTCTTGAAAAGGATTCGGCCTTGAATCTGTAACTACATCAAAAGGAGTTAAATCAGAAACATTAAATGTAGCAGACACATTATACTTACCTTGTAAATCCAGCTTGTATGCATTGTCATTAATCCGTTCCAAGACTTGAAATGGACCATCCCCTCTCGGTTGTAACTTACATTTACGTTGTTCAGGAAATCTCTCCTTGCGCATGTGTACCCAAACCAAATCTCCAGGCTGAAATACCACATGTTTTCTTCCCTTATTAGCATGAGAAGCATATTGCTCATTCTTTCGTTGTATTTGCTCTTTTGCTTTCTCATGTATATGCTTCACCAAATCGGCTTTCCTTTTTCCATCTAGCCCCGCATGCTCATCAACAGGCAAAGGTAACAAATCTAATGGTTAGTGGCTGAAAACCATAAAAAATTTTCAAATGGTGAGTAAGATGTAGAGGACATGAATACTACGATTATATGCAAAATCAACAAAAGGCAAACAATACACCTAGGTTTTTAAGTTCTTATTGATAATAGTAGCAATAATTGAGTAAAAAGTCTTATTAACAACCTAGGTCTGGCCATCAGTTGGGAGTGGCAGTAGTAGAATACAAAAGTATGTTCCCAACTTAACCCAATAAAACTTTCCAAAAATGACTAAGGAATTTGACATCACGATCTGAAACTATACTCCGTGGAATCCCATGGAGTCGTACTACTTCTCTAAGAACAAGTCAGCGATGTTGGTGGCATCATCAGTTTTTATGACATGCTATAAAGTGTGCCATCTGATGAGAGGATATTTATATCACTATTCCCACTCATTTAACCTAATATTTTGTATAGTTTCTGAGTTTTGTGAACGTTTTGATATTTGTGTTTATTGTAGATAAATAAAGTTGGAAAGCATGGAAGGCAATTGGGGCAAAAACGGACAAAAATGCGTCAACAGGGATATTTGGTCTTACGCGCGTCGCGACGCCCAGACTTCAGCGTCGCGACGTCTAAAATGCGCCGAACAGTGCTAACGTGCGCCGGGTCTACAAATCAGAATCTGAGAGAAAAGTTTGACTTTGCTAAAATGCGCCGTGACACGTGTCACCATCACAGCCGATCTGCTAACATGCGTCGTGCCACGTGTCATCATCATATGTTGCCGACACTCAGAGTGTGACAGTCGCCTCGTCATCAGCCATGTCATCGGTCAAAAAGTCAACTTCGCCATGTGTCACGCCACGTCATCGCCACGTCACAAGGTCAACCAAGTCAACTTGCCACGTCAGCATCAGCCACATCACGTGTCAACACGTGTCGCAATTCTATGGTGCCGACAGTCTCTTTCCCACGTGTCGCCACGTCACCGCCACGTCACCGCCACGTCAGCATCAATAATTGAGTATCCTATCCTTATCTGACACGTGGCGGATAAGAATCTCAGCGACCAATCAGAAGCCGCCACGTGTCACAATATTGAAGCCCAACCACTCTGCCACGTGTCACCTTATCATCTTATCCAGAATCTTCAAACCAGTGAACCAGAGCGTGCCACGTCGACAAATCCGGCGTCGCGACGCTGAGGACCTGGAGTCGCGACGCTCGAACCAAAATTTTTATAAAATTCAGCGCGAAATTCATAATTCAGTGCACCTTCCTCTCTCTTCAATTCCTTCTAAAGAGAGAGCTTCTCTCTCTAGATTCTTTAGTTTTTAGTTTTTTTTTATTTTTAGTTTTTAGTTTTGTAAATAATTTTAATTACTTTTTGTAATAATAGTAATTTAATTTTTACTTTTTACAGTTTTTACTATTTACCATGATGAGGTAACTTCTCCAGCTAGGGTGAAAGGTAATTCTTTTACTGTTACTATTTAGATTAATCTCCCTTAAAAATAATATATTCACTATTTAAAATATTGACTTAAAAAGGATACCGCCAGATTGGTCGGTTGGTAATTCATTTGAATCTGGTTTAAACCTGACTAATAAAGGATACCGCCAGATTGGTCGGTTGGCAATTTAATTTTTGTTCCGCCTTTATGGCTGGTTGGACTTAATTTGACTTAATCAGGATACCGCCTATATGGTCGGTTGGTATTATTATCACACAGTTTATATATTATTTTATGGGAGATATCTAAATTAGTAGTAGTAAAAGTAATTCCTTTTACCTTAGCATTTTATTTATTTTACTTTTCAGCTTTACTTTATGTTTTTACTTTTATGTCTTTACTAGCCCTAGTTATGTGTTAATTATCTGGGGTTGTGATGAATTCTAATATCACCGGTTTATAAGAGGTTATTTTATAGTTTGGGTAATTTAAAGGTTTATTTATTGAGTCTTAAACTTAATTCTTTTTCATTAACTGGCCATTAATAAATTGATTAGGTAAACTTAAAATGAACTAGACATAGGGATTTTAAGTTTAAGACCTTAGACTCAATAACCCACGATCTTCCTTGAGGATAGATAACCTTTTAATAGATTTCCTTACAGGATAGGAATATACCTGTCGGGCGGGGGTTAGCCATAATTGGAACTTAAACTTAATGAATCCAGATAATTTGGTTGACATAGACATATGGTTCAATTGGGTTAAACTGGGTATTTGCGTCTGACCATCGATAGAGGCTTTTGCATAATTTAGTGTTCCAGGTTAGTAAACTATTTATTACACAAAATAAAATAACCACTTCATCTTTTAAATGATATTAGAAGGATTCACAACCCTAGATCTTTGTGTCTTTTGTTATTTCCTTAGTATTTTCTTTTGTCTTTTTATTTATTTATTTATTTTGTAAAACCACATTCAACCAATCAAACAATCATTCTCTTCTCCATTTAATTAGATATTTGTAAATAAATAGATTCAACAATTAATAACAACAGTAGGAATTAAGTCCTCGTGGGATCGATATTTTTATATACTTGAACGAGATACGTGCGCTTGCGTTATACGTGTGTGTTTACGCCGGTCAAGTTTTTGGCGCCGTTGCGCGGGACTTATATTTCTTGAGTTGTTAATTTGAAGCTATCTAATTCACTTGTATCTAATTTTCTTATATTTATCTGTAATTTTTATTTTTTTATTGTATTTTCAGGGTGATTGAAAAATGGAACACTACTGGGAGATTGAAAGATTACGAGCTTTACAAGAAGATACACCCCACATCTGGGAGCAACAGTCCGGTTTTCTGAGGCCTGTTGTCCAGCCCAATGATTATCACTGGATGCCAGAACCAAACAATTCTACATTTGCTCAACAGAACGAAATGGGGGGAAGATGTGTAATATGTGATAGTAACCACCCGAGCGATCAATGTATATACCGTTCAGAGTGGCAGAATTTTCAGAATCATTCAAAGTATGAAAAACCATCACATTTTCCATCTTATCCACCATCCATATGCGATTTTCAACAACAACCAGAACCATCAGAGGAAGATCAGTTGTTAAACATGCTCAAAGATATGTTCGAGAACAAAAGTTGGATGAAATACTTGAAACAAGCCAGAAACAATTTGAAAGTATTCAGAGACAATCAGAATTCATTCAGAGGATGACAGATCAAATGAGACAATCACAGAAAACCGGAACTACATACCTCAAGAAACAGTTTCAGATGACACTGATGAAGCCTTCGAGTACCAAATTTCATTTACAATGACACTTCAACAGCGGAGGAGGCTGAGCAGTATCAACAACCAGAGGTATCAGTTCAGGAGCCCGAACCGGTAAAGTCTCAATTTGACTTTTATTATTCAGATTCTGACGAGGATGAAGCTGATCTATTTGTACCAACCTGCACCAACAACGGAGGATCAAACATTCAATCCTCAAATGAAGATCTTGGAGCAGCTTTACCATGATGTTTGAATGAAGATCTACCTGAAGCCAACCATTCCAGTCGTATCAGAGGATGAAAACCTAATGTCAGAAACATCTTTGCATCCTCGGGTTGACAATTTTGAAGCATGTATTTCACAGATGACAGATGAAGAGATGAATACAAGAATTTTAAAATTCATCTGTGAAGAAAGGTGGAGAAAGAAGCAAAGCAAATGGAGGAGCAAATGTCTGACCTTAATAAAGATCCAGAAGCATTCAGGAGAAACATCGCTGTTTTGGGGAGTACAAATCAAAGATATCACCCGAAGCTTGACAGAATGGAACTTCCATTCCAAGTCAAGCACCATATAAGACCTCCTGATTTTTTTTCTTTCTTTCTTTGCAGGAACCACTGGAACAACAAGGAGCAAAAAGGTACCACGAGCACTGAATGGGACAAAACTCTTTTTGCACCTTACCGTTGGAAGAGACCCTTCAAAAGCAACGCTCACGGGATTGTTTTTTGATCGGAACATCTAAAACGACATTGAAACCTCCTTAACAGATGAATTTCAGTCACGTCTGGCTGAAGACGAAAAATTTAGCGCTAGCAGGGAGGCAACCCATGCATTTGTTGTAATTTATTTTGTGTGGAACTTTTTAATTTTGTGTGTTATTTTTGTAGGGAAAGCACAAACGGAGCATTTTTAGACAGAAGGAATGGTGTTTGGCAAAAATGAAAGCTATTCATTAGCGATGGCTGAATAAGGAATGAAATCTTGAGACACATCCTAATGAATTTATACCAAACGAGGGCGTATTGAGTACACAATTCCGTTGTCTTAATTATTGCTTTGATTCGCTTTTCTGTTGTAATTATCTTTATTTTCGTAGACAGGATCCAGACTTTTTGACCTTTCACGATTTCTTTTGTTGTTTAGCTAACAATCGTCCTCGGGAAGATATTAGTGCTATTATTACTCACCCTTTTTCAGGTACTATAAATTCACCCGTCATTGCACTTTTGAAGGCATCCAGAGTTGAAAAAGAAATACAAAAAAAAAAATGGAAGCCACTTCAAGAAGACGAGTTGAAAACATCTGTGTGTTTTGCGGTACTAGTGTTGGTACTAAACCACACAATACGTAGAGGCAGCACAGGATTGGGTCGAGTCTTAGCAGCAAGGAATATGCACTTAATATATGGCGGAGGCAATCTTGGACTTATGGGGATCGTTTCAAAGGCCGTACAGGAAGGAGACAGTCATGTTTTGGGAATCATCCAAAACCATTGGCAGAGGCAAATCTTATTGGATCATCAAACGGCGAGGAACTGATCGTGCCAGGTATGTCTGAACGACTGGTAGAAATGATTAACCGTGCTGATGCTTTTATCGCTTTGTCAGGTGGCTTGGGTACACTGGAGGAAATTTTTATAGTATATCTTGGGCGAACCTGAACATACACCAGAAACCGCTTGGACTGCTCAACGTTGATGGATTTTATGATTTTCTTTGTGTGTTTCTTGATGATGCTCGGAGAAATGGTTCGTGTCAAAACCTATGAAAGAACTCCTCTTCACTGCCAGAACTGCTCCGGATCTAATAGACCAACTCATAGCCTATGAACCACAAGTTGACCCTATCCTTTCAAAGATAAATTGGTCCGAGGACGATCGTGGTAAGAGGCATCGAATTAATCTGGATCTTAACCTTTAATTTCCTGTAGATTTTCAGCTAACCAGGTACGACCTTCTTAACTCTACTATTACTGTTTAAAGACATGGGGACAATGTCTCATTTAGGTTTGGGGGAGGAATTAGTTGATCAGTACCTTGTTTTATAGTTGTATGTTGTTTTTTTATTTTTAGTCCAAAATTTTTCGAAAAATACAAAAAAAATTGAAAAATTTTCAAAAATTACAAAATTTTTTTGTGTTTTTGTGTTTTTATTTTGACTAAAAAAGTGAAATTGGTAAGAGATAGCCGAGTAAGGAGTTTCCACTCTTGAGACGTATCTCAAGCCTATTTTCAAAACAAGTTAATTTTTGTTTATTTCCTTTTAAATATTTTTAATTTGTGAATTCTCCTTAAACTGACTAAAAGGAATCTTTATATGCTCAATTGATAGATATTATCAACATATATAGTAACATACGGACATGAGCTAAATTGAAAAGTTTGTAATATTCAGTGCTCTAGTTTAATTGGAGGAAGCATCTCAAAAAAAGCAGGAGTAAAAAAAAAAAATTCTGATTTACAAAAATAAAGTAACTAAGATCCGGGTTACTAAGTCTGTAAGGGTGTTTTAACACCTAGTGCCCTAAAACCAACTGGTTTGGGAGTCATTGGCCCAAAGCTCGTTACATGGATCAAAGATGCTGCAAAAATATATATATCTGAAGTCTGAGTAATTAAGTCCGTAGGGGTGTCTTAACACCTGGTGCCCTAAAGCCAACTGTTTTGGGAGCCACCGACCCAAGCTCGCTACATAGACGAAAGGTATTGTATATAAATAAAAAGTCAAAATTCAGAAAAATCAAAGAAAAAATCTGAAAATGAAAAAAAAAAATTATTCCATTGCTATAAAAAGGTGTGAAATCTGATAGAACTTTAGGACAAAATATTACTCTCTTATCAACTGCACTTATGATGACTGTTGTGCAAAATGAGTTGATTAATATTTTGTTGGCTTGTAGATGAAGAATGGTAAAAATAATCGGAGAATTTACTTATTCAGTAATTTAGAATAAAACAAAACAACTAGTAACTTGGAGTAAAAGTTTCACCTGATTAGTCACTAACATCTTTATTCTCTTTTCGCTTGTCTTTTTCTTTTTGCTTTTGGTGTGCATTAGTTTTAACTAACTTTTTACTTTTGTAAAATGTTTGTGGGGTATCATTGCTGTAAGCCCTTACGAGACTACAACTCGTCCACTAAGGACACCTAGGGGTTTAAAGGCTTTTTGCATACGCTAAATGCAATCGTGATACCTACGAAAGTGGCTTAGTTAATTATTTATGTTATTTTACTCTATGTTTTGCTCGAGGACTAGCAAAATGTTAGGTTTGGGGGTGTGATGAGTGATATTTATATCACTATTTCCCACTCATTTAACCTAATATTTTGTATAGTTTCTTGAGTTTTGTGAACGTTTTGATATGTTTGTGTGTTATTTTGTAGATAAATAAAGTTTGGAAAGCATTGAAGGCAATTTGGGGCAAAAAACGGACAAAAATGCGTCAACAGGGATATTTTGGTCTTACGCGCGTCGCGACGCCCAACTTCAAGCGTCGCGACGTCTAAAATGTG
This sequence comes from Zanthoxylum bungeanum, assembly GCA_019454045.1. Lineage (NCBI taxonomy): Eukaryota > Viridiplantae > Streptophyta > Magnoliopsida > Sapindales > Rutaceae > Zanthoxylum > Zanthoxylum bungeanum. The sequence continues at coordinate 272,584 of SKCR01026569.1, forward strand.
CCGAACAGTGCTAACGTGCGCCGGGTCTACAAATCAGAATCTGAGAAAAGTTTGACTTTGCTAAAATGCGCCGTGACACGTGTCACCATCACAGCCGATCTGCTAACGTGCGCCGTGCCACGTGTCATCATCATATGCTGCCGACACTCAGAGTTGACACGTGTCGCCTCGTCATCAGCCATGTCATCGGTCAACAAGTCAACTTCGCCATGTGTCATGCCACGTCATCTGCCACGTCACAAGGTCAACCAAGTCAACTTGCCACGTCAGCATCAGCCAATCACGTGTCGACACGTGTCGCAATTCTATGGTGCCGACAGTCTCTTTCCCACGTGTCGCCACGTCGTCGCCACGTCACCGCCACGTCAGCGCCACATCAGCATCAATAATTGAGTATCCTATCCTTATCTGACATGTGGCGGATAAGAATCTCAGCGACCAATCAGAAGCCGCCACGTGTCACAATAATTGAAGCCCAACCACTCTGCCACGTGTCACCTTATCATCTTATCCAGAATCTTCAAACCAGCGAACCAGAGTGTGCCACGTCGACAAATCTGGCGTCGCGACGCTGAGGACCTGGAGTCGCGACGCTCGAACCAAATTTTTCTATAAATTCAGTGCGAAATTTCATAATTCAGTGCACCTTCCTCTCTCTTCAATTCCTTCTAAAGAGAGCTCTTCTCTCTCTCTAGATTCTTTAGTTTTTAGTTTTTTTTATTTTTAGTTTTTAGTTTTGTAAATAATTTTAATTACTTTTTGTAATAGTAATTTAATTTTTACTTTTTACAGTTTTTACTATTACCATGAGGAGGTAACTTCTCCAGCTAGGGTGAAAGGTAATTCTTTTACTGTTACTATTTAGATTAATCTCCCTTAAAAATAATATATTCACTATTTAAAATATTGACTTAAAAAGGATACCGCCAGATTGGTCGGTTGGTAATTCATTTGAATCTGGTTTAAAAAACCTGACTAATAAAGGATACCGCCAGATTGGTCGGTTGGCAATTTAATTTTTGTTCCGCCTTTATGGCTGGTTGGACTTAATTGACTTAATCAGGATACCGCCTATATGGTCGGTTGGTATTATTATCACAAGTTTATATATTATTTTATGGGAGATATCTAAATTAGTAGTAGTAAAAGTAATTCCTTTTACCTTAGCATTTTATTGTATTTTACTTTTCAGCTTTACTTTATGTCTTTTACTTTTATGTCTTTACTAGCCCTAGTTATGTGTTAATTATCTGGGGTTGTGATGAATTCTAATATCACCGGTTTATAAGAGGTTATTTTATAGTTTGGGTAATTTAAAGGTTTATTTATTGAGTCTTAAACTTAATGCTTTTTCATTAACTGGCCATTAATAAAATTGATTAGGTAAACTTAAAATGAACTAGACATAGGGATTTTAAGTTTAAGACCTTAGACTCAATAACCCACGATCTTCCTTGAGGATAGATAACCCTTTTAATAGATTTCTTACAGTATAGGAATATACCTGTCGGGCGGGGGTAGCCATAATTGGAACTTAAACTTATGAATCCAGATAATTTGGTTGACATAGACATATGATTCAATTGGGTAAACTGGGTATTTGCGTCTGACCATCGACATAGGCTTTTGCATAATTTAGTGTTCCAGGTTAGTAAACTAATTTATTACACAAACATAAAATAACCACTTCATCTTTTAAATGATATTAGAAGGATTCACAACCCTAGATCTTTGTGTCTTTTGTTATTTTCCTTAGTATTTTCTTTTGTCTTTTTATTTATTTATTTATTTTGTAAAACCACATTCAACCAATCAAACAATCATTCTCTTCTCCATTTAATTAGATATTTGTAAATAAATAGATTCAACAATTAATAACAACAGTAGGAATTAAGTCCTCGTGGGATCGATATTTTTATACTACTTGAACTATACGTGCGCTTGCGTTATACGTGTGTGTTTACGCCGGTCACCATCTTACTGAACCTATCAACCACTACAAAGATGGAATCTCTACCATTCTTAGTCCTAGGTAAACCCAAGATAATTCCATCGATACATCTACCAATGGCTCACTAGATATAGGCAATGGTGTATACAACCCATGAGGCATAACCTTAGATTTAGCCTGTTTACAAGTTAAGCATTTATCACACAAACTCTCAATATCTCTCCACATTTTAGGCCAATAAAAATGTTCACTCAATACCCCTAAGGTTTTGGCAATGCCAAAGTTATTCTTCCCTCACTAACAACTCACACATACTATAAACAGGAATGCATAATCTATTCTCCCTAAACAGAAACCCATTATTTTGGTAGAATTTACTAAAAGCAGACTTTTCACATGCAGCATAGATAGTACTAAAGTCAATATCACTAGCATAAAGTTCTTTAATAAATTCAAACCCAAGCATTCTTGCACTCAATGAAGTAAGTAAAGCATACCTTCGCGATAGTACATCGGCGAAAATGTTTTCCTTACCTTGTTTGTAGCGGATTACATATGGAAATGTCTCAACAAACTCTAACAATTTTTCTTGTCGTTTGTTCCGCTTTCCTTGGCCTTCAGATGCTTCAATGATTCATGATCTGTGTGGATCACAAACTCTCGAGGCCACAAATAATGAATATGTCCTGCTTGCATCGTATCACATCATATAGGACATCATCTGTGTATGGCCCAATGGTAAAGCTCAACAATACCTGCTTTGTAATATTTATTTCCCTACAATAATTTAACCACTACAACTTGTAAAGCTTCGGGTGTCTCAAGTAACTCAACCCCAATCACTCAATCAAAGTTGTGCTAGCAACATTAGTACAACTGCCCCCATCTATGATCATACTACGCACCTTGCCATTCACACGACACCTAGTATGGAATATGTTCTCCCTATACTGCACACTCTCATCCTCTACAACATGTGCACTCAAAGCACGCTTGACAACTAAGGATAAGTTATTCATGGGGTATGCAGCTCCCTCATGGTCACTAGCATCCTCCAACTCTGGCATCTCCTCCTCAACCTCACTATCGGTAGAGTACACCTTTCCACTCTTTTTATCAATCACTAAGGTACGCCTATTGGGACATTATGAAGCATAGTGTCTCATGCCCAAACATTTGAAACATTTTACATCCTTAGTTCTAGTAGTTGCACCCTCATGTTTTGGTCCAGTTTTGCTCGGTTATGTAGCCTTTTCACCCTTGGCACTAGGTTCAGCCTTAGGCTTATTAAAGCCTCCACTGAACTCGCCTCTAGGCTTGTAAAAGACTCTATCTCGCTTCTCATTCGGAACCCATTTTCCCTTCCATGCAGAAGTAGTCTGAGTACTAAATCTGGATGTTGACCTTTTCTTGAGTTACCTTTCTACCTTGATAGCCATGTGAAGCATATCCTCCAAATCAACATAGTGATGCAACTCCACCATGTTTGAAATATCTCTATTCAAGCCCCCTAGAAACCGTGCCAAAGTAGCTTCTGCATCCTCAACTACATTTTCCCTGATCATGGCAACTTTCATCTCGGTTTAATAGTCGTCAACACTCTTGGTCCCCTGATACAGATGTTGTAGTTTTTGATACAATTCCCTATAGTAATGGCCGGGTATAAATCTCTTTCTCATGAAACCTCTAAGTTCTACCCATGTCTGAACCGGTCTCTCATAATTTCTCCTCCGAGTAGAGACACGCTGATCCCACCAAATCATAGCATAATCGGTAAACTCAATTGCTGCCAGATTGATCTTCTTCTCGTCTGAGTAGTGATGATAGTTGAAAATCAATTCTATTTTCTTTTCCCATTCTAAATAAGCTTTAGGATCATTCTTGCCGTGGAATGTTGGTATCTTGATCTTGATGCTACCTAGATCACCATCTACATCTTCTTGTCTACCATATCCCCTTCTATCATAATCCCCTCTTCTGGCATCAAATGCACCACTATCATCAAACCGTCTATCCCTCTTATCATTCCTCCTATCAAACCTCCTATTAGGCCTCATATCATGCTCAGGCTGAAATCTCTCCTCAACATCATCAAGACCATCTAAATCATCAAACTCATTTTCAGCTTCCTCTTCATCTAGCGGTACATACTGTGGTGGTACACGTGAGGTGGCACATTATGAGGTGGTGGTACATTCTGAGGTGGTGGTATATATTGGGGTGGTGGTGCTCTAGGACCGCTACCAGTTTGAATACTCTCTACACTCTTGGACAATCTCTCCAAAGCAGTATTCATGTTCTCCATCATATCTGTAAATTTCCTATCCAAAGCCTCAAGCTTTTCATCAGTGGTTAGACCTTCCATCTCAACACTAAACAAACAGATTAGAAATAACAAGAAAGTAAAGCAAATATGTGAATCCTCACAATCTCACGTGTTTACACTTGAATGATATCACTCCACTCGTGTTTGCACTTTATTGGCTTTTACCCGATAATATGCTCACAATCACTACCTTTTACCACACTTGAGTTCTTCCTCAATTCAAATGTGAATCACACTCAATCCAAGAATACAAAACCAAGTGTAGTCCTCAAGCTAGCATGAAACACAACGGACCCAATAATATATATATAGGGCAGGCGGAAAGAAAATGTGAACAGGATAACAATGACGAATACTCAATCAATAATACTTAAGCTAGAGTAATTAGAATAAAGAATTAAACAATTAGCACAATGGGAAAAAATAAGCATGCAAATTCACGGTCGTATGCAATTTCGGGAGAAAATTTGGCACCTCTATAGAAATTTTGATGGAATACCCTCAACGGGCACCTAAATGATAATATGGAACAAACTAAGTTATGTATATGACTAACAATATGAAGAACACAACAAAACCCAGATCCAGAAATAAACAAAGATTACGGACTGATATGAAGAACAATAACAAAAACCTAGAACTGGAACATGTGAAAGATGAACTGATATGCAGAACACAACAAAACCGGATCCAGAAATAAACAAAACGAAAACAGAAACAAGATCCAACAAGAACTGAAACGAAAATAACAAAGAACGAAAATAAAAACAGAATCAAACAAAAAGTAAAGATAGGAAAATCAGACCTTGGAACCCTGAGCTCTAGATACCAAATGACAAGAAACCCACTTGGATTCGAAATCCAAGAAAACCCTAAGCAACGGACAGAACCCCAAGAGCCACGAATTTGATTTTGTAGGAACAAAACCCTTCCAAGGCCACAAAGAACTTGCCCTTAAGAACCTTTAAGATGGTTCCTTGTAGTGTTTTGCTAGCAATGGAGATGCCACTAAGTTTGTAAAACTTTGATAAGTCGATTTTAACTTGAAAAGGGGAATCCCTCCCTTACAAGAATTTGGCCATAGCCAAAAAGCATAAAGATGTAATATTCTCTCAAATTCGTTGATTGTTTTCAAAATGAAAAAGAAAGAAAGCTTAAATAGTGTTACAAAGAGAAACCCTAAATGCATAAAGACAACAATGCCCCTAAAGGCTAAATTACAAAAATACCAATGTCTTCAAGTCTTCAAAGGCCCGTGAAGCTTCATTCAAAACTGATTTGGGTCAAGTGAAGTGGTTTTTGGCCCTCTCTACTGAAGCCCACATGCGTCTCTATTTGTTTGTTGCAATCGGCCATAAAACTCTTAACTAATCCCGTTATTGCTTCTCTGAGTCTTTTGGTCCTCTGCCTCGTAATTGGCCCTTCTGGTGTTGGTGTTAGCTAAGGTCCCAAGATCATAAACAAGCATGAAACAAGTGCGAATACAAATCAACGAAGTTACGGAATACTCACATCGATCGGTTGAGCGATGCGGTAACGAACAAAACTTGAAATTATGCTCACTGCATGCTCGGCAGTCCACAGTCACAGCTCACTGCATTTTCGATTTTGTTGCTCCTTGAAAAAGCTCCAAGCTTCATCAAACGATTCCCGGCTCATGGGTGGACTTCCCTATCACCTTCGCATGTCTCTCGGAGTGCTAGCTCTTGTGATTTTTTCAACAAAACTCACCACTCTAGCTTCCCTATGTCACAGTTTTTGCCCAGCTGAAACCAGTGAAGAAATAGCAATATTGCCGAGAGAGAGGAGAAGAATTTGGAGAGAGAGATGATAAAATTGTGTTGTCAAATTTTGGTAATTCCTTTCTAAAACATATAACAAAATTTTTCTTTAAAAGTCAAACAATCAAAGCCATAAATGCCAACCACCAACACCAATCAATCAATCCATCAATCTATCAAATCAAGTGACAAGTTGTCACATCACTCAAATCAAGTGACAAGTTGTCACATCACTCGCTTGAATTCGAAATGCGAATGCGCTAACAAACAATCCCGGGCTCGAGTTCGCTAATTCCAAATTAAGAAATTTTATGTTGCGTCGTAATTAAATGATTACGCCTAGCGAAATCACTATTCATGTCGCTAACGAATAAATTCTAAATTAATTCGTTCTCCCGAATTAAAATCTAATTTTAATTCCGCGTCAAAATCCAATTTCGTTTAATATATCGAATATATTAATTTATCGATAAATTCCAAATTAATCGTTATCTCTCTTTAATTGATATTTTATCCCAGATAAAATATCTCCGTAATTAATCCCAGATTAATTTTCTCCCATCTAATTAATCCCAGATTAATTTTAGAGTGCGAGTCATACGTCATCGGTGAATCTTTAGTAAGTGACCTATGAGATCCCTGGATATGTTGGCAGTAAATTCGGTCGTCGGACTATCCGAACACGTAAGTACTTAGTACTACGTTTTATCGATTTACAAGGCAAGGTTGGCTTCTAGCAAAGCGTCATGCCTACCCAATTCTCCAGAAATATCCTTACAGGAATAAAGGATCTATATCAGGCGTAGTATACGTAGTATCGTGTATATCGATCCAGTATCGGATGATCACGTACTAGGTCTGGTGCTGGAATTGTGTCTGCCCCGTACGAAACACATAGTTAATTTGTACAACAACACCGTGATCTGTACAAATAGTGACGCTATGGGTCATAATTGTCCAACAATCTCCCACTTGGCCTATAGCCAGTCACTCGAGTGTCTTACACCCGAACTATGTACGGTTGGCTCAAACTGCTGAGAAAAGGCTTTCGTCAGCGAATTTGCATGATTATCATCTGATGTGATTTATTCGATCATCACATCGCCACGATGTTTGATCCGAACGAATCAGATGAATATCGAAGTATGTATTTGGATCATTGATGAGACCATTAATTCTTTAGCCTGTGCTGACGCCTAGCTCAGCTGCTAACAGAATTATATCTAATCTAATTAGATTTGTTATCGACCCAAATGGCTTCTATTGCTGCCTCAGCTGCAGCAATAACCCGCATTTGTTGTTTATTCGGTAACAATATCTTGCTTGGATGATTTCCAGCTCACTGTTCCGTTATTCAAACTGTATAGTACCGTTTGCGACTTATAGTCGTCTTTATCGGTTTAGGAAACTTACAGTAGTGATCCCAGTCACTTCAAGTTCTCCATCTCCATAGTTTAAGATAGCATCCTTAGTTCTCTAAGAAACTCACGGATGTTCTTAACATCAATCCAGTGACTATCACATGGATTGTCCTCTTTGTGAATCCATATGCTCAAAGCGTATGAGACACCAGGTCCCGTACATTTTTCAATGTACGAGTTCTCGGAGAGTTTTCTCGAAAGCCAAGCTTTCACCGATAATATTATGGGAATATCATTTCCAAGAAATGACATATTATCATTATTTTATAGGACATAATTGTCAGTGCGCTCCCACTAACCCTCTTATATACACAAGAATCATTTTCGTTTTTGAATTAAATCATAAACTATTATGATTACATCAAAACGATAATTCCAAGAACCTATGCTTGCTTCAATCCAAACATGGATCGAATAACCCGCAAACCTTGTTTGCTAGTTTTGGTACGACAAAACCGACAGGATGTTGTAAACATCCTCCAAATGGTTTCCTTTTCAGGAAAGCGATTTTACCGTTAAGCTGACATATTTCATAAATGAAACATGTAGCTTTAGCAAGCATTATCCAAATGGATTTACCGTGGCAACAGGTAAAAGGTTGAATCGTAATCAACACAATGTTGATAATGATACCTTTCCGCTAAAAGCCTAGCTTCGTACGTTGGTATGTTGCCTTCCATGTATGTCTTCCTTGAAGACTTATATAGTACCAGTAGGCACAATGCCTTGCGGTACATCAACTAGTATCCAAACTTGTTGATATACATGGAATCCATTTCAGATGTTCATGGCACTTTGCCATAATAGGGAGTCGATACCTTGTATCACTTCCTCATACGTAGTCAGTTGGTATTCCTCAGAAGATTGACATCTTTACGAGGTGAGATCAGAAACCAATACCCCATGTTGTTTTCTGACTCTCTCCGACATACGCGGTTCTTGTGTATTCGAAGATTAATGGTATAGTTTCATCCTTGATGAATTATTTGTGTTCCATTAAGGATTCGGTGCTTGGAACAGTATTACTCAGATTTTCATCGAGTTTTACTATCCTCCCACTTACCACTGTATATCGGTATTCCTCTTAGGAAAACCGCATGGTGAGCAATAATTAAATTGTTCTCATTGTGAGATGTATAAGTACTATACTTATGGTATCCCTAGGATAACCTACAATTGGCACTTATCCAATTTGGGTTTTAGTTTGGTATCATCCAAACATATGCCTAGCATCCCAAATTTACAGGATTGAGAAACCCGGTTTCTCTAAATAAGTTCTGCACTATTAATGCTTATCCGTTGAAGGAAATGATAGCTCAGAGCGACTCACAATTAACCTTATAATGTCTTACAAAATTCGGTTACTCGGTTCGGACACACCGTCACTTTGACGTGTTCCGGGAGGAGTCCTCATTGAAAGAATACTATACTCTTTCAAGCATTTTAGAAACTTATTGCTTAAGTATTTTCCATTACGGTCTTACCCTGACGGTTTTATACTTTAGCCGATCTGTTCGTCTATTTCGTGTCAAAACTATAAAAGTTTCCGATTTGTGTTTCAAAAGAAACACATAACCATAACGCGATGCCACATCCGTAAAGGTCACGAAATATTCATATCCACATCTAGCCTTGCTAGACATGGGCCAACTTGTTTCACTATGAACTAGGGTTAACAGATCTGTGGCATTTACACTTTTACCAAGTAAATTGTGTTTTAGGCACATTGCCCAATAAACTAGATTCGTAGACTTTATTTGACTAGAATCAAATCAATCCGAGTACCCACTCTTCAAAAGTGTGGATATACGATTCTTGTTTTAGTTGTGTCCCAGACAACAATGCCACAATATGTTTCTTCTGATCAAGTCAGTTCGAGCTATTTGTTTGTCATGTTATATATTTGAGATTTATTTATATTCAAAATATAAACTCTGCTATTCACATCTAATGTGTTTATCTTAATATCAACTTTATATAATGAAACACTTTACTGTTCTAGAATATAAAGGTTCACCCGCAGCGGGTTAAACACTGATATAAAGATAATGTTTCTAGTCAAACTAGTTACATTATAACAGTCTCCAAATTTAGATACACACCCGAAGGTAGTTCCTAAATTTAGGTATCTACGGTTAAAACAGCGACTTTCGTCCCGTTTCCAATTCGCATATTAATCTCAACTGAATTCAGTATCCTGTTCAAAACAGATTCTGAACATCAATGTATATATATATCAAACTAAGTATCTAAAATCCAATTTTAATACTAGTAGTGAATATATTTATGACAAAAATATATTTGAATTCAGAGCCTTGCTCGTCTTCAATTCTTTCATGTCTGCTTTGTCCAAATGGCAGCCACACTTCCACGATCCTGTTTACCACAATTTAGGCAGACATTTTGGGATATGTCATTTATCTTCCCAGAAGATTATAATGATTTTGCCTTTGCCTGTTTCAACACTCCAGAAGCCTTTTGGCCAAGCCTTGGCCTTCTAGAATATCGAAGTAAGGTGCGCCTTGCGCTACTTGCCTTATTACAAACTTTGACTTTATCTCCTTCAGAATAGTCATTAACTCTCCAAGAGTTTACTATTGCAATTTTAGTACTTCTAAAATCTAAGTATAGATTTATGAAGATCCTTCAATTTCATTATCATACTTTAAGGATCTAATCCTTAGTTCTGATTAAGAAATTAAGGAGTCTACTGCGACAAGCTTGATGGATTAAGCACTTAAGTTATCATCACATAAATCTTCCAAAGATTATGCTCTACTATTTGCTTAACTCCGGGCTTAGGCATAGTATGTTATTTTATCAAATAAAGTAACTTATCATTTTCCAGGACCATCCTGAAATTTTATTCCCAATTTGAAAATTAAACCATTTAAATACATTTTCCCTAGGATAATGTCTTAAATGTCAATCTTTCAATTTATCTTGATTTTAATAGTCCAACTATTTAATCAACGATTTTGGTACTATTTATTATAATGATTACAATAGTCCAACTATTTAATCAACTATAATTTAATAGGTTAAAATCAATTATATTGATTACTATAATCCAATTATAAAATCAACTATAAATGAATTGTTTGAATATAGTCCAACTATTAATTAAAACAACAATTTAAATATTAGTCCAACTAACATTTAATATATATGACGAATGATATTTGAATGAGCGCGTATGGCAAGTAATTAAATGAATATTGCAAATTCAATTCTTGCCTCCCACTATTTTTCGGCGAGCCTCTATCCCTCTGTCGAGTTTCGGGAAATCGCGTTTCCTAGTGGGCTAGGATCCCGTTAAATATCACACAATCTTGACATTGGCCAACAAATAGTATGATAATTCACTAGGTAGATCTCTAAGATCGATTGGATCCAATCCAATTCCTATATCTGGTAGGGGGACATCCAAGTTCGAAACATATATCTTATATATGCCAATACATCTAATGTATTACCTAACCTTTTTCCTCTGAATCAACTAAGCCTTGGCTTTGGCACAACAAACTTAGTGATCCCAGTTAAGCGTGACCCATTGACCATGGAAAGCTTCGTAATCAATGTCGATGGACAAGAAGTGGTCTTGACTTTGGCCAACAAACCACAACTTGGACAACACACCAATATGGAACAAAGCTCTCGTGATTAAAAACACATCCTCGACGGACAAAGGCCTTGACTTTGGCCAACAAGCCAATGCCAGTCTCGGATCTTGAGTGAGAATCACTCAATGGAAGGAAAGACGCTTAATATTTTGCGAGGGTTTTTCGAGTGCAAATTGGCAACCAATTTATTATCTTTGTTAAGGTCTCATCATCATACACCCTTAAACATGCATTCTAAACACATAATAAAACACGTATAAATAAAGTAATAATGATATGCGGATGGATACTTTACACATTGATCCTAGATCAAATCTCTCCATTTCTCTCTCCCGCTAGCACAAGTATTTGCTTCTACCCGTTACACTACACTTCTAAAGAAACCTCATTTACATTGAGGGGAATATGTGATAAGAGAATACAAAGAATATGGAGGTGATAAGGCTGGACACGCAGGTCCAATTAATAAATCAAATTTATTACAACAATTTCTAAAATTGTCTCACCCATCTAATATCCATCCGATATAAATTATTCAAGCATTGCAACCATGTATTCACACAAGCATGTTATCAATCAATCTAATCAAATTAATTAATCTGATAATTAGTGACCATCCAATGTTCAAACAACGATTTGATTTTGCTCGAGTCAAACTCGTTTTGCGAATAAGTACTCAAAGTACAAATTCTCGAATTAAATTAAACTACTTCATTAAATCCAATTTAATATGTATTTAATACTAACTCATTATTTAATTCCAAATTAAATATCACACTTTATTAACGGACTTTTACGACTTAAATTCCAAATTTAATAGTTATTGGTCTCAAAGCCCGATTAACGTCCATCGTCAATTTAATTAAAGTTCAATGGGCTTTTAATTAATTTCTTAAGGCGTGGACTTTTGGTCAACTCGGGTCAAACCGATAACCAAAATCCAATCCGGGAGTTACCCCATAAGCCCATAAATCAATTTTGGCCCATTACGCCCAATTAAACTTTAAAGGTCCATTAAGTCGCATTTGGGCTTTATGGAAGCGGTTTTGGGCCTAATTGGATCCAACCAATTTTGCATAAACCCAACTTTGTACAACAAAGCCCATTTACAACATAACAAGCCCAAATCCAATTTTAAGGCCCAATTAATTAAATACAAAAAATGTAATTTCACATTTAATTAACCTAAAGTGTATTTCATGATTAATCACCCAAATTAACATTTCTAAAACATCAATTTATACAATTAATCATGCTCTTTTACATCAATTAGTGTCCAACACATTTTGATCAAAATCAAACCCAATTCCATGCTCAAAGTCTCGGCCAAGTGGGATTTTCCAAATCAATTCGGTTTCAATCAAATTAAATCTGCAATCAACATTTCCTGATTATTTCCAACTCATCCAATGAATAAAAAAACAAAAAAAAATCACCAAGACATTTAGGGCTAGTGACATTCGGCCAACACCAAAAAATTGGGGAAAATGTTCCAAACATAATTTAATCAAATTGATCAAATCAATCCTTAATTAAACATGTATTAAGCATACTCAAACATCCAATTTATTCAAATAATGCTCAAATACAATTTACCCAAATTTTAAGCCCTAAATTCGTTTCATGCTCAACCTTGCTCTTGATGCCATTGTTGGTGTTAGCTAAGGTCCCAAGATCATAAACAAGCGTGAAACAAGTGCGAATACAAATCAACGAAGTTGCGGAATACTCACATCGATCGGTTGAGCGACGTGGCAATGAACAAAACTTGAAATTCTACTCACTGCATGGTCGGCAGTCCACTGTCACAGCTCACTGCATTTTCGGTTTTGTTGCTCCTTGAACAAGCTCCAAGCTTCGTCAAACGATTCTCGGCTCATTGGTGGACTTCCCTATCACTTTCGTATGTCTCTCGGAGTGCTAGCTCTTGTGATTTTTGCCACAAAACTCACCACTCTAGCTTCCCTATGTCACGGTTTTGCCCAGCAAAAACCAGTGGAGAAATGCCAATATTGCCGAGAGAGAGAGAGGAGAAGAATTTGGAGAGAGAGATGATAAAATTGGTTGTCAATTTGGTAATTCCTTTCTAAAACAATACCAAAATTTTGCTTTAAAAGTCAAACAATCAAAGCCATAAATGCCAACCAATCATCAACAATCAATCCATCAATCATCAATCAAGTGACAGTTGTCACATCACTCAAAGTGACTAATGATTTGACGCTTGATGCGACTAGCGATTTGACGCTTGATTTGACTTGCGTGCCGCACTCGAATTCGAAATGCGAATGCGCTCGCAAACAATCTCGGGCTCAGATTCGCTAATTCCAAATTAACAAATTTTTCGTTGTGTCGTAATTAAATGATTACGCCTAGCAAAATCACTATTCACGTCGCTAACGAATTAATTCTAAATTAATTTATTCGCACGAATTAAAATCTAATTTTAATTCCAGGTCGAAATCCAATTTCGTTTAATATATCGAATATACTAATTTATCGATTAATTTCAAATTAATCGTTATCTCTCTTTAATTGATATTTTATCCCAGATAAAATATCTCCGCAATTAATCCTAGATTAATTTTCTCTCTCATCTAATTAATCCCAGATTAATTTTAGAGTGCGAGTCATTCGTCATCGGTGAATCTTCGGGAAGCGACCCATGAGATCCCCGGATATGTTGGCAGTAAATTCGGTCGTCGGACTATCCGAATACGTAAATACCTAGTACTACGTTTTACCGATTTATAAGGCAAGTTTGGCTTCTAGCAAAGCGCCATGCCTACCCAATTCTCTAGAAATATCCTTACAAGAATAAAGGATCTATATAAGGCGTAGTATACGTAGTATCGTGTATATCGATCCAGTATCGGATGATCACGTGCTAGGCCTGGGGCTGGAATTGTGTCTGCCCCGTACGAAGTACATGTCGGATGTCTGGTAACTAGTCTCTATAATCGGATAAACATGACCTGTCATTTTATCCCGATGACTGCAGTCTTAAGAGTACTAGTACCGTATCCTACGTGACCATCATCTCCATATGACTGGAGTGACACTTCCATCTTGACATCACACCCAACACACTACGATTCTCAATATACCCAGCATTGGCGTACACAAAACCTGTTAAAGCCCTGGACGACCGCAACCAAAGTATATTGATTGTCGCAAGTATTAGCGGTGCAAGTCTCAGGTTAAGACCAAATACACCTACCCTGATTTCGGACTTCCATAGACACATAGTCATACTACCAATGGAATTCCGAGGGGGTCTATCCAGAGCGAAGCTGTTTCCCGTACCATCGGTAAAACACAACCTCCTATTACACTTGCATGAGTATCCTATACCCAAATATATGAGAACTATGTGTTGTGCCCTCACAACGCGCACAAGTGTAATACTAGTCTTTTACGTATTTATCGATGTCCAATCTCGATAATACTCTGACTAGGGATATTTAATGATTTATCCTTCGTGGACTGATACTGTCTCATATCATTCTCAATCCAGGAACAAATCATAAGGGACCTCTCATTTATACATCTAGGTGATCTAATCACAAATGATAAGAGTGCAATCTCCTTTGTCACATAGTTAATTTGTACAACAACACCGTGATCTGTACAAATAGTGACGCTATGGGTCATAATTGTCCAACAATCTCCCACTTGGCCTATAGCCAGTCACTCGAGTGTCTTACCCGAACTATGTACGGTTGGCTCAAACTGCTGAGAAAAGGCTTTCGTCAGCGGATTTGCATGATTATCATCTGATGCGATTTATTCGATCATCACATCGCCACGATGTATGATCCGAACGAATCAGATGAATATCGAAGTATGTATTCTGGATCGTTGATGAGACCATTAATTCTTTAGCCTGTGCTGAGCCTAGCTCAGCTTCTAACAGAATTATATCTAATCTAATTAGATTTGTTATCGACCCAAATGGCTTCTATTGCTGCCTCAGCTGCAGCAATAACCCGCATTTGTTGTTTATTCGGTAACAGTATCTTGCTTGGAAGATTTCCAGCTCACTGTTCCGTTATTCAAACTGTATAGTACCGTTTGCGACTTATAGTCGTCTTTATCGTTTAGGAAACTTGCAGTAGTGATCCCAGTCACTTCAAGTTCTCCATCTCCATAGTTTAAGACAGCATCCTTAGTTCTCTAAGAAACTACGGATGTTCTTAACATCAATCCAGTGACTATCACATGGATTGGCCTCTTTGGGAATCCATATGCTCAAAGCGTATGAGACACCAGGTCACGTACATTTTTCAATGTACGAGTTCTCGGAGAGTTTTCTCGAAAGCCAAGCTTTCACCGATAATATTATGGGAATATCATTTCCAAAAAATGACATTATTTCATTATTTATAGGACATCATTGTCAGTGCGCTCCCACTAACCCTCTTATATACACAAGAATCATTTCGTTTTGAATTAAATCATAAACTATTATGATTACATCAAAACGATAATTCCAAGAACCTATGCTTGCTTCAATCCAAACATGGATCGAATAACCCGCAAACCTTGTTTGCTAGTTTTGGTACGACAAAACCGACAGGATGTTGTAAACATCCTCCAAAAGGTTTCCTTTTCAGGAAAGCGATTTTCCCGTTAAGCTGACATATTTCATAAATGAAACATGCAGCTTTAGCAAGCATTATCCAAATGGATTTACCGTGGCAACAGGTAAAAGGTTGAATCGTAATCAACACAATGTTGATAACGATACCTTTCCGCTAAAAGCCTAGCTTCGTACGTTGGTATGTTGCCTTCCATGTATGTCTTCCTTGAAGACTTATATAGTACCAGTAGGCACAATTCCTTGCGGTACATCAAGTAGTATCCAAACTTGTTGATATACATGGAATCCATTCCAGATGTTCATGGCACTTTTCCATAATAGGGAGTCGATACCTTGTATCACTTCCTCATACGTAGTCAGTTGGTATTCCTCAAAAGATTGACATCTTTACGAGGTGAGATCAGAAATCCATACCCCATGTTGTTTTCTGACTCTCTCCAACATATGCGGTTCTTGTGTATTCGAAGATTAATGGTATAGTTTCATCCTTGATGAACTATTTGTGTTCCATTAAGGATTCGGTGCCTGGAACAGTATTACTTAGATTTTCATCGAGTTTTACTATCCTCCCACTTACCACTGCATATCGGTATTCCTCTTAGGAAAACCGCATGGTGAGCAATAATTAAATTGTTCTCATTGTGAGATGTATAAGTACTATACTTATGGTATCCCTAGGATAACCTACAATTGGCACTTATCCAATTTGGGTTTTAGTTTGGTATCATCCAAACATATGCCTAGCATCCCAAATTTACAGGATTGAGAAACCCGGTTTCTTTCCCGTTCATATCTAATATGATATCTGTCAAATAGAATTTTATGGAACCTTATTCTAAATAAGTTATGCACTGTTAATGCTTATTCGTTGAAGGAAATGATAGCTCAGAGCGACTCACGATTAACCTTATAATGTCTTACAAAATTCGGTTACTCAGTTCGGACACACCGTCACTTTGACGTGTTCCGGGAGGAGTCCTCATTGAAAGAATACTATACTCTTTCAAGCATTTTAGAAACTTATTGCTTAAGTATTTTCCATTACGGTCTTACCCTGACGGTTTTATACTTTAGCCGATCTGTTCGTCTATTTCGTGTCAAAATTGTAAAAGTTTCCGATTTGTGTTTCAAAAGAAACACAAAACCATAACGCAATGCCACATCCGTAAAGGTCACGAAATATTCATATCAACATCTAGCCTTGCTAGACATAGGCCCACTTGTTTCACTATGAACTAGGGTTAACAGATATGTGGCATTTACACTTTTACCAAGTAAATAGTGTTTTAGGCACATTGCCCAATAAACTAGATTCGTAGACTTTATTTGACTAGAATCAAATCAGTCCGAGTACCCACTCTTCAAAAGTGTGGATATACGATTCTTGTTTTAGTTGTGTCCCAGACAACAATGCCACAATTATGTTTCTTCTGATCAAATCAGTTTGAGCTTTGTTTGTCATTTTATATATTTGAGATTTATTTATATTCAAAATATAAACTCTGTTATTCACATCTAATGTGTTTATCTCAATATCATCTTTATATAATGAAACACTTTAGTGTTCTAGAATATAAAGGTTCACCCGCAGCGGGTTAAACACTGATATAAAGATAATGTTTCTAGTCAAACTAGTTACATTATAACAGTCTCCAAATTTATATACACACCCGAAGGTAGTTCCTAAAATTAGGTATCTACGGTTAAAACAGCGACTTTCGTCCAGTTTCCAAATCATAGATTAATCTCAACTGAAGTCAGTATCCTGTTCAAAACAGATTCTGAACATCAATGTATATATATATCAAACTAAGTATCTAAAATCCAATTTTAATACTAGTAGTGAATATATTTATGACAAACATATTTGAAGTCAGAGCCTTGCTCGTCTTCAATTCTTTCATGTCTACTTTGTTCAAACGGCAGCCACACTTCCGCGATCCCGTTTACCACAATTTAGGCAGACATTTTGGGATATGTCATTTATCTTCCCAGAAGATTATAATGATTTTTCATTTGCCTGTTTCAACACTCCAGAAGCCTTTTGGCCAAGCCTTGGCCTTCTAGAATATCGAAGTAAGGTGCGCCTTGCGCTACTTGCCTTATTACAAACTTTGACTTTATCTCCTTGAGAATAGTCATTTACTCTACAAGAGTTTACTATTGCAATTTTAGTACTTCTAAAATCTAAGTATAGATTTATGAAGATCCTTCAATTTCATTATCATACTTTAAGGATCTAATCCTTAGTTCTGATTAAGAAATTAAGGAGTCTACTGCGACAAGCTTGATGGATTAAGCACATAATTTATCATCACATAAATATTCCAAAGATTATGCTCTACTATTTGCTTAACTCCGGGCTTAGGCATAGTATGTTATTTTATCAAATAAAGTAACTAATTCATTTTCCAGGACCATCCTGAAATTTATTCCCAATTTGAAAATTAAACCATTTAAATACATTTTCCCTAGGATTATGTCTTAAATGTCAATCTTTCAATTTATCTTGATTTTAATAGTCCAACTATTTAATCAACGATTTTGGTACTATTTATTATAATGATTACAATAGTCCAACTATTTAATCAACTATAATTTAATAGGTTAAAATCATTATATTGATTACTATAATCCAATTATAAAATCAACTATAAATGAATTGTTTGAATATAGTCCAACTATTAATTAAAACAACAATTTAAATATTAGTCCAACTAACATTTAATATATATGACGAATGATATTTGAATGAGCGCGTATGGCAAGTAATTAAACGAATATTGCAAATTCAATTCTTGCCTCCCACTATTTTTCGCGAGCCTCTAACCTCTGTCGAGTTTCGGGAAACCGCGTTTCCTAGTGGGCTAGGATCCCGTTAAATATCACACAATCTTGACTTTGGCCACAAATTGTATGATAATTAACTAGGTAGATCTCTAAGATCGATTGGATCCAATCCAATTCCTAGATCCGGTAGGGGGACATCCAAGTCCGAAACATATATCTTATATATGCCAATACATCTAATGTATTACCTAACCTTTTTCCTCTGAATCAAATAAGCTTTGGCTTTGGAACAACAAACTTAGTGATCCCAGTTAAGCGCGACCCATTGACCATGGAAAGCTTCGTAATCAATGTCGATGGACAAGAAGTGGTCTTGACTTTGGCCAACAAACCACAACTTGGACAACACACCAATATGGAACAAAGCTCTCGTGATTCAAACACATCCTCGACGGAAAAAGGCCTTGACTTTGGCCAACAAGCCAATGCCAGTCTCGGATCTTGAGTGAGAATCACTCAATGGAAGGAAAGACGCTTAATATTTTGCGAGGTTTTTTAAGTGCAAATTGGCAACCAATTTATTATCTTTGTTAAGGTCTCATCATCATACACCCTTAAACATGCATTCTAAACACATAATAAAGCGCGTATAAATAAAGTAATAATGATATCCGGATGGATACTTTACACATTGATCCTAGATCAAATCTCTCATTTTCTCTCTCCTGCTAGCACAAGTATTTACTTCTACCCGTTACACCACACTTCTAAAGAAACCTAATTTACATTGAGGGGAATAGGTGAGAAGAGAATACAAAGAATATGGAGGTGATAAGGCTGGACACGCAGGTCCAATTAATAAATCAAATTTATTACAACAATTTCTAAAATTGTCCGACCCATCAAATATCCATCCGATATAAATTATTCAAGCATCGCAACCATGTATTCACACAAGCATGTTATCAATCAATCTAATCAAATTAATTAATCTGATAATTAGTGACCATCCAATGTTCAAACAACGATTTGATTTTGCTCGAGTCAAACTCGTTTTGCGAATAAGTACTCAAAGTACAAATTCTCGAATTAAATTAAACTACTTCATTAAATCCAATTGAATATGTATTTAATACTAACTCATTATTTAATTCCAAATTAAATATCACACTTTATTAACGGACTTTTACGACTTAAATTCCAAATTTAATTGTTACTGGTCTCAAAGCCCGATTAACGTCCATCGTCAATTTAATTAAAGTCCAATGGGCTTTTAATTAATTTCTTAAGACGTGGACTTTTGGTCAACTCAGGTCAAACCGATAACCAAAATCCAATCAGGGAGTTACCCCATAAGCCCATAAATCAATTTTTGCCCATTAGGCCCAATTAAACTTTAAAGGTCCATTAAGTCGCAGTTGGGCTTTATGGAAGCGTTTTTTGGCCTAATTGGATCCAACCAATTTTGCATAAATCCAACTTTGTACAACAAAGCCCAATAAGCCCATTTACACATCACAAGCCCAAATCCAATTTTAAGGCCCAATTAATTAAATACAAAAAATCCAATTTCACATTTAATTAACCTAAAGTGTATTTCATGATTAATCACCCAAATTAACATTTCTAAAACACATCAATTTATACAATTAATCATGCTCTTTTACATCAATTAGTGTCCAAAACATTTTGATCAAAATCAAACCCAATTCCATGCTCAAAGTCTCGGCCAAGTGGGATTTTCCAAATTAATTCGGTTTCAATCAAATTAAATCTACAATCAACATTTCCTGATTGTTTCCGACTCATCCAATGAATCAAAAAACAAAAAAAAATCACCAAGACATTTAGGGCTAGTGACATTCGGCCAACACCAAAAAATTGGGGAAAATGTTCCAAACATAATTTAATCAAATTGATCCAATCAATCCTTAATTAAACATGTATTAAGCATACTCAAACATCCAATTTATTCAAATCATGCTCAAATACAATTTACCCAAATTTTATGCCCTAAATTCGTTTCATGCTCAACCTTGCTCTTGATGTCATTGTTGGTGTTAGCTAAGGTCCCAAGATCATAAACAAGCATGAAACAAGTGCGAATACAAATCAATGAAGTTTTGGAATACTCAAATCGATCGGTTGAGCGACGTGGCAACGAATAAAACTTGAAAATTATACTCACTGCATGCTCGGCAGTCCACTGTCACAACTCACTGCATTTTTGATTTTGTTGCTCCTTAAACAAGCTCCAAGCTTCGTCAAACGATTCTCGGCTCATGGGTGGACTTCCCTATCACTTTCGCATGTCTCTCGGAGTGCTAGCTCTTGTGATTTTTGCCACAAAAATCACCACTCTAGCTTCCCTATGTCATGGTTTTTGCCCAGCTGAAACCAGTGAAGAAATGGCAATATTGCCGAGAGAGAGGAGAAGAATTTGGAGAGAGAGATGATAAAATTATGTTGTCAAATTTTGGTAATTCCTTTCTAAAACATATACAAAAATTTTGCTTTCAAAGTCAAACAATCAAAGCCATAAATGCCAACCACCAACATCAATCAATCAATCCATCAATCTATCAAATCAAGTGACAAGTTGTCACATCACTCAAAGTGACTAATGATTTGACGCTTGATGCGACTAGCGATTTGACACTTGATTTGACTTGCGTGCCGCACTCGAATTCGAAATACGAATACGCTCACAAATAATCTCGGGCTCGGGTTCGCTAATTCCAAATTAACGAATTTTCCGTTGCGTCGTAATTAAATGATTACGCCTAGCAAAATCATTATTCACGTCGCTAACGAATTAATTCTAAATTAATTTGTTCACCCGAATTAAAATCTAATTTTAATTCCGCGTCGAAATCCAATTTCGTTTAATATATCAAATATATTAATTTATCGATTAATTCCAAATTAATCGTTATCTCTCTTTAATTGATATTTTATCCCAGATAAAATATCTGCGTAATTAATCCCAGATTAATTTTCTCTCTTATCTAATTAATCCCAGATTAATTTTAGAGTGCGAGTCATACGTCATCGGTGAATCATCGGGAAGTGACCCATGAGATCCCCGGATATATTGGTAGTAAATTCGGTCGTTGGACTATCCGAACACGTAAGTACCTAGAACTACGTTTTACCGATTTATAAGGCAAGGTTGGCTTCTAGCAAAGCTCCATGCCTACCCAATTCTCTAGAAATATCCTTACAAGAATAAAAGATCTATATCAGGCGTAGTATACGTAGTATCGTGTATATCGATCCAGTATCGGATGATAACGTGCTAGGCCTGGGGGTGGAATTGTGTCTTCCTCGTACGAAGCACATGTCGGATGTCTTGTAACTAGTCTCTATAATCGGATAAACATGACCTTGTCATTTTATCCCGATGACTGCAGTACTTAAGAGTACTAGTACCGTATCCTACGTGACCATCATCTCCATATGACTGGAGTGACACTTCCATCTTGACATCACACCCAACACACTACGATTCTCAATATACCCAGCATTGGCGTACACAGAACCTGTTAAAGCCCTGGATGACCGCAACCAAAGTATATTGATTGTCGCAAGTATTAGCGGTGCAAATCTCAGGTTAAGACCAAATACACCTACCCTGATTTCGGACTTCCATAGACACATAGTCATACTACCAATGGAATCCCGATGGGGTCTATCAAGAGTGAAGCTGTTTCTCGTACCATCGGTAAAACACAACCTCCTATTACACTTGCATGAGTATCCTATACCCAAATATATGAGAACTATGTCATTGTGCCCTCACAATGCGTACAAGTGTAATACTAGTCTTTTACGTATTTATCGATGTCCAATCTCGATAATACTCTGACTATGGATATTTAATGATTTATCCTTCGTGGACTGATACTGTCTCATATCATTCTCAATCCAGAAACATATCATAGGGACTTCTCATCATTTATACATCTAGGTGATCTAATCACAAATTATAAGAGTGCAATCTCATTTGTCACATAGTTAATTTGTACAACAACACCGTGATCTGTATAAATAGTGACATTATGGGTCATAATTGTCCAACATCTGGTACTTGTAATGGGTCTTTTGCTTTATTGTCGGCCTGGATCATGTCACTTAGAAGTTGCACCACCAATTCCCATTCGAGACATAACCATTCCGGTTGTCGACGGCTTCATTTCCTGTATTGTACTTCCTCCCTTACCAGTAAATGCATGTGACATCAAAACATGCATTCAGATGATTCAGCAGTCAGTTCAGTTTGAGGGGGAATGCAACTGAAGACCCTAATGCTCACATCAGCAACTTCCTGGAAGTTTCCGGCACTTTCAATTACAACCGAGGAGCTAAAGAAGCAATGAGACTGCGGATTTTCCCATATTCCTTAAAAGACAGAGCAAAAGCTTGGCTATATTCACTACCAGCAGGTTCCATCAAAACTTGGAACACTCTAGCCACCAAATTCCTTGCAAAGTATTTTCCACCAGCCTGAATAGCAAAACTGAGGAATGACATCACATCCTTTGTACAACAAGACTCAGAAACTCTCTATGAAGGTTGGGAAAGGTACAAAGATTTGCTCCAGAAATATCCTCACCATGAGATTCCAAAATGGCTTCAAGTCTAAACTTTCTATAATGGACTTTCTGGACTGATGAGAACCACAATTGATGCTGCTGCTGGAGGAGCTTTGATGGAAAAATGAGATGATCAAGCCTGAGACTTAATCGAAGAAATGGCTAACAACAATTCCTTGTGGCCAACAGAAAAGAGCATGATCCTAAAAATTGCTGGAATTTATGATGTTGGAGCCAATACAGCAGTTAATGCCAAACTAGATCAGATATGCAAATTGATGGAGACTCTCGGTATGCAAAGCAATATTGGATCCACAAGTTCACCTTATAGAGGAGCACCAGAACCAAACCAACAAGAAGAGACGGTGAATTATGTCAACAATTTCAACAGGCAAAGGAACAATCCATATTCCAACACCTACAACCCAGGGTGAAGGAATCATACCAATTTCTTATGGAGCAACAATTCAGGGCAGCAGAACTATCCACCACCCGGATTCCAACAGCAACAGAACAAAACCCAGGAGCAGGCAAATAAACAGGAATAGCGGAAGTGCTGACTCAGCTTAAAAAATATGATGCTATGTTTCAAAGTCAATATGCTTCCATTAAAGCACTGGAGAATCAAATTGGACAACTGGTCAATGCTCAGAGTTACAGACCGCCAGGTACCATTCCTAGCAACACAGAGCCAAATCCAAGGAACATGGGGAAAGAGCAATGTCATGCCATCAATTTAAAAAGCGATACTGAAATCAACAAAGATGTTGGAATCAAGGCAACATTTGAAGATGTTCCAAAAGAAACAGAGCAACAGATGGAGGAAAAAGAACCAGAAAAAATCACTCTACCTCCACCTTTTCCACAGCGACTTCATAAAAACAAACTGGACAAATAATTTGCTCATTTCTTGGAGGTTTTCAAAAAGCTGCACATCAACATTCCATTTACAGAAGCGTTGGAACAAATGCCCAGCTATGTTAAATTCATGAAAGATATTCTTTCACGAAAATGGAGATTGGGAGATTATGAGACAGTAGCATTATTAGATAAATACAGCGCCATCATTCAGAGGAAACTTCCCCCAAAGTTGAAAGATCATGGCAGTTTCACCATTCCTTGCATCATAGGAGAGCATAACTTCGGTATGGTTTTGTGTGATTTAGGTGCGAGTGTTAACTTGATGCCTTTTTCTATTTTCAGGAAATTGTAAATTGGAGAAACAATGCCTACCTCAGTCTCTCTACAACTTGCTGATAGAACACTCGCATTTCCAAGAGGTGTTGTTGAATATATGCTGGTCAAAGTTTTCAAATTCTTTTTCCTAGCAGATTTTATTGTCCTTGATATGGAGGAAGATGAAGACGTGCCAATAATCCTTGGGAGACCATTCTTGGCTACAGGTCAAACCATTATTGATGTACAGAAATAGAGTTAACCATAAGGGAACAGGACCAAGAAGTGACATTCAATGTTTTCAAGGCCATGAATTTCTCGGATGATGAAAAGAAGAAGGATTATTTCAGACTTGATGTAATACATAGTACCATCCAGAATTCTGATGAAAGGAAAAGTTCTACTGACAAACTTAAAGCATGTCAACTGCCTGTGCAGCCTGAAGATAAAGCACAAATTCTTGCACAACTAGAACCAGGGCAGAAGGTACTGTTAAACAAATCAAGGGTGAAACTTTTCTCATGGAAGACAAAATCACGGTGATCAGGTCCATTCCTAATCACCAAGGTTTTACCAGATAGATCCGTTGAAATACGTGATCCTGACTCCAACAAAACATTCAAGGTTAAAAACAAGCATGTCAAGCACTACTGAGGAGAATCATTTGAGCGACAAAAAGAAAGTGTCACACTTTTAGATCCAGCCTAACGTTCAAGAAGTCACGTCTAGCTGACGATGTTAAACATAGCGCTCGCATGGAGGCAACCCATGCAATTTGTGTATATATTGTGATCTGGTGTGTTTTATTTTTTTTGTGTTTAATTTTGCAGGTAAAGTCATTTCACGATGGTAGACGTTCTCACAAATCTTCACAATAAATTTCTTCTCTCCCTCAAAACATTCTGATGAAAGTTTACAAAGCTCGCTTGGAATAATCAAAGGTATTCCAACTGACATTCGTTGGATTATTGAAGCACGGGTCCGATTGGCAGGTGAGTCTTCTAACTCTTTTATTTCACATCTGCCTGGTTTAGGAAGAAGCACCTATGCTAAAAAGAGAAGAGCTAAAATAATGTGTGTATCCTATAAATGTGCTCGCACGTTTTGTGATACTCGTTGTCATTCTTTAGGAATGGTGTCTGTGATGAGTGGTAATTATATCACTATTTCCCACTCATTTAACCTAATATTTTATATAGTTACTTGAGTTTTGTGAATATTTTAATGTGTTTTGTTTTATTTTGTAGATAAATAAGTTTCAGGATATTCTGGAGGTAATTTGGAACCAAAACAGTGAAAATTGGACAAAAAGGGCATTTTGGTAATTTTCCGCATCGCGACGCGCAAGCCTTTGGCGTCGTGACACCTAACATGCACCGAACGGTACTAATGTGCGACGGGTCCACAAGTCAGAATCTGAGAAAATTTTGACTTTGCTAATGTGCGTCGTGCCACGTGTCACCATCACAGCCGATCTGCTAACGTGTGCCGTGCCATATGTCATCATCCTACGATGCCGACA
The DNA here is from genome assembly GCA_019454045.1 of Zanthoxylum bungeanum. NCBI lineage: Eukaryota > Viridiplantae > Streptophyta > Magnoliopsida > Sapindales > Rutaceae > Zanthoxylum > Zanthoxylum bungeanum. Next base: position 298,372 of record SKCR01026569.1, read on the forward strand.
GTCGCCATCACCACATATCGCCAAGTGTCACTCCACGTGTCTACCACGTCATCATCCACATTACAAGTTGACCAGTCAAAGTGCCATATCATCGCCACGTCATCATCAACCAATCACAGCGTGCCACGTGTCGCAATTCTATGGTGCCAACAGTCCCTTTTGCCATGTGTGCCACGTCAGCGCCAATTATTGACTCACTTATTCGAAATCGACAAATAGCGGATAAGAATCTGAATCAGCCAATCAGAAGTCGCCACGTGTCGCAATAATTGAACTCCCAACCACCTTGCCACGTGTCACCTTATCACCTTATCCAGAATCTGAGCCGACGAACCAGAAGCTGCCAAGTCGACACAATCCAGCGTCGCGACGAAACCGATTTTGCTCACCCCTATTACTGCCTATAGGTTAGTCAGGAACCAATTTTTTCCGGGTAAGTTTCGATTCCATGCGGAACCGGAACCGAAACCGATTTTGCTCACCCCTATTACCGCATATATGGCTGGTCTTTATGTGACAGATAATTACCGCCTATATGGCTGGTGTATTTGGACTAAATGGAATACCGCCTATATGGCTGGTTTTAAATGTTTAACATTATTAATTCTTGAGAAAGCAAAACATAAAATAATTTATATTTTATAATAAGTGAGATTCCTAGATAAGAAATATTAAATGTGGATCCTCTAACCCCCAGTATTTTATTTTATTCTAGGGAAGTGATGAAACACAATATTCACACTTAATAATTGATTTTCTTTTTATGGATAATTCTTTAGTTTGTTTATTGAGTCTTAAGCTTAATGCTTCTTGTTGTCTTATCACCAATAAGATTGATGTGGTAAACTTAAAATGAACTAGACATATGGATTTTGAGTTTCAGACTTAGATTCAATAGCCCACAATCTTCCTTGAGGATAGATAACCCTTTAATAGATTTCCTTACAGGATAGACATATACCTGTCGGGCGGGGGTAGCCATAATTGGAACTTAATCTTAATGAATCCAAGTAATTTGGTTGACATAGACATATGGTTCAATTGGGCTATACTGGGTATTTGCGTCTGACCATCGACATAGGCTTTTGCATATTTCGTGTTCCAGGTTAGCAAACTAATTTATTACACATATATAAGAGAATCAATTCATCTTTATAATAATATTGTGTGGAGTCACAAACCTAGATCCTTGAGTCTTTTCTTTTATTTTCTTAGTATTTTCTTTTGTGTTCTAAGTATTTTATTTAGCAAAATCCACATTCAGCCAACCAAAAGCAATCAATCTCTTCTCTCCCCTATAATTAGATACTTGTAAATAAATAGTATCAATAATTAATAACAACATTAGGAATTAAGTCCTCGTGGGATCGATATTTTTATACTACTTGAACAATATGTGCGCTTGCGTTATACTTGTGTGTTTACGCTGGTCAAGTTTTTGGCGCCGTTGCCGGGGACTTATTTTTCACGTAAGTTCGTTCGGATCATACATCGTGGCGATGTGATGATCGTATAAATCGCGTCAAACGATAATCGAACAAATCCGCTGACGAAAACCTTTTTCTCAGCAATTTGAGCGAACCTTACATAGTTCGAGTGTAGGACACTTGAGTGACTCGCTACGTGCCAAGTGGGAGATTGTTGGATAATATGACCCATAGCGTCACTATTTGCACAGAACATTGTGTTGCTGTAGCAAATTAACTATGTAACAAGGAAATTGCACTCTCGTCATTTGTGATTAGATCACCATAGATATATAAATGAAGAGAGGTCCCTATGATTAGTTCTTGGATTGAGATGATATGAGACAGTATCAGTCCACGAAGGATTAATCATTAAATATCCCTAGCCGTAGTATTATCGAGACTGGACATCGATAATGCGGAATAGGCTAGTATTGCACTTGTGCGCGTTGTGAGGGCACAACGGCATAGTTCTCATATATATAAGTATTGGATACTTGTGCAAGTGCGATAGGAGGTCGTGTTTCACCGATGGTACGGGAAACAGCTTCGCTCTGGATAGACCCTTCGGAATCCCATTGGTATTATGACTAGGTGTCTATGGGAGGCCGAAATCAAGGTAGGTGTGTATAGTCTTAACCTGAGACTTGCATCGCTAATACTTACGACAATCGGTAAACTTTGGTTTTGGTGGTGGGGGATCTTAACTGGTTCTGTGTTCACCTCTTCTGGGTTTATCAGGAATCGTAGTGTATTGGATGTGATGTCAAGACGGAAGTGTCACTCCAGTGATAATGGAGATGATGTCACGCAGGATACGGTATTAGTGCTCTTAAGTGATGCGCATCCAATCGTGATATTATGACCAGGTCATGAATATCCGATTATAGAGACTAGTTACCAGACATCCGATATGTGTTTCGGACGGGGCAGACACTTATCCAGCCCCAGCCCTAGCACGTGACTATCCGATACTGGGCCGATATGCACAATACAATCGTATGCTACGCTTGATACAGATCTAGATATTCTTTGATGAATATGTCCGGAGAACTTGGGAAGACTTGGTGCTTTGCTAGGAGTCGACCTTGTCTCGTAAATCGGTAGAACGTAGTACTTGGTACGTACGTGATTCGGATACTCCGACGACCGTATTTACTGCCAACTTATCCGGAGATCTCATGGGTCGCTTCCCGATAATCCACCGATGACGCACAACTCGCACTCTTGAATAATATGGGATTATAGAGAAGAGAGAGAAAATTAATCTAGGATTAATAACGGAGATATTTTATCCGGGATAAAATGTCGTCTAAAGAGAGAGAACGATTAATTTGGAATTAATCGATGAATTAATATATTCGATATATTAAACGAAATTAGATTTCGACGCGGAATTAAAATTAGATTTTAATTCGGGCAAACGAGTTAATTTAGAATTAATTCGTTAGCGACGTAAATAATAATTTCGCTAGCCGCAATTATTCGATTTAATTAACGTCGCGACGTAAGCTCGGTATTACGGAAATATCGAACCCGAACGCGTGAGTGCACGTGGGCCCACTTTCATTTGGAAACGTGTGGGGCCCACATGACACATGTCATATTATGCATTATTTAATTCTAATGCATTGCATGTAGATAGTGTACAATGCACTCAATGGTTTTGCATGGAGTTTGAGTGTTTGACACTCTAAGCCATTGCATGATTTGTGTCATAAGTTTATTATTAATTTAATAAATATTATGGCATAAATATAAATTGATTTTTTGGTAACAAAAATTAAGACAATACAATTTTATCTCTCTCAAAACTCTCTCTTCTCTCACGCCCAAACTGAAACAAGTTACTGGTTTGGAACCAATTTTGGCGTGAACATATGGAAGCAAGGGTTGGGTTTTCATGGTGAAAACCGCAAGTGCTAGCACACTACGAGTCTTGCGAAGGTGGTAGGGAGGTTCCCCCATGAGCCGGGATCCATCGGACGAAGCTCGGAGCTCCGTTTCTTCACTCAAATTTCTGTTTTGCAGGGCAGTGGGCTGCTGCAGTGGGCGCACCAAGGCAGTGAGTTTCTTGGTTCAATTCGTCTTCAATTCGACATAACCGATCAATGTGAGTATTCTGCTACCTCCGTTGATGTATTCACGCATGTTTTCATGTCTTGTTTGATCATGGGACCTTAGAATAAACCAACAGGAACATTATTGGGAGATTGAGAGATCACGAGCTTTACTAGAAGATACACCCCAAATCTGGGAGCAACAATCCGGTTTTCTGAGGCATGTTGTCCAGCCCAACAACTATCACTGGATGTCAGAATCAAGCAATACCATATTTGCTCAGCAGAACGCAATGGGGAGATGTGACATATGTAATGGTAACCACCCGAGAGATCATTGCGAGTACAACTGCAATTCAGGGTGGCAGAACTATCAAAATCTTTCATAGTATGAAGAACCATCACATTTCACAAAACCATATTTTCCATCTTATCCACCACCCACCTATTATCTTCATCAAGAACCATAACCATCAGAGGAAGATCAGATGGTTGATATGCTCAAAGATTGGTTCAAGAAACAAGACGAAAAGCTGGATACAATACTTGAATCAGTCCAAAATCAATTCGAAAGTATTCAGAGACAATCAGCATCCATTCAGAGACTGACAGAAAAAATGAGACAATTAACTTAAAATCAGAGCTACATACCTCAAGGAGCATTTTCAGATGAAACTGATGGAGCCTTCGAGTACCAAGCATTTCACGATGACACTTTAGCAGAGGAAGTTCATGAGCAGTATCAGGAATCTGAGGTATCAGTTCAGGAACCCAAACCATCGAAGTCTCGATTTGACTTTTACTATTTAGATTCCGACTCTGATGAAGAAGCTGAGTTGTTTGTACCAACTACACCAACAACAATTGAGGATGGAACTTTGTATCCTCAAAATGAAGATCTTGGAGCGTCAATTGCATTGATGTTTAAAGAAGATCTACCTGAGCCAATCACTTCTCTCAGATCAGAGGATGAAGACCTAAAAACAGACATAACTTTACATCCTCATATTGACGCTTATGGAGCATGCATTTCACAGATGACGGATGAAGAATTGAATATGGAAATTTTAAAATTCATCTGTGAAGAAAAGGTGGAGCAAGAAGAAGAGAAAATGGAGGAGCAAATGTCTGAACTTATTAAAGATCCAGAGCATTTAGGCGAAACATCACTGTTTTGGGGAGTAAAATTTAGAGATATCACCAAGAAGCATGATAGAATGGAACATCCATTAGAGATCAAGCACCATACGAGACCTCCTAATTTTCTTTCTTTCTTTTCAGGAACCATTGGAGCAATAAAGGTTAAAAAGGTGGTACAAGCACTGAATGAGACAAAATTCTTTTTTCTACCTTACCGTTGGAAGAGACCCTTCAAAAGCAACGCTCATGGGATTGTCTTTAATCGGACATCCAAAACGACGCTGAAACCTCCTTGATAGATAGATTTCAGTCACATCTGGCTAAAGACGAAAAATTTAGCGCTAGCAGGGAGGCAACCCATGCAATTTGTTGTAATTTATGTTTTTATATTTTGTGTATACATGTTGTAGAGTTTTTAATTTTGTGTGTTATTTTTGTATGGAAAAGCTCAACCAAAGCATAAGACAGGAGGAATGGTGTTTGGCAAAGATAAGAGATAATTCATTAGCGATGGCTGAGTAAGGAATGGATTCTTGAGACGCATCCTAATGAATTTATACTAAGCGAATGACGTATTGTGTACACAATTCTGGTGCCTTAATTATTGCTTTGATTTGCTTTTCTGTTATAATTATCTTTATTTTCGTAAACAGAATCCAGACTTTTTGACCTTTCACGATTTCTTTTGTTGTTTAGCTAACAATCATCCTTGAGGTTAAAGCCTTGGAGGACCTCAACCAAAGTATATTGATTGTCGCAAATATTAGCGGTGCAAGTCTCAGTTTAAGACCAAATACACATACCCTGATTTCGGACTTCCATAGACACATAGTCATACTACCAATGGAATTCCGAGGGGGTCTATCCAGAGCGAAGCTGTTTCTCGTACCATCGGTAAAACACAACCTCCTATTACACTTGCATGAGTATCATATACCCAAATATATGAGAACTATGTCGTTGTGCCCTCACAACGCGCACAAGTGTAATACTAGTCTTTTACGTATTTATCAATGTCCAATCTCGATAATACTCTGACTAGGGATATTTAATGATTTATCCTTCGTGGACTGATACTGTCTCATATCATTCTCAATCCAAGAACAAATCATAGGGACCTCTCATCATTTATACATCTAGGTGATCTAATCACAAATGATAAGAGTGCAATCTCCTTTGTCACATAGTTAATTTGTACAACAACACCGTGATCTGTACAAATAGTGACGCTATGGGTCATAATTGTCCAACAATCTCCCACTTGGCCTATAGCCAGTCACTCGAGTGTCTTACACCCGAACTATGTACGGTTGGCTCAAACTGCTGAGAAAAGGCTTTCGTCAGCGGATTTGCATGATTATCATCTGATGCGATTTATTCGATCATCACATCGCCACGATGTATGATCCGAACGAATCAGATGAATATCGAAGTATGTATTTGGATCATTGATGAGACCATTAATTCTTTAGTCTGTGCTGACGCCTAGCTCAGCTGCTAACAGAATTATATCTAATCTAATTAGATTTGTTATCGACCCAAATGGCTTCTATTGCTGCCTCAGTTGTAGCAATAACCCGCATTTGTTGTTTATTCGGTAGCAGTATCTTGCTTGGAAGATTTCCAACTCACTGTTCCTTTATACTATTGTATAGTACCTTTGTTACGACTTATAGTCGTTATCATGAAAGCCAAGCTTTCACCGATTTTATTATTGGAATATCATTTCCAAGAAATGATATATCATCATTACTCAGGACATTCACTGTCAGTGCGCTCCCACTAACCTCCTTATATACACAAGAATTATTTTCGTTTTGAATTAAATCATAAACTATTATGATTACATCAAAATGAAAATTCCAAGAACCTAATGCTTGCTTCAATCCAAACATGGATCGAATAACCTGCAAACCTAGTTTGCTTGTTATGGTTTGACAAAAACCGTCAAGATGTTGTAAACATCCTCCAAAAGGTTTCCGTTAAGGAAAGCTGTTTTGTCATTTAGTTGCCACATTTCATGAATGAAACATGCAGCATTAGCAAGCATTATCCAAATGGATTTACCATGGCAACAGGTAAAAGGTTTCGTCGTAATCAACACAATGTTGATAACTCTACCTTTTCGCTACAAGCCTAGCTTAGTACGTTGGTATGTTGTCATCCATGTATGTCTTCCTTGAAGACTTATATAGTACCAATAATCACAATGCCTTGCGGTACATCAACTAGTGTCTAAACATAGTTTATTTACATGGAATCCAATTCGGATATCATGGCACTTTGCCATAATAGGGAGTCGATACCTTGTATCACTTCCTCATTCGTAGTCAGTTGGTATACCTCAATAAGATAGACATCTTTATGAGGTGAGATCAGAAACCCATACCCCATGTTATTTTCTGACTCTTTCCGACATACGCGGTTCTTGTGATGGTATAGTTTCATCCTTGATGAACTATTTGTGTTCCATTAAGGATTCGGTGCCTGGAACAGTATTACTCAGATTTTCATCGAGTTTTACTATCCTCCCACTTACCACTGCATATCGGTATTCATGTGAGGAAAACCGCATGGTGAGCAACAATTAAATTGTTCTCTTGTGAGGTGTATAAGTACAATACATATGGTATCCCTAGGATAACCTACATTTGGCACTTATCCAATTTGGGTTTTATTTTGGTATCAACCAAACATATGCCTAGCATTCCCAAATTATTCAGGAATGTGAAACCCGGTTTCTTTCCTGTTCATATCTAATATGCTATCTGTTAAACAGATATTTATGGAACCTTATTCAAAATAAGTTCTGCACTGTTTAGCGTATCCGTTGAAGAAAATGGTAGCTCATAGCGACTCATGATTAACCTTATCATGTCTAACAAAATTCGGTTAATCCTATTCGGACACACCGTCAAAATGACGTGTTCCGGGAGGAGTCCTCATTGAAAGAATACTATACTCTTTCAAGTATACGAGAAACTTATTACTTAAGTATTTCCATTACGGTCTTACCATGACGGTTTAATACTTTAGCCGATCTGTTTGTCTATTTCGTGTCGAAACTGTGAAAGTTTCCGATTTGTGTTTCAAAAGAAACACATAACCATAACGCGATGCCACATCCATAAAGGTCACGAAATATTCATATCCACATCTAGCTTAGCTAGACATGGGCCCACTTGCTTCACTATGAACTAGGGCTAACAGATCGGTGGCACTGACACTTTTACCAAGTAAATAGTGTTTTAGACACTTTGCCCAATAAACTAGATTCGTAGACTTTATTTGAATAGAATCAAATCAGTCCTAGTACCCACTCTTCGAAAGTGTGGATATACGATTCTTGTTTAATAGTGTCCCTGACAACTATGCCACAATTAGTTTCTACCTGATCAAATCAGTTTGAGCTATTAGTTTGTCATGTTATATATTTGAGATATATTTATATTCAAAATATAAATGTTGTTATTCACATCTAATGTGTTTATCTTAATATCATCTTTATATAATGAAACACTTTAGTGTTCTAGAATATAAAGGTATATCCGCAACGAATTATACACTGATATATAGATAATGTTTCTAGTCAAACTAGTTACATTATAACAGTTTCCTAATTTACGTACATACCCAAAGGGTAAATCCTAAACTTAGGTACCTGCGGTTAAAACAGCGACTTTCGTCCCGTTTTCAATTCGCAGATAAATCTCAATAGATGTCAGCATCCTGCTCATAGCAGATTCTGAACATCAGTACATATTTATGTACCATACTAAGTATTGAAAATACAATTTTAATACTAGTAGTGAACATATTTATGACAATCATATTTGAAGTCAGAGCCTTGCTCGTCTTCAATTCCTTCTTGGGATATGTCATTTTATCTTCCTAGAAGATTATAATGATTTTGCCTTTGCCATTTTCACATTCCAGAAGCCTTTGGCCAAGCCTCGGGTTTCTAGAATATCGAAGTAAGGTGCGCCTTGCGCTACTCGTCTAATTGCAAACTTTGACTTTGTCTCCTTGAGAATAGTCATTAATTCTCCAAGAATTATTTATTGCAATTTAGTATTTCAAAGATCTAAAATAGATCCATGAAAATCCTTCAATTTCATTTATCATACTTTAAGGATCTAATCCTTAGTTCTGATTCAGAAATTAAGGAGTCTACTTGACAAGTATAATGGATTAAGCACTAAAGTTTTCATTACATGAATATTCCAAATATCATGTTCCACTTATTTGCTTAACTCCGGGCTTAGGTATAATATTTATTATTTTATCAAATAAAATAACTTATTAATTTCCCGGACCATCCTGAAATTTTATTCCCCATTTGAAAATTAAACCATTTAAACAAATTTTCCCCAGGATTATGTTTTAAATGTCAATCTTTCAATTTATCTTGATTCTAATAGTCCAACTATTTAATCAACGATTTGTGGTACTATGTATTATATTGATTATTATAGTCCAACTATACAATCAAATATAATTTAAATCAATTAACCTCAATTACATTGAAAACTATAATCCAATTATAAAATCAACTGTAAATTGAAATTAATTAATTCAAATATATTGATTACTATAATCCAATTATATAATCAACTATAATACAGTCCAACTGTTAATTAAAACAACAATTTAAATATTAGTCCAACTAACATTTAATTTAATGACGAAATAATTTGTGATTGAGCGCGTATGACAAGTAATTAAACGAATATTGCAAATTCAATTCTTGCCTCCCACTATTTTTCGGCGAGTCTTTAACCCCCTGTCGAGTACTCGGGAAACCGTGTTTCCTAGTGGGCTAGGATCCCGTTAAATATCACACAATCTTGACTTTGGCCAACAAATTATATGATAATTAACTAGGTAGATCTCTAAGATCAATTGGATCCAATCCAATTCCTAGATCCGGTAGGGGGACGTCCAAGTCCGAAACATATATCTTATATATGCCAATATATCCAATATATTACCTAACCTTTTTCCTCTGAATCAACTACACCTTGGCTTTGGCACAACAAACTTAGTGATCCCAGTTAAGCACGACCCATTGACCATGGAAAGCTTCGTAATCAATGTCGATGGACAAGAAGTGGTCTTGACTTTGGCCAACAAACCACAACTTGGACAAGACACCAATATGGAACAAAACCTTCGTGATTCAAACACATCTTCGACGGACAAAGGCCTTGACTTTGGCCAACAAACCAATGCCGTCTCAGATCTTGAGTGAGAATCACTCAATGGAATGAAAGACGCTTAATATTGAACGAGGGTTTTTCGCGTGCAAATTGGAAACCAATTTATTATCTTTGTTAAGGTCTCATCATCATACACCCTTAAACATGCATTCTAAACACATAATAAAGCGCATATGATAAAATAATAATGATATGCGGATGGATACTTTACATTGATCCTAGATCAAATCTCTCAATTTTCTCTCTCCCGCTAGCACATGTATTTACTTCTACCGTTACCTACACTACACTTCTAAAGAAACCTCATTTACATTGAGGGGAATAGGTGAGAAGAGAATACAAATAGTATGGAGGTGATAAGGCTGGACACGCAGGTCCAATTAATAAATCAAATTTATTACAATTTCTAAAATTGCCCCACCCAACTAATATCCATCTGATATATATTATTCATGCATCGCAACCATGTATTCACACAAGCATGTTATCAATCAATCTAATCCAATTAATTAATCTGATAAATAGTGATCATCCAATGTTCAAACAAAGATTTGATTTTGTTCGAGTCAAACTCGTTTTGCGAACACGTACTCAAAGTACGAATTCTCGAATTAAATTAAATTACATAATTAAATCCAATTTAATACGCATTTAATTCTAATTCACTATTTAATTCCAAATTAAATATTACACTTTTATTAACGAACCTTTACGACTTCAATTCCAAATTTAATCGCAACGGGTCTCAAAGCCCGATTAACATCTAATGTTTATTTAATTAAAGTCCAATGGGCTTTTAATTAATTTCTTTAAGGCGTTGACTTTTGGTCAACTCGGGTCAAACCGATAACCAAAATCCAATCCGGGAGTTACCCCATAAGCCCAGAAATCAATCTTGGCCCATTAGGCCCAATTAAATAATTAAGGTCCATTAAGTCATAATTGGACTTTATGGATTCGGTTTTGGCCTAATTGGATCCAACAACAATTTTGCCTAAACCTAACTTGGTACAACCAAGCCCAAAAGCCCAATTACAACCTTTAAGGCCCATTTCCAAAATAAGCCCAAATTAATTAACTTATAAAATTCCAAATTCATAATTAATTAACCTAAGTGAATACACAATTAATCACCCAATTAATATTTCTAAAACATCAATTAGCCTAATTAATCATGCACTTTAACAACATATAGTGTCCAACACATTTCAATCAAAATCAAACCCAATTTACATGCTTAAAGTCTCGGCAATTAGGGGTTTTTCCAATCCGATTCGGTTTCAATCCAATTGAATCCACAATCATTATTTCCCAAATCAATTCAACTCATCCAATGAATCAAATCAAAAAATCACAATGAATTTCAAAAAACATCATTTTTGGCCAAGCCTACTTTTGAAGGGAAAATTGTTCCAAATCAAAATTCAATCCAATTGAACTTCAAAACAACATTACCCAATTGTTTTAAGTCATCCAATGATCAAACAAACAAAAATTACAAAGACAATAAGGGCTTACAATTTTCGGCCATGCCCAAAAATTTGGGGAAAATGGATCCAATCCAATTTCATGAAATTGATCATGCACAACTTCAATTAATCAACATACAAGCATACTTAATCAATCAATTTAACCAAATCATGCTTCAATTGATTTTACCCAATTTCAAACCCTAACTTTTTCATGCTTGATCAAAGCTCAAGATACCATTGTTGGTAACTAAATTAGGTCCCAAGATCATGAAATCAAGATGAAAACGCATGAATACACATCAAAGAGGTGCGAAATATACTCACATTGACTGGATCTTGCGACGCGAAGAAGACAACTCCTCCAAGAAGCTCGGCAGTGGCTCTCCTTGGCAGTGGGTGCTGGTTTTTGTCCCTCCAAAATTCGGCCATTGATGACTCCATTGAAGCTCCAAGCTTCAAGCTTCAAAATCGATTTCCAAGCTCACAAGAACACTGCCCTATCTCCTCTGTATTGACCCAAGTGTGTGCTAGTACTTTTATTTTGCCACAAAACACTCTCTTTTCTTCTCCTTGTTACTCGGTCGAACCAAAAATGGAAGGAAGAAGAAGAAAGCTCAAAGCCGTGAAAGAGAGAGGGAGGGAAAAGAGAGAAGACCGAAAAGTGAGAGAGAGAAAAGAAAAAGGAAAATGTTTTATATATATTTTTGATTTTCCAAAAATCAAAAATCAAAACCCTTTTCAATTTTTCAAAAGTCAAAAGCAAAAGCAATAAATGCTTTTCAATCAACTCACATCAATCAATCAAATTGTAACATCACTCAAAGTGACATGTGATTTGACGCTTGATGTGACTAGCGATTTGACGCTTGATGTGACTCGCGTGCCGCATTCGAATTCGAAATACGAATGCACTCGCAATCACACTCCCGGGCTCGGGTTCGCTAATTCCAAATTAACAAATTTTCCGTTGCGATGCAATTAAACGATTACGCCTAGAAAAATCACTATTCATGTCGCTAACGAATTAATTCTAAATTAATTCGTTCGCCCGAATTAAAATCTAATTTTAATTCCGCGTCGAAATCCAATTTCGTATAATAATATCAATATATTTTATCGATTAATTCCAAATTAATCGTTCTCTCTCTTTAATTAATATTTTATCCCAGATAAAATATCTCTGTAATTAATCCCAGATTAATTTTCTCTCTCTTCTAATTAATCCTAGATTAATTAAAGTGCGAGTCATACATCATCAGTGAATCTTCGGGAAGCGACCCATGAGATCCCCGGATATGTTGGCAGTAAATACGGTCGTCGGACTATCCGAACACGTAAGTACCTAGTACTACGTTTGTACCGATTTACAAGACAAGGTTGGCTTCTAGCAAAGCGCCATGCCTACCCAATTCTCCGGAAATATCCTTACAGGAATAAAGGATCTATATCAAGCGTAGTATACCGTAGTATTGTGTATTTCGATCCAGTATCGGATGTTCACGTGCTAGGCCTGGGGTTGGAATTGTGTCTGCCCCGTACTAAGCACATATCAGATGTCTGGCAACTAGTCTCCATAATGGGATATACATGACCTTGTCATAATATCCCGATAGCTCGAGCATTTAAGAGAACAAGTTCCGTATCCTATGTGACCATCATCTCCATATGACTGGAGTGATACTTCCGTCTTAACATCACACCCAACACACTACGATTCTCAATATACCCAGGATTGGCGTACAAAAAACCTGTTAAAGCCCTGGACGACCTCAACCAAAGTATATTTATTGTCGTAAGTATTAGCGGTGCAAGTCTCAGGTTAAGACCAAATACACCTACCCTGATTGCAGACTCCCATAGATACATAGTCATACTACCAATGGGATTCCGCAGGGGTCTATCCAGAGCGAAGCTGTTTCCCGTACCATCGGTAAAACACAACCTCCTATCAAACTTGCATGAGTATCCTATACCCAAATATATGAGAACTATGTTGTTGTGCCCTCACAACGTGCACAAGTGTAATACTAGTCTTTTACGTATTTATCGATGTCCAATCTCGATAATACTCTGACTATGGATATTTAATGATTTATCCTTCGTGGACTGATACTGTCTCATATCATTCTCTGTCCAGGAACAAATCATAGGGACCTCTCATCATTTATACATCTAGGTGCTTAGATCTAATCACAAATGATAAGAGTGCAATCTCCTTTGTCACATAGTTAATTTGTACAACAACACCGTGATCTGTACAAATAGTGACGCTATGGGTCATAATTGTCCAACACATGGATCAAGGATGTTGTAAAAAAAATAAATATATATATATATATATCTGAAGTCTGAGTAACGAAGTCCGTAGTGGTGTCTTAACACCTGGTGCCCTAAAGCCAACTGGTTTGGGAGTCACCGACCTAACACTCGTTACATAGATGGAAGATATTGTATATAAATAATAAAAAAATCAGAAAAAATCAGAAAAAATTATTCCATTGCTACAAAAAGGTGTGAATTCTGATAAAACTTTAGAACAAAAATATTACTCTCTTATCAACTGCACTTGTGACTGTTGTGGGCAAAAATGAGTTGATTAATATTTTTTTGGCTGTGTATATGGAGAATGGTAAATATAATAGGAGAATTTACTTATTCAGTAATTTGGAAAGAAACAAAACAACTAGTAACTTGGAGTAGAAGTTTCACCTGATTAGTCACTAACTTCTTTATTCTCTTTTCGCTTGTCTTTTTGCTTTTGTATGCATTAGTTTCACTACCTTTTAACTTTTGTAAAATATTTGTGGGTATCACTGTTGTAAACCCTCACGAGACTACAACTCGTCCACTAGGGACACCTAGGGGTTTAAAGGCTTGTTGCATACACTAAATGCAACTGTGATCCATACAAAAGTGGCTTAGTTAAATTTTATTTTAAAGATGTTTATGTTATTATTCTATGTTTTGCTCGAGGACTAGCAAAATGTTAGGTTTGGGGGTGTGATGAGTTGTAATTATATCACTATTTCGCACTCATTTAACCTAATATTTTATATAGTTTCTTGAGTTTTGTGAATATTTTGATGTGTTTTGTGTTATTTTATAGATAAATAAAGTTTCAGGACATTCTGGAGGTGATTTGGAACAAAAACAGTGAAAATTGGACAAAAAGGACATTTTGGTAATTTGCCGCGTTGCGACGCCTAATGTGCGCCGAACAGTACTAACGTGCGCCGGGTCCACAAGTCAGAATCGGAGAAAAGTTTGACTTTGCTAACATGCTATGTGCCACGTGTCACCATCACAGCCGATCTGCTAACGTGCGTCGTGCCACGTGTCATCATCCTACGGTGCCGACAGTCACCTTCACCACGTGTCGCCAAGTTTCACTCCACGTGTCTGCCATGTCATCATCCACATCACCGGTTGACCAGTCAAAGTGCCACATCATCGCCACGTCATCATCAACCAATCACATCGTGCCACGTGTCGTAATTCTATGGTGCCGACAGTCCCTTTCGCCACGTGTGCCACGTCAGCGCCAATTATTGACTCACTTATCCGAAATCGACACGTGGCGGATAAGAATCTGAATCAGCCAATCAGAAGCCGCCACATGTCGCAATAATTGAACTCCCAACCACATTGCCACGTGTCACATTATCACCTTATCCAGAATCTGAGCCGACGAACCAGAAGCTGCCACATCGACATAATTCAGCGTCGCGACGCGAGCTGGGCGTCGTGACGCCAACCCCCACTGACGCCTATAAATTCAGCTCGATTTCAGAATTCAAAGGATGCCTTCCTTGAGTTTTGTAAGGACTCTAAGGATTGTATCTTGTGTGTTTAAGTTTTTTTAATTTAAATTAAGCATTTTTACTTTTAGTATTTTCAATTATGCACTTTTACTTTTGTAATAAAATTTTCTTTTTCTTTTTCTTTTCTTATGTTCAGTAGTTAATTTACCGCTGGGGTAAAAGGTGAAACATTTAATATAATTATCTAGGTAAATCTCACTTAATTATAATTTATAAATTATAATTTAACCAGATTAATTAATGGCAGACTTTATTACCGCATATATGGTCGGTCTAAATATAAATTACTTTATTGCCTATATGGCTGGTCTTTATGTGATAGATATTTACCGCCTATATGGCTGGTGTATTTGGACTAAATGGATTATCGCCTATATGGCTGGTTTTAAATGTTTAACATTATTAATTCCTGAAAAAGCAGAACATAAAATAATTTATATTTTATAATAAGTGAGATTCCTAGATAAGAAATATTAAATGTGGATCCTCTAACCCCCAGCATTTTATTTTATTCTAGGGAAGTGATGAAACACAATATTCACACTTAATAATTGATTTTCTTTTTATGGATAATTCTTTAGTTTGTTTATTGAGTCTTAAGCATAATGCTTCTTGTTGTCTTATCACCAATAAGATTGATGTGGTAAACTTAAAATGAACTAGACATAAGGATTTTGAGTTTCAGCATTAGATTCAATAGCCCACAATCTTCCTTGAGGATAGATAACCCTTTAATATATTTCCTTACAGGATAGAAATATACCTGTCGGGTAGGGGTAGCCATAATTGGAACTTAATCTTAATGAATCCAGGTAATTTGGTTGACATAGACATATGGTTCAATTGGGTTATACTGGGTATTTGCGTCTGACCATCGACAGAGGTTTTTGCATATTTTCGTGTTCCAGGTTAGCAAACTAATTTATTACACATATATAAGAGAATCAATTCATCTTTATAATAATATTGTGTTGAGTCACAACCCTAGATCTTTGAGTCTTTTCTTTTATTTTCCCTAGTATTTTCTTTTGTGTCTTTAAGTATTTTATTTAGCAAAATCCACATTCAACCAACCAAAAGCAATCAATTCTCTTCTCCCTATAATTAGATACTTGTAAATAAATAGTATCAATAATTAATAACAACAATAGGAATTAAGTCCTCGTGGGATCGATATTTTTATACTACTTGAACGATACGTGCGCTTGTGTTATACGTGTGTGTTTACACCGGTCAGTCTGATAACCGTAAAGATAAGATTAATTTCATTAGGGATGACTTGAGTAAGGAGTCTTTGGATGACATATCTAAAACTCTTGAGACGCATCCCAGTGATTATGTGTATCATGAAATTCGCGTGTTATATACACAATTCCATAGAGAAAGACAACAGTTAAGTCTCGGGAATCTGACTTAAAAAGACCATGTCTGCCAATTTTTAAGAAAATTGGATGAGAAGCTTGTCCCTGACGCATAGACGTCAATCAAGCCGGAAATTATTGTAAATATTATATCTCTTTGTCTTTTTCTAATAATTATGATTTGTTTTGTTGTTTTCTTTTATTTTCTCCGACAGGATCTAGACTTTTTTGACCTTTCACGATTTATTGTTTTACTACTAATCGTTCTTTGGAAGATACTAGTGCTATTATTACTCACCCCTTTTCAGGTGTTATAAATTCAACTCATCTTTTCACTTTTGAAGGCATCCAGATTTGAGAAAAGAAACATACATAAAATGGAAGCTACTTCAAGAAGACGAGTTGTAAATATATGTGTCTTTTGTGGTACTAGTGTTGGTACTAAGCCACAATATGTAGCAGCAGCACAAGAATTGGGATGAGTCATAGCTGAGAAGAATATGCACCTAGTATATGGCGGAGGCAGTCTTGGACTAATAGGAATCGTTTCAAAGGCCGTACAGGATGAAGGCAGTCAAGTTCTGGGAATCATCCCAAAACCCTTGGCAGAGGCAGATCTTATAGGATCATCAAGCGGAGAAGAACTGATTGTACCAGGTATGTCTGAACGACTGGTTGAAATGATTAACTGTGCTGATGCTTTTATTGCTTTGCCAGGTGGTTTGGGTATGTTGGAGGAGATTTTTACAGTGCTATCTTGGCAAACTTGAACATACACCAGAAACCAATTGGATTGTTCAACGCATATGGATTTTATGATTTTCTTTATATATTTCTTGACGATGACCGGAGAAATGGATTAACCCTATCCTCTCAAAGATAAAATTGTCTGATGATGATCGTGGTAAAAAGCGTCGGATAAATCTGGATCTCAACCTTTAATTTCCTTTCTAGATGTAGAATTTCAGCTAACCAGGTACTATCTTATGAACTCAGCTTCTACTTTTTAAGACATTGGGGACAATGTCTCATTTAGGTTTGGGGGTGGGGAATAGTTGATTAGTATCTTGTTTGTATGTTGTTTTTATTTTTAGTCCAAATTTTTCGAAAAATTCAAAAAAATTGAAAAATTTTACAAAAAAAATCAAAACAATATTTTGTGTTTTTGTGTTTTTAACTTGATTAATCGGGTGAAATTGGTGAGAGATAGCTGTGTAAGGAGTATCCACTCCTGAGACATATCTGAACCTATTTCGGAACAAGTTAATTATTGTTTATTTCTTTTTGAATTATTTAATTTGTGAATTCTCCATAAAACTAATTAAAATGGATCTTTATATGCTCAGTTGACAGGTATTATCAACATACATGGTAACATACGGACATGAGCTGTAATTGAAAAGTTTGTAATATTCAGTGTTCTAGTTTAATTGGAGGAAGCATCTCAAAAAGCGATGGGATAAAAAAAAACGTCTGAGATCCGAGTTATTAAGTCTGTAATGGTGTTTTAACACGTAGTGCCCTAAAGCCAACTAGTTTAGGAGTCACTGGCCCAAAGCTCGCTACATGGATCAAAGATGTTGCAAAAATATAAATATCTGAAGTCTGAGTAATTAAGTCTGTAGGTGTGTCTTAACACCTGATGCCCTAAAGCCAACTGGTTTGGGAGCCACCGACCCAACGCTCGCTACATAGACGAAAGATATTGTATATAAATAAAAATAAAAATAAAGAGAAAAAAAATCGGAAAAATTATTCCATTGCTGCAAAAAGGTGTGAATTCTGATAAAACTTTAGGACAAAAATATTACTCTCTTCTCAACTGCACTTGTGACTATTGTGGGCAAAATGAGTTGATTAATATTTTATTGGCTGTGTATATGGAGAATGGTAAATATAATCGGAGAATTTACTTATTCAGTAATTTAGAAAGAAAGAAAACAACTAGTTACTTGGAGTAGAAGTTTCACATGTTTAGTCACTAACTTCTTTATTCTCTTTTCTCTTGTCTTTTTGCTTTTGTGTGCATTAGTTTTACTATCTTTTTACTTTTGTAAAATGTTTATGGGTATCATTGCTATAAACCCTCACGAGACTACAACTCGTCCACTAGGGACACCTAGGGGTTTAAAAGCTTGTTGCATACGCTAAATGCAACCGTGAACCCCATGAAAGTGGCTTAGCTTAATTTTATTTTTATGTTATTTTATTTTATGTTTTGCTCGAGGACTAGCAAAATGTTAGGTTTGGGGGGTGTGATGAGTGGTAAATGTATCACTATTTCCCACTCATTTGACCTAATATTTTGTATAGTTTTTTGAGCTTTGTGAATATTTTGATGTGTTTTGTGTTATTTTGTAGATAAATAAAGTTTCAGGACATACTGGAGGTGATTTGGGGCTAAATCAGTGAAAAATGACATCAAAGGGCAAAATTGTCATTTGGCGTATCGCGACGCGCTACCCACGTCGCAACGCCTAACGTACGCCAGCCTGTGCTAACTTGTGCCGCTTCATGCTAAAATACGTCATGCCACGTGTCAAAATCTGAGAAGTCTACTAACATGCGTCGGATGCTAACGTGCGTCTGCCACGTGTCAATATCAAATGAGATCTGCTAACGTGCATCGTGCCACATGTCATCATCGTATGGTGCCGACAATCACCATCGCCACGTGTCAGCCACGTAGGTGTCCAAATCAGTAACATGCCAAGTCAATGTGCCACGTGTCAGCCACGTCATCATCAGCCAATCATTACGTGCCACGTGTCGTATTCCTATGGTGCTGACAATACACATTGCCACGTGTCGCCACGTCAGCACAATTATTGAGTTAATCATCCAAAATGCCACGTCAGCAGATAAGAGAATCAAATTAGCCAATCAGAATGTGACACGTGGCAGCGTCGCGACGCAAGAGTAATCCACTCGTCGCGACGCGTGAGGCTTATCGACCCCTATAAATTCAGCTCCAAATTTCAGTTTCAGATATACCATCCTCTCTGAAATCCTCTGAGTAAATAAGGAGTTTGTATCTAGTTTAGTTTAATTTCAGTTTTGTAATTAATTTTAATTACTTTCTGTAATAGTGATTTACTTTCTTTACTTTTTCAGTTTTTACTATTCAGCAATGAGGAGGTAATTTCCCCTGCTAGGGTGAAAGGTAAAAATTTTATTACTGCTATTTAGATTAATCTCCCTTAATTATAATATATTCACTATTTAAAAATTGACTTAAGGATACCGCTATATTGGTAGGTTGGTAATTAATTATAAACTGGTTTTAACTTGACTAAGCATGGATACCGCCTGGTTAGTCAGTTGGTAATTATCGCCTATATGGCTAGTTTATGGACAAATAATGATACCGCATTTATGGTCGGTCTGACGTAATTTGACTTAATCAGGTTACCGCCTATATGGCTGGTTGGCAATATCACACAAGTTAATATATTATATTAAGGGAGATATCTAAAATAGTAGTGATAAAAGTAGATCCTCTAGCTCTAGCATTTTCTTTTATTGCATTTTTCTTTATTTATTTTCCAGCATTTTACTTTATGCCTTTTATTTTTAAGTTGTTACTAGCCCAAGTTATGTGTCATAACTAAGTTAGTTATCTGGGGTTGTGATGAATTCCAATATCACCGGTTTATAATGGGTTATTTTATAGTTTGGGTAATATAAAGGTTTACTTATTAAGTGTTAAGCTTAATGTTTTTTGTTAACTGGCCATTAATAAGATTGATCTGGTAAACATAAAATAAACTTGACAAAGAAATTTTAGGTTTTAGCCTTAAAGTTAATAGCCCACGATCTTCCTTGAGGATAGATAACCCTTTAATAGATTTTCGTACAGGATAGACATATACCTGTCGGGCGGGGGTAACCATAATTGGAACTTAATCTTAATAAATTCAGGTAATTTGGTTGACATAGACATATGATTTAATCGGATTACACTGTGAATTTGCATCTTACCATCGACGGAAGCTTTTGCAGAATTTCGTGTTCTAGGTTAGTAAACCAATATATTACACAAACATGAAATAACCACTTCATCTTTTAAAAAGATATTGGAAAAAATCACAACCCTGGATAGTTTTAAAATTTTGAATTTTCTTAAACCTACTTTCGCGTAATTTTATTTACTTTTTTTTAAGTTTAAAGTCATCACCCAGTCAATCAATCAATCTATTAGATACTAGTAATCATTTAGCCTCATAAAAATTAATAGCTTAGGTTTTAAGTCCTCGTGGGATCGATACTTTTTATACTACTTGAACGATACGTGCGTTTGCGTTATACGAGTTTGATTTCGCACCGGTCAAACGCACACACTCCTTAGGTCACAAAGGGTATCTAGATCTCCTGAACGCTTGTATTTGATACAAGAAAAGAGTCTAGATGTTCTCTTAGTAGAATTGACTGATCCTTTTACCTATAGAGAATCGATGTTGGACATCGACTCCGTGAAATGGCAAAATGCCATGAAATCTGAGTTAGACTCAATGCATGAGAATCAAGTTTGGGACTTAGTTCCGCTTCCCGAAGGAATTGTTCCTATCGGTTGTAAATGGGTATACAAAAAGAAGCACGGGCCTGACGGTGAGGTTGAAACTTACAAGGCCCGATTGGTAGCAAAAGGTTACACTCAGCGACCTGGCGTCGACTACGATGAAAATTTTTCACCAGTAGCAATGCTTAAGTCTATTAGGATTTTTCTTTCTATAGCTGCATATCATGACTACGAGATTTGGCAAATGAATGTCAAAACGGCTTTTCTAAATGGATTTCTTGATGAAGAAATCTATATGGAACAGCCAGAAGGTTTTGCGTCCAGCGAAAACTCGGGTATGGTATGTAAGCTTAAGAAGTCCATTTATGGACTTAAATAAGCTTCACGATGTTGGAATCTTTGATTCGACGAGATTATTAGATCGTCTGGTTTTCTCAAGAATTCGAAAGAATCCTATGTGTATCAGAAGGCCAGTGGGAGCATGGTAGTATTTTTAGTCCTCTATGTTGACGACGTCCTAATCATTGGGAATGATATAGGGATGTTACAAGCCGTCAATGCATATCTCTGTAAGAATTTCTCCATGAAGGACCTGGAAGAAGCTTCCTATATTTTAGGGATAAAACTCTATAGAGATAGACAAAGGAAACTGATTGGGTTATCCCAATCAACGTACATAGATAAGATCTTGGAACGATATAATTTTGGTAACTGTAAGACAGCAAACATACCGTTCAAACATGAGATTCATCTTTCAAAGAAGATGAGTCAACAAACAGAAGATGAGAAGGTTAGAATGCCTAACCAACCTTTTGCTTCGTGTTTGGGTAGCATAATGTATGACATATTATGTACTCGGCCTGATATCAGTTTCACTGTTAGCGTAACAAGTAGATATCAGTCAAACTCAGGCAATGACCATTAGATGGCCATTAAACATATCCTGAAGTATCTTATAGGTACTAAGGATAAGTTGATAATTTATGGAGGAGGTGAATTGCAAGTTAACGGGTATACGGATTCTGAATTCCAATCGGATCCCGATGATAGAAAGTCTACATCTGGATTCATCTTTACCCTTAACGGAGGTGCAGTTTGCTGGAAGAGTTCCAAACAGGGGTAAACAGCAGATTCCACCACAGAGTGTTTGGATAAGGAACTTTATCAAAGAATTGGGAGTTGTCCCAAGTATCGAGAATGTGATTCCGTTATACTATGATAATATTTGAGCCATTGCGCAAGCAAAGGAACCAAGGGCGCATCATAAGTCGAAGCATGTGGAATGCAAGTACCACATCATTCGATAGATTGTGTGGCGGTGGGATATTGTCGTGTGCAAGGTACCGAGTGAAGATAATGTAGCATACCCACTGATAAAGGCCATACCTTTGAAGTTGTTTGATAAACATATGGAGTCGATGGGTATTAGATACAATCGATATTGGCACTAGAGCAAGTGGGAGATTTTGTTGGGGTTAGTGCTCAGAGCGCCAATTCCCATTTGTATTTCCTTGAAAATACTTTTGTAAAACGTTTTATTATGAATAAAATGAGCAGTTTCTATAATATAATATATCTTCTTATATGGTAAAGACGTAATTGACCTTAGGATGATTAGTCATGATACTGTTGCAAAAGCGTCACAACTGACAATGAGTTGTATCATGACGTTGTCATTCTTGGACTGTTCCTGGTCAAGGTTTACACTACTTGGTCAGTAAAGTAAATACATTGAGACCGGTACATGTCGTATACTGTAATATATGATTCCAATGGTTTCTCAATGAACCATGAGTCTTGGAGACTCGTATAGACGTGTAGGTGCTTATAGTGGATATACATTGAACGACTCATCGAAGATTCTTAATGGATGGTACACCAACGTCAATAAGAATGTTCTCGGGTTGAGTAGCATTTGTGATTCTTAGACTTGAGATACCACTGTGGGCACATGAGACATCGTCCACACTTAGATGGCAGTCACGTCACCGATCTATTTAGATCAAACCTCCACATGTTCATTGGGTGTGGATAGATCCTCAGGGTGTCATGTGTGTGTCGAGATAAGATCCGTCATTTCTGTGTACAGAGCATAGGTAGTCCATATATGATTAGCAATCAGATAAAAACCATTGTCCCGTGGTACACTTTAGAAATCAGTTCTAAGTGTTCTCTTTTTGAGATTGCTAATAGAGACGTCGACGGGATAGTCCCTATAGAGATTTTACGTTTACATCTATATCTCTAGGATATATCTGGATACCTGTGATAGAGGAATTATACATATGTCATGACCTCGACCTATATGATTCAGCAAGTTTATCTGTGGTCGTCATAATTTACGGGTGGGTAAATTATGGACACAAAATTGGATTTCGTAACGGATATGCATGAATCTAGAGAGTCTCACTAATGAAATATACTCGTAGAGCACTATGGCAATATTTATAAATAATACTGATTATTTATAAGTCGTTTAAAGGTTAAACACAAAATACATGTGAAGGGACCTAATAGTCATTTCCTAATTTTTGTGTATTTGCATTTAATGATAGATTTTATCAAATACACATTAATTAATTGTCAAATTGAGATATTTGACTAATATCATAAATATATATGTATTGGATATTTAATGTAAATATAATACATATATTTAATATATTTGTATTTAAATAATTATTTAATTATTTAATTGTTAAATAATTAAATTAATTAAATATATAAATATCTTAAGTTTTGATATTTTATTAAATGACTTGAGTTGCTATTGTTGACTTGTTGAAAAGTCATTAAAGTTGTAATGATTCAAGTTAACAAGTTGATAAAGCTTTAATGAAACAAATTGAAAATATCTAGATATTTCCTTTTACTACCAAATTCGGCCAAGGCCATAAGTGTTGGTATAAATTGTTTTGTTTCATTTTTAGGGTTTCATAAGTTCAATATACATAAAATAAACATAAAAGAAGTTGAGAGAAAATGCTTGAAGGCTAAAGGGAAAAAGCTTGAAAAACCTTATTTTTGTAAGTATTTCTTTAAGGTCTTCAACATGAAAATAGTTTCTAACATGCTTGGCATCATTTTGTGTTGCTTTGATGTTCTTTCTTCTCTTATAGTTTGTGTTTATTTGGTTGTGAACTTGAATGAAAGATCTATGCATGTAAGTAAGCTTGAAATGGTTTCAAATGCTTACTTTTGATTCTTTGGAAATCAAGTTGCCATTCTAGAGTTGTTGAGCCACTCCTTGGTGACCTAGAATTGTTCTAGAGTTATTTCAAAGTGGTGAGGCTTGTTTGGTGAAGTAATGAATGGATAAAGTGTTGGATTTTAAAGATTTGGTAAAATTGGTCAATTTGATGAAATTGAAAAATTAAGGTTCATAACTCATTTGAAAATTGGGGCTTTTCATATATGTGATGTATTATGGAGTGTATATGATTCATGTAAATTTTTGGGTTGATTGGATTTGATCTTGGCATGTTTAGAACACAAAAGGACCAAATTGTAAAAAATCGAAAGTTGGGGGTGCTCTTGGCAATTTCAAAAAAATTTGGGATTTGTGTGCAATCTGATTTTTATGTATGGGATATGTTGAAAAATATTTTGGAAATGATTTAGAATCATCCAAAATTGTATTTGACAATTTTTGGACTAAATGATCAATTTGCAAAGTTATGGGGCAATTCGGTAATTACCAAGAAATTTGATCTCTTGTGTAATTTTTCAGAATTTGATAATTGGATAATTAAATAAATAAGTTTATTTGATTGATCCGATAAAAATTTTGAAATCGGAAAATTTTTGATTTTCCACTATTCCGCTGCGTTACCGGATTTTCGCCATATAACCCCTTCAAGGTCCACACAAATTTCGTCAAAATCATATCCTAAGGGCTTCGCCCACATCATCTATCAACACTCAGGGGCTCTGTACCTACCATATCATAAACAATTAAAACATTTACTTAATATATATAAACAGTGTGCTCATCACGAGAAATATGCAATAACCAAATATTATAAACTTCTCCCAAGACACTTGCGAATGTGACTGTCGCTTGGGTGATTCGCGTCTCGAACATGACTTCCAAAGCTGAAATGGTTGACCCATCTGGAAGCCAACCTAAAAAACTAGCAAACTGGTTTGGTGTGAGTTATAAAAACTCAATAAGTAACCATGCTAATACTACTAACAGAACATTTAAAATCAATTACATTAGATGTTTTTCAAATTTATCAAGTTACGACGAGTTCAGAGTTATCAATATTTGTTATCCTTTATACTTTATCCATGTCAAATTTTTATATTTACCTATCTACGTATGTGCCAATCTCATAGCTAACATTCAAAGCAAGGCTCAAATATCATAGAGTATATCGTTAACATCAATTCCACTTCAATCATGTGAAAATGAAGTCATACATCTATACTTTTATCACAAATATCCGTATTTAAAATATTATCAAATCGATAAGTCAAACAAAATTTCTACATTTTGAAACAAACTCTTTCAATTCAATGCAAACTTCCCTCAATTACAGTAGCCTCATTATGATATAACATGCGTGATTTATATGCATTCATACATATCATGACTTACTTTTCCTATATTCACACAAATTTAATTTTAGAATTCTTACACATACGTACATACGATATAACTTAGCAAGCATATTTACAGCATCTTATACTCACACTGGCTCCCAAATTATTCATTCACTCTACAATAACATTCACAGTTCACACTCAAACATACATATAATCACCGTACAACCGACAACGAAGCATACATAACAGCCAATACATCAAAGAAAACATAATCAAACAATACATTCATATGGCTGGCTTGAACACACATGCACACATATCACGTGATACAAACTCATCACACGTTTGATGATCGGAAAATATATCAATATTTACCGCCCCTTTTACTTAATATTTTGTTTAGTTTCTCGGGTTTGATGAACGTTTTGATATGTTTTAGTTTATTTTGCAAATAAAATAATATTGGGACTTAATGAAATAATTTACGACGAAATATGGGTCAAATAAGGGCAAAAATTGGACTTGACATATTAATTTTGGAGATTGGAAACTTGAAAGGGCGTTTTAACGAAGTGCAGTTTTGAAAATTCCAGTTTTGTGCATCTGTCGTAATTTGGGCATAATTTTTTACTCCGATATCGGATTGAGCTGATTCAAGTTCCAGAGTAAAGAAGACTCAAAGGCCTACAACTTTGAAAGTCAAAATAATTTGGAATTCTGAAGATTTCAAACCCGAAATTGATGACCCATCTAGAAGCGTGTTGTGTGTAATTATTAAAGTCACTTTCAATCATTTTCAAAGCAAAAAATAAATTAATAATTAAATAATAAAAATTATCAAATCACCACCAAACATGATAAGCAATTAGTGGAGTAATTAATAATGGATTTGGTGGAGTAATTAGTGGAGCAATTAGTGGAGCAATTAATAATGGATTTGGAGGATGATTTGATGGAGGCAAAATTTTGCCTATAAATACCAAGTCATTTCATTTGTAAAATTCATACTTTCTTCTAAGGAATTCCTTAAGAATACTAAGAAGATTGTATCTTGTTTGTTTATTTACAGCTTTCAGTAATTAATTTCCGCTTTCGCACTTTCTTTTCTTTACTTTTCAGTTTTTACTTTCCACAATTTACTTTTACGCACAATACTTTTCTTTCTTTAATTTTCAGTTTTTACTTTTCAGTAATGAGGAGGTAACTCCCCTTTGCTGGGGTAAAAGGTAAAACTTTTATTACTAATATTTAGATTAATCGCCCTTAATTATAATATATAAACTAGTTAAAACCTGACTTAACGAGGATACCGCCATATTGGTCGGTTGGTAATTATTTAAATTGGTTTTAACCTGACTAAACTGGATACCGCCTGATTGGTCGGTTGGTAATTAATTATTAATTTGACTTAATCTGGATACCGCCTATATGGCTGGTTGGTAATTATCATGCAAAGTTAATATATTATATTAAGGGAGATATCTAAAATAGAAGTAATAAAAGTGGATCCTTTTTACCTCAGCATTTTCTTTTATTGTACTTTTACTTTATTTAATTTTCAGCAATTTACTTTTCAGCAATTTACTTTCAGCATTTACTTTTCACTAATTTACTTTCAGCATTTACTTTTCAGCATTTATTTTCAGTATTTAATTTTCAGCATTTACTTTCCGTCATTTACTTTTCAGCAATTTACTTTTCAACTTTTACTTTATGTCTTTTACTTTTCAGCATTTTTATTTTATGTCTTTTACTTTTAAGTTTTTACTAGCCCTAGTTATGTGTTAGTTATCTGGGGTTGTGATGATTTCTAATATCACCGGTTTATAAGGGGTTATTTTATAGTTAGGGTAATTTAAAGGTTTACTTATTAAGTCTTAAGCTTAATGCTTCATGTTGTTTGATCACCAATAAGATTGATCTGGTAAATCTAAAATGAACTAGACATAGGGATTTTAGGTTTCAGCCTTAGACTTAATAGCCCACGATCTTCCTTGAGGATAGATAACCCTTTAATAGATTTCCTTACAGGATAGACATATACTTGTCAGGCGGGGGAAGCCATAATTGGAACTTAAACTTAATGAATCTAGATAATTTGGTTGACATAGACATATGGTTCAATTGGGTTAAATTGGGTATTTGTGTCTGACCATCGACAGAGGCTTTTGCATAATTTAGTGTTCCAGGTTAGTAAACCAATTTATTACACAAACATAAAATAATCACTTCATCTTTTAAAAGATATTAGAAAGATTCACAACCCTAGATCTTTGAGTCTTTTGTTATTTTCCTTAGTATTTTCTTTTGTTTATTTTATTTATTTTAATTAAGGAAACCAAATTCAACCAATCAAACAATCATTCTCTTCTCCATTTAATTAGATATTTGTAAATAAATAGATTCAACAATTAATAACAACAGTAGGAATTAATTCCCCGTGGGATCGATATTTTTATACTACTTGAACGATACGTGCGCTTGCGTTATACGTGTGTGTTTATCCGGTCAAGTTTTTGGCGCTGTTGTCGGGGACTTATTTTTCTTGAGTTATTAATTTTGAAGCTACCTAATTTACTTGTATCTAATTTTCTTTATCTGTAATTTTTATTTCCTTCTTTTATTTTTCAGGTGAATCAAAAATGGAACATTATTGGGAGATTGAAAGATTACGTGCTTTACAAGAAGATACACCCCACATCTGGGAGCAACAGTCCGGTTTTCTGAGGCCTGTTGTTCAACCCAACGACTATCACTGGATGCCAGAACCAAGCAATACTACATTTGCTCAATATAACGTAATGGGGAGATGTGACATATGTAATGGTAACCACCCGAGAGATTATTGCGAGTACAACTACAATCTAGGGTGGCAGAGCTATCAAAATCCTTCATGGTACGAAGAACCATCACATTTTCCATCTTATCCACCATCCACCTATGATTTTCATCAAGAACCAGAACCATCAGAGGAAGATCAGTTGATTCACATGCTCAATGTTTGGATCGAAGAACGGGAAGTTCAATTAGATGCAAAAATTCAGAGTCAAACAGAATCCATACATAGAATGACAGATCAGATCAGACAATTAACAGAAAACCAGAACTTCATACCTCAAGAAGAATTATCATATGAAACTGACAAAGCTTTTGAGTACCCAGAGATCCACAATGACACCTTAACAGGGGAGGAGGCTGAGCAGTATCAACAACCAGAGGTATCAGTTCAGGAGCCCGAACTGGCAAAGTCTCGATTTGATTTTTATTATTCTGACTTTGACGAGGATGACGCTGATCTATTTGTACCAACTGTACCAACAACGGAGGATCAAACTTTCAATCCTCAAAATGAAGATCTTGGAGCATGCTTTACCATGATGTTTGATGAAGATCTATCTGAACCATCCATTCCAGTCATATCAGAGGATGAAAACCTAATGTCAGAAACATCTTTACATCCTAAGGCAGATACTTATGGATCATGCATTTCACAAATGATGGATGAAGAGCTGAATATGGAAATTTTCAAATACATCTGTGAAGAAAAGGTGGAGCAAGAAACAGAGCAAATGGAGGAGCAACTGTCATACCAAAATCCAGAGCATTCAAGAGAAACATCACTGTATCGGGGAGTACAAATCAAAGATATCACCCAGAAGCTTGACAGAATGGAACTTCCATTACAAGTCAAGCACCAAACGAGACCTCCTGATTTTCTTTCTTTCTTTGCAGGAACCACTGGAGCAACAATGAGCAAAAAGGTGGCACGAGCACTGAATGAGACAAAACTCTTTTTGCCCCTTTACCGTTGGAAGAGATCCTTTAAAAGCAATGGTCACGGGATTGTCTTTAATAGGACGTCCAAAATGACGCTGAAACCTCCTTAACAGATGAATTTCAGTCACGTATGGCTGAAGAGGAAAAATTTAGCGCTAGTAGAGAGGCAACCCATGCAATTTTTTGTAATTTCTGTTTTCATATTTTGTGTATACATGTTGTAGAATTGTTAATTTTGTGTGTTATTTTTGTAGGGAAAAGCACAAACGGAGCATTTTAAGAAAGAAGGAATGGTGTTTGGTAATCACAAAAATGAGAGCCAATTCATTAGCGATGGTAAGGAATGAAATCTTGAGACGCATCCTAATGGATTTATATACCAAATGAGTGGCGTATTGCGTACATAATTCTGTGGCCTTAATTATTGCTTTGATTTGCTTTTCTGTTGTAATTATCTTTATTTTCGTAGACAGGATCCAGACTTTTTGACCTTTCACTATTTCTTTTATTGTTTAGCTAACAATCGTCATTTGGAAGATACTAGTGCTATTATTACTCACCCTTTCAGGTGTTATAAATTCAACTCATCATTGCACTTTTGAAGACATCCAGAGTAAAACATGGAATCCACTTCAAGAAGACGAGTTGAAAACATCTGTGTGTTTTGCGGTACTAGTGTTGGTACTAAACCACAATACGTAGAAGCAGCACAGGAATTGGGTCGAGTCTTAGCTGCAAGGAATATGCACTTAGTATATGGCGGAGGCAATCTTGGACTAATGGGGATCGTTTCAAAGGCCGTACAGGAGGGAGGCAGTAACGTTTTGGGAATCATCCCAAAACCCT
The DNA here is from genome assembly GCA_019454045.1 of Zanthoxylum bungeanum. Lineage (NCBI taxonomy): Eukaryota > Viridiplantae > Streptophyta > Magnoliopsida > Sapindales > Rutaceae > Zanthoxylum > Zanthoxylum bungeanum. The sequence goes on from SKCR01026569.1 coordinate 328,604, forward strand.
TGGCAGAGGCAAATCTTATTGGACCATCAAATGGAGAGGAACTGATCGTGCCAGGTATGTCTGAACGATTAGTAGAAATGATTAATCGTGCTGATGCTTTTATTGCTTTACCAGGTGGCTTGGGCACATTGGAGGAAATTTTTATAGTGTTATCTTGGACGAACTTGAACATACACCAGAAACCAATTGGGTTGTTTAACGTTGATGGATTTTATGATTTTCTTTGTGTGTTTCTTGATGATGCCCGGAGAAATGGGTTCGTGTCAAAACCTTTAAAAGAACTCCTCTTTACTGCCAGAACTGCTCCGGATCTAATTGACCAAATCTTAGCCTATGAACCACAAGTTGACCCTATCCTTTCAAAGATAAATTGGTCCGAGGATGATCGTGGTAAGAGGCGTCGGATTAATCTGGATCTTAACCCTTAATTTCCTAGAATTTCAGCTAACCAGGTATTATCTTCTAAACTCTTCTTCTACTGTTTAAGACATTGGGGACAATGTCTCATTTAGGTTTGAGGGATGGAATTAGTTGATCAGTACTTTATTTTTAGTTTGTGTGTTGTTTTTATTTTTAGTCCTAAATTTTTCGAAAAATACAAAAAAAAAATTGAAAAATTTTAAAAAAATTACAAAAAAATATTTTGTGTTTTTGTATTTTTATTTTGACTAAAAGGGTGAAATTGGTAAGAGATAGCTGAGTAAGGAGTTTCCACTCCTGAGACGTATCTCAAACCTATTTCGGAACAAGTTAATTTTTGTTTATTTCATTTTAAATTATTTAATTTGTAAATTCTCCATAAAACGGACTAAAATGGATCTTCATATGTTCAGTTAGCAGATATTATCAACATACATAATAACATACAGACATGAGCTAAAATTGAAAAGTTTTTAATATTCAGTGCTCTAGTTTAAATGGAGGAAGCATCTCAAAAAGTGATGGAGTAAAAAAAAAAAAACATCTGAGATCCGAGTTATTAAGTCTGTAAGGGTGTTTTAACACCTAGCCCTAAAACCAACTGGTTTGGGAGTCACTGGCCCAAAGCTCGCTACATGGATCAAGGATGTTGCAAAAAAAATATATATATCTGAAGTCTGAGTAATTAAGTCTGTAGGGGTGTCTTAACATCTGGTGCCCTAAAGCCAACTGGTTTGGGAGCCACCGACCCAACACTCGCTACATAGACGAAAGATATTGTATATAAATAAAAGATAAAAAAAAAATTAGAAAAATCAGAAAAATTATTTCATTGCTACAAAAAGGTGTGAATTCTGATAAAACTTTAGAACAAAAATATTACTCTCTTATCAACGGTACTTATGACTGTTGTGGGTAAAAATGAGTTGTTTAATATTTTGTTGGCTATGCATATGGAGAATGGTAAATATAATCGGAGAATTTACTTATTCAGCAATTTAGAAAGAAACAAAACAACTAGTAACTTGGAGTAGAAGTTTCACCTGATTAGTCAATAACTTCATTATTCTCTTTTCTCTTGTCTTTTTACTTTTGTGTGCATTAGTTTTATTATCTTTTTACTTTTGTAAAACGTTTGTGGGTATCGTTGCTGATACCCGAAATTGATGAACCATCCAGAAGTGTGTTGTGTGTAATTATTAAAGTCACTTTCAATCATTTTCAAAGCAAAAAATAAATTAATAAATAAATAATAAAAATTATCAAATCACCACCAAACATGATAAGCAATTAGTGGAGTAATTAATAATGGATTTGGTGGAGCAATTAGTAGAGCAATTAATAATGGATTTGGTGGATGATTTAATGGAGGAAAAATTTTGCCCATAAATACCAAGCCATTTCATTTGTAAAATTCATACTTTCTTCTAAGGAATTCCTTAAGAATACTAAGAAGATTGTATCTTGTTTGTTTATTTACAGCTTTCAGTAATTAATTTCCGTTTTCGCACTTTATTTTCTTTACTTTTCAATTTTTACTTTCCACAATTTACTTTTACGCACAATACTTTTCTTTCTTTAATTTTCAGATTTTACTTTTCAGTAATGAGGAGGTAACTCCCCTTTGCTAGGGTAAAAGGTAAAACTTTTATTACTAATATTTAGATTAATCTCCCCTAATTATAATATATAAACTAGTTAAAACCTGACTTAAAGAGGATACCGCCATATTGGTCGGTTGGTAATTATTTAAATTGGTTTTAACCTGACTAAACTGGATACCGCCTGATTGGTCGGTTGGTAATTAATTATTAATTTGACTTAATCTGGATACTGCTTATATGGCTGGTTGGTAATTATCATGCAAAGTTAATATATTATATTAAGGGAGATATCTAAAATAGAAGTAATAAAAGTGGATCATTTTACCTCAGCATTTTCTTTTATTGTACTTTTACTTTATTTAATTTTCAGCAATTTACTTTTCAGCAATTTACTTTTCAGCAATTTACTTTCAGCATTTACTTTTCAGTAATTTACTTTCAGCATTTACTTTCAGCATTTAATTTTCAGTATTTAATTTCAGCATTTACTTTTCGTCATTTACTTTCAGCATTTACTTTTCAGCTTTTACTTTATGTCTTTTACTTTCAGCATTTTTATTTTATGTCTTTTACTTTTAATTTTTTACTAGTCCTAGTTATGTGTTAGTTATCTGGGGTTGTGATGAATTTTAATATCACCGGTTTATAAGAGGTTATTTTATAGTTAGGGTAATTTAAAGGTTTACTTATTAAGTCTTAAGCTTGAGGATATAATTTAGACTTAATAGCCCACGATCTTCCTTGAGGATAGATAACCCATTAATAGATTTCCTTACAGGATAGACATATACCTGTCAGGCGGGGGTAGCCATAATTGGAACTTAAACTTAATGAATCTAGATAATTTGGTTGACATAGACATATGATTCAATTGGGTTAAACTGGGTATTTGCGTCTGACCATCGACAGAGGCTTTTGCATAATTTAGTGTTCCAGGTTAGTAAACCAATTTATTACACAAACATAAAATAATCACTTCATCTTTTAAAAGATATTAGAAAGATTCACAACCCTAGATCTTTGAGTCTTTTGTTATTTTCCTTAGTATTTTCTTTTGTTTATTTTATTTATTTTAATTAAGGAAACCAAATTCAACCAATCAAACAATCATTCTCTTCTCCATTTAATTAGATATTTGTAAATAAATAGATTCAACAATTAATAACAACAGTAGGAATTAAGTCCTCGTGGGATCAATATTTTTATACTACTTGAACGATACGTGCGCTTGCGTTAAACGTGTGTGTTTACGCCGGTCAACGATCTCACATACACATACACATACATGTCAAACATTGTTTATCATATGTATCATCGTATGCAAATGTATATACATCAAACATATGAATATACCCATTATATCGAATTCTGATACCATGATCTTCACAATCCTCATATTCTTTACTTCTCAGTCCACATTCACCATTCATATACGTATCCAATCAGTCACAAACTTCCATCCCTCGGAAAAGACTTAGTCTATACCAACCGAACCTTTATACCCCTAGATCATATGCATTAGTCATTAATAAACGTATTCCAATAACACACATCTACACGTACAAATGTAAATTTAGAAATCATGACTTAATTCATTTGCTGATCTACCATATACAAATTATCTATGGCATATCATCACATACCAATACAAATATGTGTATCAATACTTATACATATACTTTTTCAGTTACGTATACATACCATTACACATTCATACACTTACATACATAAACACATGCATATAGACATTGAGCTCGTCAATTAATTCACTTTATAGCATAGCAATAACCAAAAATCCATACATGTGATGGTCGATTACTTAACCATACATAGTCTCGCATTTCTTTCTTAATACCATCTCTTATCTATTTTTGACTTAACCTAAACACCTCAATCATTTATATATATATATATATATCAACTTTCAAGTATTCATCACATGGGTTACTTACCTGGCTTCGCAAGCACTCCAGGTCTTAGTCACATCTGTCAAAATAAATGGCAAAATATCATCAGAAACATGACTTACGGAGTTCTCGACTAAACTATGATAAAATCCCAGATCTTTCTGGAACAAACAAATCAAGTCCATTTTCAATGTTTCCAGTTTCAATAAGCCTAAACCACCATCACAAACTATTCCAAGCCACTAGTTCACATAAATTATCGGTTTACGTATTTTTAGAAAATCTTCCGAAAAAGTTTCCGTAAACGCTACGGAAGGGTCCTGACCTTCCGAACCTACCTGTATTTATCCAAACATGTTCGTAATATCATAAATAACTCATAAATATCATCAAAATCAAAACAAATCTTTATACGTAAAAACTCACTTTTACCGAAAACTTACATATTCTATCGGATTGATCAAACTCGTTTCGTTTTCACTCTGATTCTACTGAATGCTAATATTCAATATAATAATACTCAAACAATTCAATTTATATCAATACTCTACTCTACAAAGCTACTGGATACATCCGGACGTTTAACTATAAATTTGAAATTTGCGGATTTTTATCAGGAGGTCTTACCGAGATTTCGGGGGCATATACGGACTCCAAATGATCCCACGAATGTGCTTGAATCAATATAATTTTGATTGGAGCTACTATTCACCGTGGGTCACTATTCATCTAAATCTTCATCCTTTGTTTCACGTGCAACCTAACACGGATCGGAAAAATCATCACTGTCATCTTGTAGGACTCTCCAATAGCTTCAATTTGGCGACTGGCTCGGGCCGTGAAACGAAGCAACAAGCCGGGATAGAAAATTTCACTCTGCGTAATTTTCTCCTCTCCCGCGCCGTTCGCCGGTATATCTGACTCACCGCCGGCCACCGTTGGCAAGAGGGAGTCTCGGCGCACCGATCGACACGATCTCGTCGGCCGGTGGTGGCTGTAGTGGTGGCCGACGAGCCCACTGCTCAACGTGCGTGAACGTACAATGGGGAGTCGGGTGAGAGAAACGTGTGAGGTTATGCCCATTTTATTAATTCTTAAAACTTTTGGGTATATATAGAAAATGTTTGGAAAATTACGTTTGGACCCCAAAAAATTACAAATAGGTCCATGTCATGGAATTTTCTCGAAAATTCATCTTTTTGAAGCCCTTCTAATGCAAATTTCGAATAGTTTTCAACATGAAAGTTGTTCATCTCAGAAAAAATAAGTCTGATGGTTCAAGAATCAGCTTAATCGGAGTTCGTTTGAAAATATTATAGCCGAAATAAGAATCTTTTACGCGTAGAACGATGTAAACATGAATCGCGTAACCGATTCTTGAAACCACGTGTTTTCCAACGCGATAAAACTTCACTTTAAAACTTTACGATCTACTTTCCCACACATAAACTCTTATTTTCGAATGGCATCCCATTCCAAATCCTTAACTTTAATTCGGAAACCTGCCAACACTATTCCTAAAAACTCGGGATATTACAGTAATCGACTGCAACTAAAATATATAAAAATCCAAATGACGGTGGAAATAGACCCATGAAATCTATTCCTCAATAATCAAATATTTCGATGACAAAGATGGAATTCAAAGGCATCATGTTTCTTTTTGTAATGGATCCTAACTTTTGACAATTTTCACAATTTTTGCAAAAAGCATGTGTATCTTTAAATAAGGTGGGCCAATAAAATCCACACTGTAAGATTTTTACAGTGGTTTTCTTAGATGATAGCTAACCTTTGCGTGCTTCTGACTGAAAAAATTGAATAACACTTCTTATCTCATTGTCTGGTATGCATCGTCGAACAAAACATCCCAATAGAATTTTTTGACTTCGGTCAAAAATTCTTCTTGTCTTGATGGCTCAAATCTGAAAATATTTTCATGTTGGAAGAAAATTGACAATATTAGCATAACAAGGCATTGTATTTATAGAAAATAAAAAATCATTAGGAAAATAGTCATTAATAGGAGTTGTGTCAATTGATGACTCATTTGTAAGTCTCGATAAATGATCTGCAACTACATTTTCTGCTCATTTCTTGTCCTTGATTGTGAGATTGAATTCTTGCAGCAATAAAATCCACCGAAGTAATCTTGGCTTTTCATCTTGTTTAGACATCAAATATCTAACAGCAGCATGGTCAGAATAAACAACGATTGAGGAACCAAATAAATATGATAAAAATTTATCCAATACAAATATTAAAGAAAGTAGTTCTTTTTCCATGGTAGCGTAATTCATTTGTGCATTGTTTAAAGTTCTACTTGCGTAATAAATTACATATGGCTTATCTTCCTTTCTTTGTCCTAATACTGCGCCAACTACATAACCATTGGCATCACACATTAGCTCAAAAGGCAAAGACCAATCAGGGGATTGCATGATAGAAGCAGAAGTTAAAAGACTGATAATCTTTTCAAATAATTTTTGATATTCTTCTGTCCATTCAAATGTTGCATCTTTTAATACATGTCCAAAGAAAGAACGAATTTACCTGACTATTTTTTGTGGTGGCAATTTAGAGATTACCTCTATTTTGCCTTGTCAACCTCAATACTTTAAGATGACACAACGTGACCTAAAACAATTCCTGAATTTGTCATAAAATGATAATTTTTCCAGTTTAACACAAGTCTTTTTTCTTCACATATTTTCAAAATATTTTTAAATTATTCAAGCAATTATCAATTAAGTTAACAAAAATAGTTATATCATCTATAAAGACCTCTAAAAAATATTCAACCATGTCACTAAATATGCTTAACATGCATCATTGGAATGTTGTTGGTGCATTACAAAGTCCAAATGGTATTTTCCTAAATGCAAATGGTCTAAAGAGATGTGAATGTGGTCTTTTCCTGGCCTTCTAAAGAAATGAAAATTTGATAATAACCTGAGTAACCATCAAGAAAGCAGTAGTATGGATGTCCTACTACTCTTTCCAAAATTTGGTCGAAAATGGTAAAGGAAAATGATAATTTCTAATGGCGTCATTTAGTTTTTTATAATCAATGCACATATGCCAACTAGATGGGATTCAAGTTAGAATTGATTCTCCTTTATCATTTTTGACGACAGTTATTCTAGACTTTTTTGGCACAATTTTTGTAGTACTTACCCACTTATTATCAGAGATAGGGTAGATAATGCCTACATCAAGAAGTTTAAGGACTTCTATTTTTACCATTTTTTCATGTGAGGGTTTAATCTTCTTTGGGATTGACGATATGTCCTAGCATTATCTTCTAAATAGATTATATGTGTGTAAATCAAAGGATTAATGCCTTTTATATCTTTTAAAGTCCATCCAATTGTCAGTTTATGTTCTCTCAACATATTTAATAACTTGCCTTCTTGATCGCTTGTAAGAGAGGAAAAAATTACCACAGGGTAAGTTTGTTCATCTCCCAGAAATACATACTTCAATCCTTCTGGCAAAGTCTTTAATTCCAACTTGGGTGCTTCCTCACATTTTTCTTTTTCCAGTGTTCCTAGTTCTTCAAAATTTTATTTCTCTCCATCGTCTTCCAATACCTATGTAGAATAAAGTAATAAATCATTAGGAATATCATAATCTAATTGCGTACTTGATTCAAGAAAGTTAGTTGTATAAATTTCCATTGGATCAGATAAACTCCCATGAATATGTTCCTTTAAAATTGGATCTATTAGTTTCATGCTCTCATTTTCACTGTTCTCATCATATGATTGTTTGCACATGTTAAAAACATTAAGATCCAACATCATATTTCCAAAGGAAAAATTCATGATTTCATTCCTGTAATTAATTAAGGCATTAGTTGTTGCTAAAAATGGGCAACCAAGTATTACATGAATTGGCTTATAACTGTCCACTATAGGTTGTGTTTCCAAGATAATAAGATCCACATGATATATGAATTTATCGACTTGTAATAACATGTCTTCCATAATTCCTTTCGGTACCTTGACTGATCTATCGGTAAGTAAAAGAGTAGTTGAGGTTGGTTTTAACTCGCCAATATTAATTTGTTGGTAAACCAAAAATGGAAGCAAACTGACACTGGCTCCAAGATCAAGCAAAACATTTTCAATTTTTTGATTTCCAATAATACATGAAATAGTTGGACAACCATGGTCTTTGTATTTTAATGCATTATTGGTTGAGAGAATGGAAATTACCTGTTTAGCTAGAAAAGTTGTCTTTCTTACCTGATGTTTTCTTTTAATGGTGCAAAAGTCTTTTAGAAATTTGGCATAAGATGATATTTGTTGGATGACATTAACAAAAGAATATTGCCCGCTACCTATTTGAATATTTCATATATCTCTAAGGAATTGTTCAATTTCTTTATTTATAATGCTTGAGGAAATGGAGGTGCATGAGAAAAATTATTATCATCAACGATAGGTAATAGTTCATCAACCTCTTCCTTACCTTATGAATCTAATTCATTTTCAGCTTCGCGAGGTTCAAGAATAGGTCTGTGGATGACCTTACCACTGTGAATAGTAATAACAGATTTCACTTGGTCTATGTGTTGACTACCAGAACTACCATCGTGAGGGTTTTAATGACTCTTGAGATTTGGCTGTGGTTGTGCATGAAACTTTCCTTTCATATTAATGGTCAATACAAATGTGATTTTGGCAAAAGTATCTTTCAAATCAATCAATGTTTGCACATTTTGGTTATTGATGGCTTCATATTTCTCAATGAATGCATGCAAGGTATCCTCAAGGGTTTTCCTAGACGGTGGGAGATATAGTGCATAATTCTGGAAATTTTGAAAATTCTGATGTACTTGGGGAGGTTGTTACGATGGTTTTACTTGCTTATCATTCTTCCAATTAAATTTTGGATGGTTTCTCCAACCAGAATTATATGTTTAGTAGTATGGGTTTGGATTTGGTCTTTTGAAGATGTTTATGGAACTAACTTGGTCATGGAGACATTCTTGTAGGGCTGGTAAGGTTGGGCAAACTTGTGTGACATGTTCATTTGAATTACAGATTTGACATATGACTTCTTGAATTGACTTGACATGATCACTCTTCCTCATTTCTAATGCCTCAATTTTTTTTAGCTAGAGATGCATATTTAACAGAAAGGTCATATTCTTCCCTAAGGTTAAACATACCTCTACCAGGTGACTGTGGTTTTACAGACGACTCATAAGTGTCAAATATGTCCCATTATTGTGCATTCTCTGCTATGTGTTCTAGGTAATCTTCTAGTGCATCTTCAGAATTTTTGTCTCTAAACTCACCATTACACATCATTTCCACTACTTGTCTACCTTCGGGTGTTATACCCCCGTAGAAGTAAGAAACCAACCTCCATATTTCAAACTCGTGATGTGGACAAACATTCAACATCTCTTTAAATCTCTCCCAATATTGGTAAAGTGTTTCCCCTGAATCTTGTGTGAAAGTTATGATTCTCCTTTTAAAGGAGTTTGTCTTGTAAGGGGGAAAGAATTTTTTCAGAAATTGCTCTTGTAAATCATCTCATGTTCTAATGGATCTTGACCAAGATTTTGCAACCAAATTTTAGTTTTATCCTTTAAAGAAAAGGGAAAAAAATTAAGCCGAATTATATTCATGCAGCAATTTTGGTTTGTACAATGTTACATACCTCTTCAAATTCCCTTAAGTTCTGACAAGGATTTTCTGATTCTAAACCATGGAATATGGGTAAAATTTGGATGATACCTGGTTTAAAATTGAAACGTGATGCATTTGGGAGGAAAAATAATACAAAATGGTGATTTTGTCCTTGGGGGATTTATGAATTATCTGAGTGTACTATGATGATTAAGATAGCCATACTGAGACTCATGTTCTACCTGATCAACTGGATTTTCATTTCAGGCGAGTGGATTTCAATTTGGTTATCGGACATTTGACTGACGATGAATGTGATGAAGACTCTATATTTAATCTACTACTACATGATCGAGACCAGTTTTAGACATGGGCACAGAGGTACGGGGATGTTGTCCGGGCTCGCGGCCCGTTGGGAGTACGGAGTAGCCCGCGGGGGACTAAAACGGAGAATAAATAGAGTCGCCATCCAGTGTGAACTGGGAAATGATTTAAAGCCGCACTCACCCCTCGCAATGGAAGACCTCAAACCGTTTGGTTCGGAATGGTCCCTTACTTATGCCAATTATAATGAAAGGATTTATGCAATAATATAACCAAGTCTTATGCAGCACATGCAAAATAATTCAAATGACATACAAGTTTGCACACCCATAAACATAAATGTAAGTGAAAACAAATGCATAATTCTGAAAACATGTTAATCAGAGAAGTGCGGTAATGACAATAGAAACGTTAACAATAATGGTAGATAATTAAGCATATGATGCAGAAAGGAATAACTAAAGAGACAAGCATGCATAAAACATGATAAAAGAATCTGTCCAGTGTGTGCGCGTTCGTGTAGCGTTCGGAAACACGTTCGAATGGAATGAGGTAGAATGCATGCGTTCGAGTAGCATTCGTAAACGCGTTCGAATGAGGTAAGGCCAAATGCATGCATTCGAGTAGCGTTCGTAAACGTGTTCGAACGGAGTGAGGCAGAATGCATACATCCGTGTGGTGTTCGGGAAGACGTTTGAACGAGATTACAAAACGGCATCTATAATGACATAAACACATGCATGAGTGTTTCTCAAGCGGTACGTGGAGTTGTATCCCATGTACAAACTGCACTACCGTCCATTCGGATTCGGCTACGAAATTTATATATGGGTTTCCATCCATTATATCGCAAGGGATAACACGCAATCATTAACATAACGCAATCATTAACCAAATGTTGACATACATGAAATATGATAATGCATATAACAATAAATAACCGAAGAGACAAATATGTGAAATAACAAGGAAGATAAATAACACAAAATAAATGGGGAATAATAAAAAGTGTGACCAGAGAATTTGACCGTTTTCAATGTAGGACTTCGCATACCCGATTGGATGTATTTCACGTCCAACCAAGCATGCTGTTTCCAGGACAAAAAAATAAAATATAATAAAGGGTGCCCTCAGGTCTTACCTTTTAATTCGCTTCTCGGGAGTGCGTTGGGACATCGCCGGAAGGGTTGACGCTTCGCTCTTTTTCTGGTTTGCTAGTTTGCTATTTTCGCTTGATGTTTTCTCTATTTTGGCCGCTGTTTAGGGACTCGGTTTGGGTTGTTCTAAGGGACTGTTTTGGGGACAGTTTAGGGTGGTGTTTTCACGGTCTTGGGAGTTGGTTTTGTTCGGTGCTGGCTAGGTGTTATTCACGTTCAGATTGCTGGTTTGTTGCTGTTTTCTTTGGCTTTGGGTGTTTATAGTTTCGGCTCAGATTGTTCATTACTAGGGTTTACAGCTTTATTGTTGGTTGTTTCTAGTCGGTGGAGAGCAATTTGGTTTGTGGCTTTTGGATCTATGTTTTTGATGACTGTCGAGTGTCTCAGATGTATCCAGGTGTGTGTTTTGTTTGTGAGTGTTACTGCCGAGTGGGTTCTTGGTATTCACGTTACTGTCTCTTTTGCTCCACGTTACCATTCACGCAGATGGTGGCTTAAGGTTTGGAGTTGTTTAGTTGTCGAGAAAGAGAGTTGGCTGAAGGGTTATTTTGTGCTGTTTGTTAGTGGCTTCGTGGGAGATGAGAGGATTTGCTACGTGAATTCTTTTTGAGCATGTGGCTTCGGTTTGGTCAGTGTGTATTATCGGTGGGAGTTGATGCTGAGTGTCGGTGTATTCTTGTTGATGCCGAGAAGGGTTAAGGCTCACTTTTTTGTTTTTTTATGGCCTTGTTGTTGTTTTTTTGGAGGGTTTGTGAGGTGGGTTTACTGGTTTGTTGATCACCATTTTCTTTCGTTGTTGTTCTCGGCTGCAGGACAGTTTCACAGCTTTATTTGGTCGGTGGGGATTTGGTTAAAGACTTTGTCACGTGTGGTGGGCTCTACTTGGTTGCTGGCTGGATCGGTGGAAGGGGGGTTGTTGTTGTCGCTTTGGTGAGGCCGAGAGAGATCGATCCCGGAGGGGAGAGGCGAGAGGCTAGGGTTCTTTTGCTTTTGGTTGTGAGTTGTCAAAGAGAAAGAGAGTATGGGTCGAGTCTAGGTTAGGGTTTTTTTTTCATGCCGAGAGGGAGAGAGAGATGGAGGCGTGCTAGGGTTTTTTTTAGGGCTTTTCTTTTCTTTTTTGTGTTGTGCCGAGTGAAAGAGACAAGCGAGGAGGCAGCTGTGAGTTACCATGGAAGAAGATGAAGGTTGAGAGAGGCCAGTTTTGTTTGGGTGTCGTGTAAGTGAGAGAGAGATTGTTTTAAGGTATCTCTTATAGTATTGCATTAGGGTTAGGGTTATGCAATTGGGCTTTAGATGGGTGCGTATGGGCTTTAGATGGGTCCGGGGGTTTTGGGCCAAGATTAATGTTTAAAATAGGAATCGACTAAGCGAACTTGCGGCTAACAAACGAATTAAATTTGATGATGTATTAATTTTTGAATTTTCTCTTCCGACGTCTGTTTCCCGTGACTTCCGCAACTTATCGGGTAGTGCCTCCATACAAGGCTCATCATCGGGCTTCTATGCAAAAATACAGTGTCTACAGTCACACCCACTTTGATGGGACTTGTGCAGTGTGTGACAGTGACAATCCTATCAAATTGATGTATGCATTTTTACTTAACTGGCTTGCCAGCTGTTGCTTAACTTCCCTGTTATTCTGAGATGCTTTAAACTGAGTTGATGGTGGTGAGGTGTTTCGACCCCTGGTTCATTCCTGAACCGTTACTTTATGAGAGGTGGTCCATTCCGAACCGTTACTGTGAGGGGTGTTGGGTTTCTAGGTTAGTCCCAAGATCGATTTCAAGCAAGAAATTATGTCCGAATACAACAATGAAGAATGGCGGAATCACACTTACATTGATCAGATTTGGCGATGCGTTGAACACAAAAATCTTCAAGCTTTTTCCTCCAAGGTTCTCGGCAAAGCTCCTCCAATTTTTTGCTCCAAGTGTTCTCCAAGCTCCAAGCTTTAAGTGTGCATTCCATGCCCACGGGTGAGTTTCCCTATCACCTTCGTAAGACTCCGAATGTGTGCTAGCACCTTGGAAATTTTGCCCCAAAACTTCCTATGCTTCTCCTACATCTCACGGCATTTGCAGTGAAATTGAAGAAGAAAATTGGCCTAAGCCGAGAGAGAGAAGAGAGTAAGTGGAGAGAAAATGTGTTGTGTATTTTGTGTATTAGATTTCCAAAAGCTAATACCAATCTTTTGCTTTCAAAAAGTCAAGGCATTTAAGCCTACAACCACCTTCATCACTATTCACATCAAAAGTGACTTGTTGGCAGTCACTCAAAATGACTAGACATCACATCAATCAAAGTGACTAATGATTTGACGCTTGATATGACTTGTGGGCCGCACTTGAATTCGAAATGCGAGTGCGCCCGCAAACACTCCCGGGCTCGGGTTTGCTAATTCCGAATTAACGAATTTTCCGTTGCGACGTAATTAAATAATTATACCTAGCAAAATCATTATTCACGTCGCTAACAAATTAATTCTAAATTAACTCGTTTGCCCGAATTAAAATCTAATTTTAATTCCGCATCGTATAATATATCAAATATATTATTTATCGATTAATTCCAAATTAATCGTTCTCTCTCTTTAATTAATATTTTATCCCAGATAAAATATCTCCGTAATTAATCCCAGATAATTTTTCTCTATTATCTAATTAATCCCAGATTAATAAAGTGCGAGTCATACGTCATCGGTGAATCTTCGGGAAGCGACCCATGAGATCCCCGGATATGTTGGCAGTAAATCCGGTCGTCGGACTATCCGAACACGTACGTACCTAGTACTACATTTTTACCGATTTACAAGACATGGTTGGCTTCTAGCAAAGCACTGTGCCTACCCAATTCTCCAGAAATATTCTTATAGGAATATGTGATCTATATCAGGCGTAGTATACGTAGTATTGCGTATTACGATCCATTATCAGATGTCACGTGCAAGGCCTGGGGCTGGAATTGTGTCTGCCCCGTACGAAGCACATATCGGATCTCTGGTAACTAGTCTCTATAATCGGATAATCATGACCTAGTCATATTATCTCGATGAGTGCAGTACATAAGAGCACCAGTTCCGTATCCTAGGTGATCATCATCTCCATTATGGCTGGAGTGATACTTTTGTCCTGACATCACACCCAATACACTACGATTCTTAATATACCCAGAAGTGGCGTATACAGAACCTGTTAAAGCCCTGGATGACCAAAACCAAAGTATATTGATTGTCGCAAGTATTAGCGGTGCAAGTCTCAGGTTAAGACCAAATACACCTACCCTGATTCGGACTTCCATAGACACATAGTCATACTACCAATGGAATTCTGAGGGGTCTATCCAGAGCGCTGTTTTCCGTACCATCGGTAAACACAACCTCCTATTACACTTGCATGAGTATCATATACCCAAATATATGAGAACTATGCTGTTATGCTCCCGCAACGCGCACAAGTGTAATACTAGTCTTTTACGCATTATCGATGTCCAATCTCAATAATACTCTGACTGTGGATATTTAATGATTAAAAATTTATGGATTGATACTGTCTCATATCATCTCAATCCGGAACTAATCATATGGACCTTCTATCATTTATACATCTTGGTAATCTAATTACAAATGATAAAAGGGCAATTTCCTTTGTCACATAGTTAATTTGTACAACAACACCATGTTCTATACAAATAGTGATGCTATGTGTCATAATTGTCAAACAATCTCCCACTTGGCCTATAGTCCAATCACTCAAGTGTCCTACACTCGAACTATGTACGGTTCGCTCAAACTTCTGCTGAGAAAATGCTTTCGTCAGCGGATTTGCATGATTATCATCTTATGCAATTTATTCGATCATCACATCGCCACGATGTATGATCCGAACAAATCAGATGAATATTTGAAGTATATATCTGGATCGTTGATGAGACCATTAATTCTTTAGTATGTGATGTAGCCTAGCTCAGCTGCTAACAGAACTACTCCTAATCTGATTAGGATTATTATCGATCCAAAAGGCTTATATTGCTGCCTCAGCTGCAGCAATAATCCACTTGTGTTGTTTATTCGGTAACAGTATCTTGCTTGGAAGATTTCCAGCTCATTGTTCCGTTATTCAAACTGTATAGTACCTTTATCACGACTTATAGTCGTTTTTATCGATTTAGAAACTTGCAACGGGGATCTCAGTCACTTCAAGTTCTCTTTCTCCATAGTATAAGACAGCATCCTTAGTTCATCTAAGATACTAAAGGATGTTCTTAACATCAATCCAGTGACTATCACTTGGATTGGCCTGATTGTGACTCCATATGCTCAAAGCATATGAGACACCAGGTCACGTACATTTTTCAATATACGAGTTCTCAGAGAGTATTAACAACTTTAAATCTATCCCAGTAGATCTTTATTCCTAGAATAAAGGTTGTTTCTCCCAAGAATTCTACGGAGAATTTTCATGAAAGCCAATCTTTCACCGATTGTAATTATGGGAATATCATTTCCAAGAAATGACATATCATCATTATTTAGGACATTCATTATCAGTGCGCTCCCACTAACCTCCTTATATACATAAGAATCATATTCGTTTTTGAATTAAATCATATACCATTATGATTACATCAAAACGATAATTCCAAGAACGCAATGCTTGCTTCAATCCATAAATGGATCGAATAACCTGCAAACCTTGTTTGCTTGTTTTGGTACGACAAAACCGTCAGGATGTTATAAACATCCTCCAAAAGGTTTCCGTTAAGGAAAGCGATTTTGACATTCAGCTGCCATATTTCATAAATAAAACATGCAGCATCAGTAAGCATTATCCAAATGGATTTAACAATGGCAACAGGTAAAAGGTTTCGTCGTAATCGACACAATGTTCATAACGATACCTTTTCGCTACAATCCTAGCTTAGTACGTTGGTATGTTGCCTTCCATGTATGTCTTCCTTGAAGACTTATATAGTGCCAATAGGCACAATGCCTTTCGGTACAACAACTAGTATCCAAACTTGGTTGGTATACATGGAATCCATTTCGGACTTCATGGCACTTTGCCATAATAGGGAGTCGATACATTGTATCACTTCCTCATACGTAGTCAGTTCGTATTCCTCAATAAGATTGACATCTTTATGAGGTGAGATCAGAAACCCATACCCCAGGTTGTTTTCTGACTCTCTCCGACTTACGCGGTTCTTGTGTATTCGAAGATTATTGGTATAGTTTCATCCTTGATGAACTGTTTGTGTTCCATTAAGGAATCGATGCCTGGAACAGTATTACTCCGATTTGCATCGAGTTTTACTTTCCTCCCACTTACCACTGCATATAGGTATTCCTTTTAGGAAAACCGCATGGCGAGCAACAATTACATTTTTCTCTAGTGAGTTGTATAAGTACTATACTTAGGTTTCCCTAGGATAACCCACAACTTAGGCACTTATCCGATTTGGGTTCTAGTTTGGTATCATCCAAACATATGCCCAGCATTCCCAAATCTTCAGGAATGAGAAACCCGATTTCTTTCCTGTTCATATCTAATATGAAGTCTGTCAAACAGATTTTTATGGAACCTTATTCAAAATAATTTTTGCACTGATTAAAGCTTATCCCTTGAAGGAAATGGTAGCTCAGAGTGACTCATGATTAACCTTATCATGTCCAACAAAATTCGGTTTCTCTGTTTGGACACACCGTCAATTGACGTGTTCCGAGAGGAGTCCTCATTGAAAGAATACTATACTCTTTCAAGTATATGAGAAACTTATTGCTTAAGTATTTTCATCATGGTCTAACCGTGATGGTTTAATACTTTAGCCGATCTGTTTGTCTACTTCGTGTCGAAACTCTTTGAATTAATCAAAAGTTTTCGATTCGTGTTTTAAAAGAAACACATAACCATAACGTGATGCCACATCCGTAAAGGTCATGAAACATTCATATCCACCTCTAGCCTAGCTAGATATGAGCCCACTTATGTCACTATGAACGAGGACTAACAGATTGGCGGCACTTGCATTTTTACCAAGTAAAAGGCACTTTAGGCACTTTGCCTAATAAACTAGATTTGTAGACATTATTTGAATAGAATCAAATCCGTCCTAGTATCCACTCTTCGAAAGTGTATATATACGAGTCTTGTTTAATTGTGTCCCAGACAACAATGCCATAAATAAGTCTCAACTGATTAATTCAGTTTGAGCTATTTTTTTGTCATGTCATATGTTCGAGATTCATTTATATTCAATATAAATACTGTTATTCACATCTAATGTGTTTATCTCAATATCATCTTTATAAAATAAAACACTTTAGTGTTCTAGAATATAAAGGTATATCCGCAACGGATTATACTCTGATATAGAGATAATGTTTCTAGTCAAACTAGTTACATTCTAACAGTTTCCTAATTTAAGTACATACCCGAAGGGTAGTTCCTAAACTTAGGTTTCTACGGTTAAAACAGCGACTCTCGTCCCGTTTCCAATTCGCAGATCAATCTCAACTGAAGTCAGTATCCTGCTTGTCAACAGATTCTGCACATCAGTACATATTTATCTACCACACTCAATATCTAAAATCCAATTTTAATACTAGTAGCGAACATGTTTATGACAAAAATATTTGAAGTCGGAGCCTTGCCCGTCTTCTCTTCCTTCATGTCTGCCTTGTCCATACAGCAGTCACGCTTTAGTGACCCCGTTTGCCACAGTTTAGGCAGACATCTTGGGATATGTCTTTTCCTTCCAAGAAGATTATAATGATTTTTCCTTTGCCCTTTTTCCACACCCCAGAAGCCTTTGGCCAAGCCTTGGCCTTCCGGAATGTCGAAGTAAGGTGCGCCTTGTGCTTCTTGCCTTATTGCAAACTCTGGCTTTGACTCCTTGAGTATAGCCATTAACTCTCCAAGAGTTTTCTATTGCAATTAGTTCTTCTAAGATCTAAGGATAGATCTATGAAGATCCTTCAATTTCATTATCATACTATAAGGATCTAATCCTTAGGTCTGACTAAGAAATTAAGGAGTCTTTGCGGCAAGCATAACGGATTAAGTACTAAAGTTATCATCACATGAATATTCCAAATATCATGTTCTACTATTTTCTCAACTCCGGGCTTAGGCTCGAGACGTCACTATATCAAATAAAGTAACTTCTCGGTTCCCAGGACTATCCTGAGATTTTATTCCCAATTTGAAAATTAAAGTCGTTTAAATACATTTTTCACCCAGGATTATGTTTTAAACACTAATCTTTCAATTATCTTGATTCTAATAGTCCAACTATTCAATCAACGATTTTAAGTACTATTTAATATAATGATTACTATAGTCCAACTATATAATAAACTATAATTAAATTGGTTAAATGTAAATATATTGATTACTATAATCCAATTATATAATCAACTATAATTGAATTAGTTTGAATACAGTCCAACTGTTTAATTTAAAACAACAATTAAATATTAGTCCAACTAATATATTAATTTATTGACAAAAAATTTGTAATGAGCGCGTATGGCAAGTAACTAAAGGATATTGCAAATTTAATACTTGCCTCCCACTATTTTTCGGCGAGCCTCTAACCCTCTGTTGAGTACTCGGGAAACCTTGTTTCCTAGTGGGCTAGGATCCCGTTAAATAACACACAATCTTGACTTTGGCCAACAAATTGTATGATAATTAACTAGGTAGATCTCTAAGATCAATTGGATCCCATCCAATTCCTAGATCCAGTAGGTGGACATCCAAGTCCGAAACATATATCTTATATATGCCAATATATCCAATATATTCCCTAACCTTTTTCCTCTAAATCAACTAAGCCTTGGCTTTGGCAGAACAAACTTAGCGATCCCAGTTAAGCGGAACCCATTGACTATGGAAAGCTTCGTAATCGATGTCGATGGACAAGAAGTGATCTTGACTTTGGCCAACAAATCACAACTTGGACAAGACACCGATATGGAACAAAGCCTTCATGATTCAAACACATCCGCGACGGACAAAGGTCTTGACTTTGGCCAACAAACCAGTGACAGTCTTGGATCTTGAGTAAGAATCACTCAATGGAAGGAAAAACGCTTAATATATTGTGAGGGTTTTTCGTGTAATTGGCAACCAATTAATTATCTTTGTTAGGTCTCATCATCATACACCCTTAAACATGCATTCTAAACACATAATAAGGCGTGTAAGTAAATAAATATAATAATGATATGCGGATGGATATTTAAACACATTATTCCTAGAACAAATCTCTCTCTTTCCTCTCTCCCGCTTGCACAAATATTACTTCTACCCAATTACATAACACTTCTAAAGAAACCTCATTTACATTGAGGGGAATAGGTGAGAAGAGAAATACACAGAGTCAAGAGGTAATAGGCTGGACACGCAGGTCCAATTAATAAATTCTAAATTTATTACAACAATTTCCAAAATTACCCTCACCCATCTAATATCCATCTGATATACATTATTCATACATCGCATCCATGTATTCACACAAGCATGTTATCAATCAATCTAATCCAATTAATTAATCTGATAATTAATGACCATCCAATGTTCAAACAACGATTTGATTTTGCGCGAGTCTAACTCATTTTGCGAATAAGTACTCAAAGTATGAATTCTTGAATTATATTAAACTACAACATTAAATCCAATTTAATTTGCATTTAATACTAGTTCTATATTTAATTCTAAATTAAATAATTACACTTTATTAATGTACCTTTACGACTTAGATTCTAAATCTAATCGTTACGGGTCTCAAAGCCCAATTAACATCCAATGTCAATTTAATTAAATTCCAATGGACTTTTAATTAATTTCATAAGGCATGAACTTTTGGTCAATATGGGTCAAACCCAAATACCAAAGCCCATTTAAGGAATCACCCTTATTTGCCAAGAAATCAATTTAGGCCCATTAGGCCCAATTAAAATTAAAGGTCCATTAAGTCATATTTAGACTTTATGGATATGGTTTTGGGCCCAATTGGATCCAACCAATTAGCCTAAACCAAACTTGGCCCAACCAAGCCCATTAAGCCCAATTCCAAATTTGGCCCAATTAATTAAATTACCAAAATTCCAAATTTCATAATTTAATTAACCTAAATGTATAGCTATAATTAATTAACCAAATTAACATTTCCAAAACATCAATTTATACAATTAATTATGCTCATTATCATCAACACATGTCCAACACATTTGAATAAAAAAATCACATTATTTTACATGCTTCAAGTCCACGGTAATTAGGGATTATTTGTCCAATTCAAAATTAAATCCAATTAAATCTCAAATCAACATTTCCCAATGTTTTCCAACTCATCCAATGATCAAAAACACAAAAATCACCATGACTTTTAGGGCATTATGATTCGGCCAAGCCAACCAATTTGGGGAAAATTGATCCAATCAATATTTCATGAAATTGATCATATACAACTTCAATACATCATCATTCAAGCATACTCCATCAATCAATTTTATCAAATCATGCTCAAATTGATTTTGCCCAATTTTTACCCTAATCAAATTTCATGCTCAAAATGGCTCTGATACCATTGTTGGGTTTCTAGGTTAGTCCCAAGATCGATTTCAAGCAAGAAATTATGTGCGAATACAACAATGAAGAATGGCGGAATCATACTTACATTGATCGGATTTGGCGATGTGTTGAACACAAAAATCTTCAAGCTTTTTCCTCCAAGGTTCTCGGCAAAGCTCCTCCAATTTTGTGCTCCAAGTGTTCTCCAAGCTCCAAGCTTTAAGTGTGCATTCCATGCCCACGGGTGAGTTTCCCTATCACCTTCGCAAGACTCCGAATGTGTGCTAGCACCTTGGAAACTTTGCCGCAAAACTTCCTATGCTTCTCCTACATCTCCCGGCATTTGCAGTGAAAATGAAGAAGAAAATTGACCTAAGCCGATAGAGAGAAGAAAGTAAGTGGAGAGAAAATGTGTTGTGTATTTTGTGTATTAGATTTCCAAAAGCTAATACCAATCTTTTGCTTTCAAAAAGTCAAGGCATTTAAGCCTACAACCACCTCTATCACTATTCACATCAAAAGTGACATGTTGTCAATCACTCAAAGTGACTAGACATCACATCAATCAAAGTGACTAATGATTTGACGCTTGATGTGACTTGTGGGCCGCACTTGAATTCAAAATGCGAGTGTGCCCGCAAACACTCCCGGGCTCGGGTTTGCTAATTCTGAATTAATGAATTTTCTGTTGCGACGTAATTAAATAATTATGCCTAGCAAAATCACTATTCACATCGCTAATGAATTAATTCTAAATTAACTCGTTTGCCCGAATTAAAATCTAATTTTAGTTCCGCGTCGAAATCCAATTTCGTATAATATATCGAATATATTATTTATCGATTAATTCCAAATTAATCGTTCTCTCTCTTTAATTAATATTTTATCCCAGATAAAATATCTCCGTAATTAATCCCAGATTAATTTTCTCTCTTATCTAATTAATTCCAGATTAATAAAGTGCGAGTCATACGTCATCGGTGAATCTTCGGGAAGCGACCCATGAGATCCCCGGATATGTTGGCAGTAAATCTGGTCGTCGGACTATCCGAACACGTACGTACCTAGTACTACGTTTTTACCGATTTACAAGACATGGTTGGCTTCTAGCAAAGCACCGTGCCTACCCAATTCTCCAGAAATATTCTTATATGTGATCTATATCAGGCGTAGTATACGTAGTATTGTGTATTACGATCCAGTATCGGATGTCACGTACAAGGCCTGGGGCTGGAATTGTGTCTGCCCCGTACGAAGCACATATCAGATCTCTAGTAACTAGTCTCTATAATCGGATAATCATGACCTAGTCATATTATCCCGATGACTGCAGTACATAAGAGAACTAGTTTCGTATCCTACGTGATCATCATGTCCATTATGACTGGAGTGATACTTCCGTCTTGACATCACACCCATTACACTACGATTCTCAATATACCCAGAAGAGGCGTACACATAACCTGTTAAAGCCCTGGACGACCAAAACCAAAGTATATTAATTGTCGCAAGTATTAGCGGTGCAAGTCTCAGGTTAAGACCAAATACACCTACCCTGATTCGGACTTCCATAGACACATAGTCATACTACCAATGGAATTCTGAGGGGTCTATCCAGAGCGAAGCTGTTTCCGTACCATCGGTAAACACAACCTCCTATTACACTTGCATGAGTATCATATACCCAAATATATGAGAACTATGTCGTTATGCTCCCACAACGCGCATAAGTGTAATACTAGTCTTTTACGTATTATCGATGTCCAATCTCGATAATACTCTGACTAGGGATATTTAATGATTAAACCTTTATGGATTGATACTGTCTCATATCATCTCTATCCGGAACTAATCATATGGACCTTATATCATTTATACATCTTGGTAATCTAATTACAAATGATAAAATGGTAATTTCCTTTGTCACATAGTTAATTTGTACAACAACACCATGTTCTATACAAATAGTGATGTTATGGGTCATAATTGTCCAAGAAGGGGGTCCATTCCCAAACCGTTACTGTGAGAGGTGGTCCATTCCCGAACCGTTACTGTGAGGTGGTCCATTCTCGAACCGTTACTGTGAGAGGTGGTCCATTCCCGAACCGTTACTGTGAGGTGGTCCATTCCCAAACCGTTACTGTGAGAGGTGGTCCATTCTTGAACCGTTACTGTGAGGTGGTCTATTCCCGAACTGTTACTGTATGTGATGGTTCATTCTTGAACCGTGCTCCATTCTCGGAGCGACATTCCCTGCTTGCTCGTCCTTATTCCCGAGGTCATGTTCCATTCCCGGAGTGCCATTCCTGGCTTGCTTGTCCTCATTCCCGAGGTTATGTCCCATTCCTGGAGTGCCATTCCTGGCTTCTCATCCTCATTCCCGAGGTTATGTTCCATTCCCGGAGTGCCATTCCTGGCTTGCTCGTCCTTATTCCCGTGGTCATGTTCCATTCCCGGAGTGCCATTCCTGGCTTGCTTGTCCTCATTCCCGAGGTTATGCCCCATTCCTGGAGTGCCATTGCCGGCTTGCTCATCCTCATTCCCGAGGTTATGCCCCATTCCCGGCTTGCTAGTCCTCATTCCCGAGGTTATGCCCCATTCCCGGAGCGCCATTCCCGGCTTGCTCATCCTCATTCTCGAGGTTATGCCCCATTCCCGGAGCGCCATTCCCGGCTTGCTCGTCCTCATTCCCGAGGAGTTGCTGATGTGACAGTGAAAGTCCATTCCCGAACCGTTACTTGAGAGGTGGTCCATTCCCGAACCGTTACTGTTAGATGGTCCATTCCCGAATCGTTACTTTGAGAGATGGTCCATTCCCGAACCATTACTGTGAGATGGTCCATTCTCGAACTGTTACTGTGAGAGGTGGTCCATTCCGGAACCGTTACTGATGGGAGGTGGTTCATTCTTGAACCGTTACTGATGTGAGATGCCTCCCAAACTAAGTTGATAGCGTGGGCCTCGACCCTGGGATTCATTCCCAAAACTGTTGATAATATGGGCCTCGACCCTGGGATTCATTCCCGAAACTGCTGATAATGTGGGCCTCGACCCTGGGATTCATTCCCGAAACTACTGATAATGTGGGCCTCGACCCTGGGATTCATTCCCGATGCTGCTGATAATGTGGGCCTCAACCCTGGGATTCATTCCCAAAACTGCTGATAGTGTGGGCCCCGACCCTGGGATTCATTCCCGAAACTACTAACAATGTGGGCCTCGACCCTTGGATTCATACATGAAATTACTGATAATGTGGGCCTCAACCCTGGGATTCATTCCCAAAACTGCTGATAATGTGGGCCTCGACCCTGGGATTCATTCCCGAAACTGCTGATAATGTGGGCCTCGACCCTGAGATTCATTCCCGAAACTGCTTGTCTTTTCCGCATTTTTCTTTTCTTCAAAACCTACGAACAAAAACAAAACAAAAAAATTACGTGCATGTGACGTGTATGCATGTATGCACGAATGTATTTCCTATTCTGATGGGTTAGGCCTTCCTTGTGTTCTTTGGTGCCATTTGCCTACAAATGTCTTCGGTCGCCCCCTGGGCCTGCTTACAATTTCCTTTTGCCAGTTCTTTTCTGGTGATTGGTTAGTTCTCTTTGATCCCTGTAGACACTGTATTTTTGCATGAAGCCCGATGATGAGCCTCGTATGGAGGCACTACCCGATAAGTTGCGGAAGTTGTGGGAAACAAACATCGGAAGGGAAAATTTAAAAATTAATACATTATCAAATTTAATTCGCTTGCTTGGTCTCGGGTTCGCTCGATAGATCCTTGTTTTTAACTGTTAGCCTCGGCCCAAAACCCCGCAACCTGTAAAAGCCCACATGCCTCACACACCCCTCGCAACCCACGCCCAAGGCCCACCAAAGCCCAATCCAAATAATTAAAACATTTAAAACACATGTCACAAATTAAATCAAATCCCCCTTCCTAAATTAAATAAATCCCCTCTTCCTAAATTAAATAAATCCCCTTCCTAAGTTAAATAAATCACATTCTAAATTAAAAATATTTTGAAATCAATCTCCACCAAAATTACACAAATTTATTTCCCTAAATGATTTAATTAAATATATCCCTTTTAATGCATGATCTTGTTTCCTTATTTTAAAATCCCATGCATGGAAAACCCTAGCACACAAGTATAAAAACATGACTAAACCAAACCCTAGGACTCTCTCTCACTCACGGCCCTCTCTCATCTCTCTCACTTTGTAACCAAAAACCAGACGCCCATTCCCATCTCACTCCTCTCACCTCTCTCTTCTCTCACACAATCCCACTGCCACAAAATAAGACCCCACCAGCCGAGACACCAAGGGATAAAAACAACAAAAACCTAAGTCACTTCTCTATCAACCACTCACGCAGGCCCCACTGACGCCCTTCAACAACACACCATTCAATCCACTCACGAAAACCCACCACAAACCAACTATTTCACTTGTGAATCACACAAAACCCTAACTCACGCCATTCATAGACCACCCTCAAACACACATGTCCCACTGACCAAACCGAAGCCACGCTCAAAAGACACCCCACATAGCAAACACACATCTCCCACAAACTACCACAACGCACGTCACCAAGCTTGGCCATCAACAAAGCAAACAGCACCGACCATCAACCCCACCCCTTGGCACCGAACGAAATAAAAACATACACCCAGCCGATCAAAACAAAACAAAAAATCAGCCCCCTAAAATCACACCAAAAATAGCCCAATAATTGACCCAAAACAGTAAGGAAAAACAATAGAAAAATAGCGGAAACGACAGTCTAAAACAACGTCGCCCACTTTTGTACCTCAGGTCTCCCCAATCAAGGGTTCGAGCGACCAAGTGAGCGCACCTTTTTTATAACCTAATGTACGTGCCAACGAGTGATGATATCATATAATGATCCGCCACTTCGAGCGAAAATGACTTCACAATACATTATGCCATCAAGGTAAGAAATGGTATGCAAAAAAAATATATGAGACAAGGTTAACTAAAGCAAAAATCACAAACATTACAAGACATTATTTCAGGGCCGATTCTCTATCCCCAGTGGAGTCGCCAGACTGTCGACATGGGCACAGAGGTACGGCGATGCTGTCCGGGCTCATGGCCCGTTGGGAGTACGGAGTAGCCCGCGGGGGACTAAACCTGAGAATAAATGGAGTCGCCACCAGTGTGAACTGGGAAATGATTTAAGGCCGCACTCACCCCTCATAAGGGAATACCTCAAACCGTTGGGTTCAGAATGATCCCTTACTTATGCCAATTGTAATGAAAGGATTTATGCAATAATATAACCAAGTCTTATGCAGCACATGCAAAATAATTCAAATGACATACAAGTTTGCACACCATAAACATAAATGTAAGTGAAAACAAATGCATAATTCTAAAAACATGTTAATCAGAGAAGTGCGGCAATGACAATAGAAACGTTAACATTAATGGTAGATAATTAAGCACATGATACAGAAAAGAACTGTTGGGGTTGGTGCTCAGAGCGCCAATCCGGACCGTATTTATGTCTGATTCATGAATACGAACATCCTCTTATTCCATAATATTACTTATTTATGGTTGCACCTCTTGTTCTTATATACGTATTCGATCTGATTACGATTAGATTGAAACTAAATGTGGTTTAGTGATATGTATATATTAGACAAAGGCCCGATAATATATAATGCAGTACACAGTTACAAAGTTAGTTTGTAATTGACATTGGGAAGTGTCACTACTATATGAATATTATCAAACATAGTTCCTGGTCAGGATTTGCTAACACGGGTCGGTTAGTCAAATCCGTTGAGACCAGTACATGTCGTATATCGAGACTTGGTCCGATGGTTTATCCCAATGAACCATGAGTCTATGGAGACTCGTATAGACGTGTAGGTGTTTATAGTGGATAAACACTGAACGGTTCACCGAAGATTCTTAATGGATGGTACACCAACGTCAATAAGAATCTTCTCGGGTTGAGTAGCATAGTGGTCCTTCGACTTGAGACACCACTGTGGATGTATGAGACATCCTCCACACTTAGATGGCAGTCACGTCACCGATCTATTTAGATCTGACCTCCGCCTGTTCGTTGGGTGTGGATCGATCCTCAGGATATCCTGTGTGTGTCAAGATAGGATCCGTCAGTTCTGTGTACAGAGCATAGGTAGTCCATATATATTTAGCAGTCTTTTAAATCTGTGGCCACAGTATACATCGGAAGTAAGTTCCGAGTGTTATTTAGAGATTGCTAATGAATACGTCGACGGGATAATACCTATAGAGATTTGACGTTTACATCTATATCTCTGGTATTATCCGGATACCTGTGACGGAGAGATTATACGTATGCAATGACCTCGACCTGTATGATTCAGCTAGTTTATCTGTGATCGTCATAATCTACGGGTGGATAGATTATGCACATGAAATTGGATTTCGTGACGGATATACCTGAATCTAGAGAGTCTCAATAATGAAACATACTCGTAGAGCACTAGAGCAACATTTATAAATAATGTTGATTATTTATAAATCGTTTAATCGTTAAACGAAAAATACATGCGAACGGGCCGAACCGTCATTTCCTAATTAATGTGTATTTGTATTTAATATATGATATTATTAAATACACATTAATAAATAGTCAAATAAAGGTATTTGACATATATCATCAATATATGTATTTGAGATATTTAAAGTAAATATAATACATATATTTGATATATTTGTATTTAATTAATTATTTAATTATTTAATTGTTAAATGATTAATATAATTAAAATATAAATATATCACCAAATGATAAAGTTAGGAAATGATTATAAGTTGCAATTGTTGACTTATACATTAAAGGAAAAGGTTGTCAAATTGATTTTGACTTCTTAAGATATTTGTTCAAAATTGTTTGAAAAATGAAAATCTTTTTCCTTTATTTTTCATTAAATTCGGCCATAACACTTAAATATAAGAGTTATATTTTTCTTAGTCGCATTTGTTGACTTAATTAAATATCTAATAAAGTGTTATTGGATATTTATGCAAGTTGACCAAATGTAAAGTGAAATGAAATTGAAATTGCAAAAACTTGTATTTGGCTAGGTAATTTCGGCCAAGGCAAATGTTGTCTAAGTATATATTGTTTTTTATTCATTTCATTTCATTCTTAACCTAATACACTTTAAAAGAAAACTCCATTAATGGAAACCAAAGAAAGCTTGTGAGAAAGAAAGAAGAAACCAAAGAAAGCTTGGATTTTAGAAAGTTTTTCCAACTTGCTATTAGAAAGGAAAATGTTCCTTAGGATCTAGTCTTTAACATATGATGTTCTTAGGTTATTTCTTTCTTTATTCTTTGTGTTTTTGATGATGGAAGTTTTGGTGAAAGTGTTGAGCATGTGTGATGAAGGAAGATTGTGACTATTGTAGTTATAAGCTTTCTTTTAAGGTTTTGGAAACCTTGTTGCTAATCTAGAGTTGTTGACCCACTCTTAGATGACCTAGATTTGATCTTGAGTTGTTTCATTGTGTTGAGACTTTGATTGGATGGAAGAAACATGATTGAAGTATTGGATTTAACCAATTTGGTCTAATTTGTCCAATTTGAAGAAATTGAAAAATTAGGGTTCATGACCAATTCCAAATTTGGGGCTTTTCATATATGTTGTGTATTTGGATTTTTATATGATTCATATAAGGTTTCATGTTCATTGGATTACATCTTGATGTGTTTTGATGCATGAAATGACAAAGTGCACACTTTGGCACCAAGGAGGTGCATTCGGCCAAGAGTTGAATTTTTGGGGTTTTGGTTGCTTTTGGTGTTTTGATGTTTTGAACATGCTAAGTTCATCTTAGAAATGATTTAGAATCATTCAAAATTGATTTGATCAATTTCAGACTAAAATGGACAAAAATGCCAAGTAAGGATAATTTGGTAAATTCACTTAAATATGATTTATTGAATTTTATTTCATAAATTTGATTATTGGAATATTAAATAAATATTTTTATTTAATTAATCCGAGAAAAAGTTTTGAAATCGGAAAATTTGATTTTCCACCGCTTCCGCTGCGTTACCGGATTTAGCCCCTAAAAACCCCTACAAAATGGTATCAGAGCGAGTCTGATTCTAGGCCTCCATAAATGATTAGCTTATTTTATTCAATGTTTAATCATGTTTTCTTAACTTTATACATGCATGTTATAATCTAATTTGATTAGATTTAGGGTGTATGACACTTAATGGAATATCCCCGTTTAATAAGGTTTTAAAGTAACTACTATTTGGAATACTTGTTCCTTGGTCCGTCTTGTCAATACGGTTTATAAATATCTTTTCGTTGACTACATCCGAGATCGTGCCTCTGCTGTGAGGGTGTAGCTGATAGAAATTTATTTATGCCGAATGTATATTAGATACAAGATAAATTCAAGCGAAAGCGGAATCCTGAACGTGCCCTAGCTGTCGAGGTTACGCAAGTAACTTGAGTTTATCATTGACAAGTTTAACCTTGGTACGTCTCCTTGTGGGCTTGCCTTCGCAGCGACAACGAGAAACGGCCAGGACCAGAACCTTGAAGTCACTAGTTAGTGATTGACAATTAGTTGTCTACCTGTGAATATACGTCGGCGAGACCGTGCCTCTGATGTGAGTCGAAATATATTCATGGGGTCCTCTTCCCATTATGGAATTCGATTTAATTATTGAATTCTAGTCTTTCCGTTGGGGATTACGGCATTACGTAAAAATAGTGGGAAGCATTGGTAAGTTTAAAATATTCCATAACTTAGGCAGTGTATGTTATTATGGAAATTGCCGCTTGTTTGTTTCCTTATTCTATTGTTTATATAGAATTAAACTCTTATTTACTGCACACATATTTTGATATGTTATCTGACTTGACTCTTGGTTGCAGTTATTCTAGAATAGGTTATAGATACTACTAGACTAGGATATTATTAGATTGGTCTAAACCATCGGAAACTATTGTTCCGATTTTCTTCAAAAATAAAGATGGTTAGTGACTTAGTCTCTAAGTCATGATAGATAATCTAGATAGATATCCCTTTAGGATATAATACTTTAGAGATAATAGTTTCTTATGCAGTAAGAATTGACTTGAATTAGTTCATGTCTCGAGATTCTTGACTGGCATTTAGAAAGCCCCATTAGGTATTTGTTTATCTCGTAATGACGTTTCTTAGCTTTAATTACCTTTAGAGGCAATGTGTCCGACACGATTTGCTAATCAATTATTTACAATTGTTGTGAATAGTTGAATGCAAATAGTAAAGCTAAAGAAAGGAGATGTGTATAGTTATGTATAGAAAATATCGATTTTCACAATACTACAACTATAGGTATTGGATACCAGATCTCCCATCTAGTTATTTAAAAATATTAGTTAACGATTGTTTTGATATTTGATATCGGAACTTGCGACTATTGGATAGTTATTTGTTTTTATAAACAATTGTTATATATTTTAAATATGACTAGTAGTGTCATTGACTTAGAGATAAACATTAAAAATAAAAAATAAAAAATTATTCGGTAAAAGTAAATAATTTAGAACGGTGCTTTATGAGTTTAATCACTTAAGCATTGGATGCTTATTCCGTATGGTAAAGGATGGTTTGATACTAGATCACACCACACATCCTTATCCATTTAATGAATATTGTATTCAGGAAAGTGATTAAGATCTCATTTAACCAATGATTGGCATTGGACCACCAAATTTATTTAACTGATACATTGGATGTATGTAGTTTTATAAATAATAATTGCTTAAGGTAGTTTTCTTTATTTCGTAACTTAGTTGATGAATTGTCATAACTTAGTTACGTGTTTCTAAAGGAACACATATTGAAAGTCTTGAAAGTATCAAGAACTTTCAATCTGTTCTGATGAAACGTAGATTGAACATTTTTGACTTGTTCAAATATATTCAATCTAAAGTATTTTGAAAACTTGATCCTTAAAATTCATTACATGTCTTTGAACTGTTCAAAGATCTTTGATACGATCAAACATTTGAATTTAAAGCAATTAGTTCTAAGGTTATTCAGTGAATATGATTAATATTCAATATTATTCTTCCACGATTCCATCTTGATGGAATTGAGTAGTGGGAGCAATCGAATCTTATATGATTTGATTCGTCTGATATTGAATGTTACCGAATTAGTTTCAATACTCTTGGGGTTATGCTCCAGTAAAACTAATTCATCTCTTTAATTAATGTTCCATTAATTTCTACAGTTACATATATGATATGTATATGTAGAAAATCCAAATCTTGAAAAGTTTAAGATTTGAATGTTTCTTTTATATAATAGTTATATAATGGAAATTACTTACACCTCGGAGGTATAAGTAAAAGTTTATCGTTTATTCTGTTTAATAGAATATTGTATTCTATTTAATAAAATATCTTTCCTACGATTCTAAGTAATAAAATCGTTTTATTACTTGGTGTGTAACATCAGATGTTAACTATTGTAGAAAAGACTTGACTTATTGAAGTCAAATGTGAGAATGATAAATTATAAATGGAACTACGTAATTAATAAGATGAAACACCCTTATACATCTTCCGTACAAGTCCAATAGGATAACAGAATCATTCACGAGTATTTGATACTTAATGGTTCCGTTTTTTTCTTACTGAAGAAAAATTATCCTATAACTTATAATGGAAGCGATATTTGATATCGATTCTGGAAGTTCACCATTGAACCATAGATCCAAGATTGTTCATAGCTTACTACGATCAAGTTTTGAACTTGATTAAGCTTTCATTATGAATTAGTTCATGAAATGTGCTAATTATTTGCGCAGCGAAGCATTGTGAGCTTATTAAAGGTTTGACCTTTACAGTATGACAGTGAGAAAAGTTATACTCAGCAATCTATTGTAGATTCTGAGAAAACTTATCTCTAGTCACACTAAATGAACAATTAAAGATATATTGGTTAATGTTGATAATAAACTGTATATTTTAGGTAAAGAATGCAAAGTGGGGTTTTTGGATGACTTATTCAGATAAGAGATCAGTTGTGATTTCCTTATTTGAAGAGTTCATCTGAAATGGCCCTAGAGTTTGTGTTCTGCTGAGATCGCAGTTTAGTGTGCTAGCTTACAGAGCCTATTGTAGACTCGGATAAGTCTTCCAGAAATATGTGTTCTCTATTTTTGGTATCGTCAGATTGTCTGATCTTGTCAAAGTATATAGAATACATATGTGATAAAAGGGTTAGTGGGAGCGTACAAATTACTTTCTAGTTTTATATATCCTAACAACATTATCATTATTATAGTAATAATGAGATGTTTGTTAGGTAAAAGATTTACCTAAGTCTTATTTACTCCGTGAAAGCAGTGGGAGTAGTCTCTGTTATATTTGATATAAAGTTTTATATATGATATGAAACTTGGAGACTTGTGAGATACCCATATTAGTCATACATTAGATATGATCTAATGAAGGACATAACAAGGCTATCTGTATGACAGTTAGTATAACTGTTCGACAGTTATTGTATGTCTTATACATAGTATTCATCTTTCGTAAATGATGATTCCTTTTCCGAAAGAGATATTGATTAGAATGTCTAAACAATATTATGTATCATTTGATGATGACATAATGAATACTTTATTATATGCGATTATCGATGTCGATTTATTCGTAATTGTTACGAGTTATTTTGACATCTTATAGACCATATGATGGATCTTGAAACACGTTCTTTGTGATCTTTGAGATATTAAGAACGAGTTTCTAATTCATGGAGAATACAGTCTGCAACCATTAGGTTCATATTAGTTTTGAGACTATTATGACGTTAGACAGTCTACGTCATAAAGAGTCAGAAAAGATGCAGTGGGAGTGTCACGAAGGATTCTACTTTTATAGTGGAATTAAATGCAACTTATAAAGTATTGACTTATGAAGTTGCATAGTGACCTTATAAAATAGAAGTTTTGAATTGTTATTGTGCTTGCGGTTGTCTTTATAGTATTTTGGATTTGATCCTTAAATACTTGGACAACTCAGTAGTTGTAGAACAATATTGATGTAGCATCAGAATCATATTAATGTATAATCTAGATTCTACAAAATATGAATGATGCTGACTATGGGAAATGATGGAGTTTGTTTGACAAACTCAATATGTCATAGCGGACTTGTTTTTGTTGCCTACCTCTTAAGTACTGGGTGACTTTTGAGGGCCATGTGCATACGATGCACATGAGATGAGTATATGATACCGTGGATTGGCACTAGAGCCAAGTGGGAGAAATTGTTGGGGTTGGTGCTCAGAGCGCCAATCCGGACCGTATTTATGTCTGATTCATGAATACGAACATCCTCTTATTCCATAATATTACTTATTTATGGTTGCACCTCTTGTTCTTATATACGTATTCGATCTGATTACGATTAGATTGAAACTAAATGTGGTTTAGTGATATGTATATATTAGACAAAGGCCCGATAATATATAATGCAGTACACAGTTACAAAGTTAGTTTGTAATTGACATTGGGAAGTGTCACTGCTATATGAATATTATCAAACATAGTTCCTGGTCAAGATTTGCTAACACGGGTCGGTTAGTCAAATTCGTTGATACCAGTACATGTCGTATATCGAGACTTGGTCCGATGGTTTATCCCAATGAACCATGAGTCTATGGAGACTCGTATACACGTGTAGGTGTTTATAGTGGATAAACACTGAACGACTCACCGAAGATTCTTAATGGATGGTACACCAACGTCAATAAGAATCTTCTCGGGTTGAGTAGCATAGTGGTCCTTCGACTTGAGACACCACTGTGGATGTATGAGACATCCTCCACACTTAGATGGCAGTCACGTCACCGATCTATTTAGATCAGACCTCCGCCTGTTCGTTGGGTGTGGATCGATCCTCAGGATATCCTGGTGTGTCAAGATAGGATCCGTCAGTTCTGTGTACAGAGCATAGGTAGTCCATATATATTTAGCAGTCTTTTAAATCTGTGGCCACAGTATACATCGGAAGTAAGTTCCGAGTGTTATTTAGAGATTGCTAATGAATACGTCGACGGGATAATACCTATAGAGATTTGATGTTTACATCTATATCTCTGGTATTATCCGGATACCTGTGACAGAGAGATTATACGTATGCAATGACCTCGACCTGTATGATTCAGCTAGTTTATCCGTGATCGTCATAATCTACGGGTGGATAGATTATGCACATGAAATTGGATTTCGTGACGGATATACCTGAATCTAGAGAGTCTCAATAATGAAACATACTCGTAGAGCACTAGAGCAACATTTATAAATAATGTTGATTATTTATAAATCGTTTAATCGTTAAACGAAAAATACATGCGAACGGGCCGAACCGTCATTTCCTAATTAATGTGTATTTGTATTTAATATATGATATTATTAA
This sequence comes from Zanthoxylum bungeanum, assembly GCA_019454045.1. Taxonomy (NCBI): domain Eukaryota; kingdom Viridiplantae; phylum Streptophyta; class Magnoliopsida; order Sapindales; family Rutaceae; genus Zanthoxylum; species Zanthoxylum bungeanum. The sequence continues at coordinate 362,719 of SKCR01026569.1, forward strand.
ATACACATTAATAAATAGTCAAATAAAGGTATTTGACATATATCATCAATATATGTATTTGAGATATTAAAGTAAATATAATACATATATTTGATATATTTGTATTTAATTAATTATTTAATTATTTAATTGTTAAATGATTAATATAATTAAAATATAAATATCACCAAATGATAAAGTTAGGAAATGATTATAAGTTGCAATTGTTGACTTATACATTAAAGGAAAAAGTTGTCAAATTGATTTTGACTTCTTAAGATATTTGTTCAAAATTGTTTGAAAAATGAAAATATCTTTTTCCTTTGTTTTTCATTAAATTCGGCCATAACACTTAAATATAAGAGTTATATTTTTCTTAGTTGCATTTGTTGACTTAATTAAATATATAATAAAGTGTTATTTGGATATTTATGCAAGTTGACCAAATGTAAAGTGAAATGAAATTGAAATTGCAAAAACTTGTATTTGGCTAGGTAATTTCGGCCAAGGAAAATGTTGTCTAAGTATATATTGTTTTTTATTCATTTCATTTCATTCTTAACCTAATACACTTTAAAAGAAAACTCCATTAATGGAAACCAAAGAAAGCTTGTGAGAAAGAAAGAAGAAACCAAAGAAAGCTTGGATTTTAGTAAGTTTTTCCAACTTGCTATTAGAAAGGAAAATGTTCCTTAGGATCTAGTCTTTAACATATGATGTTCATAGGTTATTTATTTCTTTATTCCTTGTGTTTTTGATGATGGAAGTTTTGGTTAAAGTGTTGAGCATGTGTGATGAAGGAAGATTGTGACTATTGTAGTTATAAGCTTTCTTTTAAGGTTTTGGAAACCTTGTTGCTAATCTAGAGTTTTTGACCCACTCTTAGATGACCTAGATTTGATCTTGAGTTGTTTCATTGTGCTGAGACTTTGATTGGATGGAAGAAACATGATTGAAGTATTGCATTTAACAAATTTGGTCTAATTTGTCCAATTTGAAGAAATTGAAAAATTATGGTTCATGACCAATTCCAAATTTGGGGATTTTCATATATGTTGTGTATTTGGATGTTTATATGATGAATATAAAGTTTCATGTTCATTGGATTACATATTGATGTGTTTTGATGCATGAAATGACAAAGTGCACACTTTGGCACCAAGGTGGTGCATTCGGCCAAGAGTTGGATTTTTGGGGTTTTGGTTGCTTTTGGTGTTTTGATGTTTTGAAAATGATAAGTTCATCTTAGAAATGATTTAGAATCATTCAAAATTGATTTGATCAATTTCAGACTAAAATGGACAAAAATGCCAAGTAAGGGTAATTTGGTAAATTCACTTAAATATGATTTATTGAATTTTATTTCATAAATTTGATTATTGGAATATTAAATAAATATGTTTATTTAATTAATCTGAGAAAAAGTTTTGAAATCGGAAAATTTGATTTTCCACCGCTTCCGCTACGTTATCGGATTCTGCCCCTAAAACCCCTACAAGAATAACTAAAGAGACAAGCATGCATAAAACATGATAAAATAATATGTCTAGTGTGTGCGCGTTCATGTAGCGTTCGGAAACACGTTCGAACGGAGTGAGGCAGAATGCATGCGTTCAAGTAGCGTTCGTAAACGCATTTGAATGGGGTAAGTCAAATGCATGCGTTCGAGTAGCGTTCGTAAATGCGTTCAAACGGAGTGAGGCAGAATGCATATGTTCGTGTGGTGTTCGGGAACACGTTTGAACGAGATTACAAAACGGCATCTATAATGACATAAACACATGCATGAGTGTTTCTCAAGCAGTACGTGGAGTTGTATCCCATGTACAGACTGCACTACCGTCCATTCGGATTCGGCTACGGAATTTATGTATGGGTTTCCATCCGTTATACCGCAAGGGATAACACGCAATCATTAACACAACGCAATCATTAACCCAATGTTTGTTAGTTTCTCTATAGTCCCAAGATCATATTTAAGCAATGAAAAAAATGAATACACAAATGAAGTGAGGCGGAAACACACTTACATTGAGCAGATTTGAGATGTGTTGAGAAGAAAGTGAACTCCAAGATCCTTTGTTGATTTTCCGCCAAGGTGAATATCCAAGCTCCAAGCTTTTTCTTTCTGATTCCAAGCTCCAAAGTTGGTTTCCCTAACACCTTGTATTGATTCTTGAATGTGCTAGCAAGATTGAAAGAAAAACAATTTTTCTTTCCTCCAATGGAGCTCACGGTTTTTTCTAACGGAGAGAGAGAGTTTTTCAAGTTTTGGTATTTATTTTCTAAAAACAATAATGCCTAAAGTGTTTCCAAACTTTGGTATTTGGCTTTCAAAAAGTCAAACCAAATTTTGGAGCCAAAATTACAATTAAAGCTCTCAACAACCAACATCATGAATAGTGACTAGTTGTCACTCACCAAAAAGGTGAGTGGACATCCATCACTAAAGTGACATGTGATGTGACGAGTGATGTGACTTGTGGCTGCACTTGATTCAAAATCGGAGTGGCCTTGCAAACACATCCCCGGCTCGATTTCGTTAATTCTGAATTAACGAATTTTCCGTTGCGACGTAATTAAATCAAATTTACTATTCACATCGCTAGCGAATTAATTCTAAATTAATTCATTTGCCCGAATTAAAATCTAATTTTAATTCCACGTCGAAATCTAATTTCGTTTAATATATCGAATATATTATTTTATCGATTAATTCTGAATTAATCGTTCTCTCTCTTCAAATAGTATTTTATCCCAAATAAAATATCTCTGCTATTAATCCAAGATTTATTAAGTTCGAATCATACGTCATCGGTGAATCTCTGGGAAGCGACCCAAGAGATCCCTGGATATGTTGGCAGTAAATCCGATCGTCGGACTATCCAAACACGTACATACCTCGTACTACGTTCTTACCGATTTATGAGACATGGTTGGCTTCTAGCAAAGCACCGTGCCTACCCAATTCTCCAGAAATATTCTTAAAGGAATATATAATCTATATCAGGCGTAGTATATATAGTATTGCGTATAGCGATCCAGTATCGGATGTCACATGCAAGGCCTGGGGCTGGAATAGTGTCTGCCCCGTACGAAGCATATATCGGATTACAAGTAACTAGTCTCTTTAAATCGGATAATCATGACCTTGTCATATTATCTCGATGGTTATAACCATTTAGAGTACCAGATCTGTATCCCTGCGTGATCATCATCTCCATATGACTGAAGTGATACTTCCATCTTGACATCACATCCAATACACTACGATTCTCAATAAACCAAGAAGAGGCGTACACAGAACCTGTTAAAGTCCTGGACTACCAAAACCAAAGTGTATTGATTGTCGCAAGTACTAGCGATGTAAGTCTCGGGTTAAAACCAAATACACCTAACCTGATACGGACTCCCATAGACATGAGTCATACTACCAAATGGGATTCTGTGGGGTCTATCCAAAGCGAAGATGTTTCCGTACCATCGGTAAACACAACCTCCTATCACACTTACATAAGTATCCAATACTTAAATATATGAGAACTATGCTGTTACGCTTCCATAACACGCACAAGTGCGATACTAGTCTATTCCGTATTATCGATGTCTAATCTCGATAATACTACGACTAGGGATATTTAATGATTAAACCTTTATGGATTGATACTGTCTCATATCTTATAATCCGGAACTAATCATAGAGACTTTTATCATTTATATATATTAAGTAATCAAATTACAAAATGATAAAATACAATTTCATTGCTACATAATTAATTTGTACAAAAACCACAATGTCTTTTACAAATAGAGACACTATGGGTCATTATTGTCTAAAAATATTGACATAAAAGAAATATGATAATCCATATAACAATAAATAACCGAAGAGACAAATATGTGAAATAACAAGGAAGATAAATAATACAACATAAATGCGGAATAATAAAAAGTGTGACCAGAGAATTTGGCCATTTTCAATGTAGGAGTTCGCATACCCGATTGGATGTATTTCACGTCCAACCAAGCATGCTGTTTCCAGGACGACAAAATAAAATATAATAAAGGGTGCCCTCAGGTCTTACCTTTTAAGTCGCTTCTCGGGAGTGTGTTGGGACGTCGCCGGAAGGGTTGACGCTTCGTTCTTTTTCTGGTTCACTGGTTTGCTATTTTCGCTTGATGTTTTCTCTATTTTCTTCTCTATTTTGGCCGCTGTTTAGGAACTCGGTTTGGGTTGTTCTAAGGGACTGTTTTGGGGACAGTTTAGGGTGGTGTTTTCACGGTCTTGGGAGTTGGTTTTGTTCGGTGCTGGCTAGGTGTTATTCACATTCAGATTGCTGGTTTGTTGTTATTTTCTTTGCCTTTGGGTGTTTATAGTTTCAGATGAGATTGTTTATTTCTAGGGTTCACGGCTTTGTTGTTGGCTGTTTCTAGTCGGTGGAGAGCAATTTGGTTTGTCGCATTTGGGTTTATGTTTTTGATGACTGCCGAGTGTCTCAGATGTGTCCAGGTGTGTGTTTTGTTTGTGAGTGTTACTGCCGAGTGGGTTCTTGGTCTTCACGCTGATGGTGGCTTAAGGTTTGGAGTTGTTTAGTTGCCGAGAAAGAGAGTTGGCTGAAGGGTTATTTTGTGCTGTTTGTTAGTGGCTTCGTGGGAGATGAGGGGATTTGCTACATGAAGTCTTTTTGAGCATGTGGCTTCGGTTTGGTCAGTGTGTATTATCGGTGAGAGTTGATGCTGAGTGTCGGTGTATTCTTGTTGATGCCGAGAAGGGTTAAGGCTCACTTTTTGTTTGTTTATAGCCTTATTGTTGTCGGTTTGGAGGGTTTGTGAGGTGGTGTTACTGGTTTATTGATCACCATTTGCTTTTGTTGTTGTTCTCGGCTGCAGGGCAGTTTCACGGCTTTATTTGGTCGGTCAAGATTTGGTTAAAGACTTTGTCACGTGTGGCGGGCTCTACTTTGTTGCTGGCTGGATCGGTGGAAGGGGGGTTGTTGTTGTCGCTTTGGTGAGGTCAATAGAGATCGATCCCGGAGGGGAGAGGCGAGAGGCTAGGGTTCTTTTGCTTTTGGTCGTGAGTTGTCAAAGAGAAAGAAAGTCTGCATCAATTCTAGGTTAGGGTTTTTGTTTCATGCCAAGAGGGAGAGAGAGATGGAGGCGTGCTAGGGTTTATTTTTTTAGGGTTTTTCTTTTCTTTTTTGTGTTGTGCCGAGTGAAAGCGACAAGCGAGGAGGCAGCCGTGAGTTACCATGGAAGAATATGAGGGTTGAGAGAGGCCAGTTTCGTTTGGGTGTCGTGTAAGTGAGAGAGAGATTAGGGTTTGTTTTAAGGTATCTTTTATAGTGGTGCATTATGGGTGCAGGGGTTTTGGGCCAAGATTAATGTTTAAAATATGAATCGACTAAGTGAACCCGTGGCTAACAAACGAATTAAATTTGATGATGTATTAATTTTTGAATTTTCTCTTTCGACGTCTGTTTCCCTCGACTTCCGTAACTTATCGGGTAGTGCCTCCATACGAGGCTCATTATCGGGCTTCTATGCAAAAATACAGTGTCTACATCAGTGTCTCATGCAACCTAAATGCAGACTATATGCTAAAATTTAAATATGCAAATGCAATAAAAAAATAAAATAAATGACAAAAGAAAAAAATTATAAATGTAGTGATTAAAAAAATGAGATGCAGAAAATACAAACCAAAAAAAAAAACAAGGTTGTTAAATTATTATTTTATCTATTAAATTATATTCTCCGGCAACGACGCCAAAAACTTGACACACTAACAAAATAGTCCTTTACTCCCAAGTATTAGAGTGTCGAAGTAATAAAATAACCCAATAAATCTGGGGTCGATCCACATGGAATAGATTTAGTAAAATAAAATAATAATTTGAGTGAAAAAATAATAAATTATTTGAAATGATTGACAATTTTTAAATTGGTCTGCAATAATAAAATAAAATACTGGGTCTAGGGGATCCACTTTTAATATTTCAAATTTAGAAATTGATCGAGTTGAAGTTAGATAGTCGCTAATACGCACTACCCTTAAGCAGGAAGAGTTTGCCTTCGATGCTCTTTGCCTTTTCTATCGATTCCGGGGGGTTCCCTTCCATTTATAGGGCCCGCGAGTAAGACAGCTAGGTCAAGGATAAGGAGTTTGCTTAATCCAGCGGCCTCTAGTTCTTTTACAGCAAATGCTCAAAAGTCCATGCAAGACTAAGTGGATTTAGAGGTAGAGGGAGTGTAACTAGTCATATTTTAATAGCCCATTGATACGCTAAAGATAGTTGGCATATGTCATTATTACCGAGTTAATTTATTTCAGGAATTAATTATGCTAAAACATATAAAACTAACCATAAAGGCGGTGATAATATTTTTCTATAACAAGTATAATTAGGTACTCAATATGCCAAATAAATAAAACCATCCATATAGGCGGTAAGAAGGTTTGTCAATAATTAATCCAGATTTAAATTAAATATTAGTCTTTAGATTATAATTCATATATTATCATATATGTAAGATTAATTTATATTTCATATTAAAAGTTCCACCATTTACCCCCAACATGATGAAATTAGCTACTCATGATTTGAATAAAAACATGCATAATTTTATTACTGAAAAGGAAAAGAAATTACAACAAAACTTGAAAAATAAAACACATAAGAACTAGAACTCAATAAATTTTCAGATAAAATTATGAAATCTAGGCTGAGGAAATGAGGTGCAGAGCACCTCTATTTATAGAGATGTTCATCATCTCTTTCAATTTGCAATTGCATGTGAATGAGGGCGCCATCCACCGAAAGGTGGATGGAAACCCTCTACCAAATTTTAAATAATATATATATATATATGTTGGAGTTTACTAAGGTCCCAAGGATCAATAAACAAGCATGAAACAAGTACGAATACAACGAGGGAGTTGCGGAATACTCACATCGATCGGTTGAGCGACGCGCGAGGCAACAAAACTCGAATTCTACTCACTGTTTTGCTCGGCAGTGGCCTGCTGTTTGCTCCTCATTTTCGGCCATAAATCTTCAAGAATCCAAGCTCCAAGCTTCGTCAAATGATTCCCGGCTCATGGGTGGACTTCCCTATCACATTCGTATGACTTCGTAGTGTGCTAGCACTACCGATTTTGCCACAAAATCGCGACTCTAAGATTCCCTATGGCTCTCGGTTTTCAACAGAAAAACATAAGGTTTTTCAACCCCTTGGGCGTGTGAGAGGAAGAAGAAATAGAGGAGAGAGAGATGTAAAAATGTGTAATGTCTTTTGATTTCCAAAAACAAATTAAACATATACCATTTTCTTTTTAAAAAGTCAAAGGCAAAAAACAATTAAATGCCTTCCAACTTCCATCAACTCATCAATCCATCAATCATGAATAGTGATTGGTGTCAATCACTCAAAGTGAAAGACATCCATCACTTGATTGACGAATGATGTGACGCTAGATGCGACTAGCGATTTGATGCTTGATTTGACTTGCGTGCCGCACTCGAATTCGAAATGCGAATGCGCTCGCAAATAATCTTGGGCTCAAGTTCTCTAATTCCAAATTAATGAATTTTTCGTTGCGTCGTAATTAAATGATTATGTCTAGCGAAATCACTATTCACATCGCTAACGAATTAATTCTAAATTAACTCTTTCGCCCGAAATGAAATCTAATTTTAATTCCGCGTCGAAATCCAATTTCGTTTAATATATCAAATATATTAATTTATCGATTAATTCCAAATTAATCGTTATCTCTCTTTAATTGATATTTTATCCCAGATAAAATATCTCCGCAATTAATCTCATATTAATTTTCTCTCTCTTCTAATTAATCCCAGATTAATTTAGAGTGCGAGTCATACGTCATCGTGAATCTTCGGGAAGCGACCCATGAGATCCCCGGATATGGTGGCAGTAAATTCGATCGTCGGACTATCCGAACACGTAAGTACCTAGTACTACGTTTGTACCGATTTACAAGACAAGGTTGCCTTCTAGCAAAGCGCCATGCCTACCCAATTCTCCAGAAATATCCTTACAGGAATATAAGGATCTATATCAGGCGTAGTATATGTAGTATTGTGTATTTCTGTCCAATATCGGATGATCACGTGCTAGGCCTGGGGCTGGAATTGTGTCTGCCCCGTACGAAGCACATGTCGGATGTTTGGTAACTAGTCTCTATAATTGGATAAACCTGACCTTGTCATTTTATCCCGATGACTGCAGTAATAAGAGTACTAGTACCGTATCCTATGTGACCATCATCTCCATATGACTAGAGAGACACTTCCGTCTTGACATCACACCCAACACACTACGATTCTCAATATACCCAGCATAGGCGTACACAGAACCTGTTAAAACCCTGGACGACCGCAACCAAATTATATTGATTGTCGCAAGTATTAGCGGTGCAAGTCTCAGGTTAAGATCAAATACACCTACCATGATTTCTGACTTCCATAGACACATAGTCATACTACCAATGGAAATCCGAGGGGTGCTATCCAGAACAAAGCTGTTTCCAGTACCATCGGTAAAATAAAACCTCCTATTATACTTGCATGAGTATCCTATACCCAAATATATGAGAACTATGCCGTTGTGCCCTCACAACGCGCACAAGTGTAATACTTGTCTTTTAAGTTTTGATGTGTTTTAGTTTATTTTGCAGATAAAATAATATCAGGTCTCAATGAAATCATTTAGGATGAAATATGGGTCAAATAAGGGCAATTATTGGACTTGATATATTAATTTTGGAGATTGGAAACTTGAAAGGGCGTTTTGACGAAGTGCAGTTTTGGGAATTCCAGTTTTACGCATCTGTCGTATTTTGAGCATAACGTTTTACTCAGATATCTGATTGAGCTGATTCAAGTTCCAGATTAAAAAAGACTCAAAGATCTACAACTTCGAAAGAGAAAATATTTTCGAATTCTGAAGAGTTCATGACCGAAATTGATGAACCATCCAGAAGTGTGTGATGTGTAATTATTAAAGTCATTATCAATCATTTTCAAAGCAAAATATAAGTTAATAAATAATTAATAAAAATTATCAAATCAACACCAAACAAGATAAGCAATTAGTGGAGCAATTATGGAATTTGTTGGAGTAATTAGTGGAGAAATTAATAATGGATTTGGTGGAGAATTTGATGGATGATTTGATATAGGCAAAATTTTGCCTATAAATACCAAGCCATTTCATTTGTAAAATTCATACTTTCTTCTTTGAAATTCCTAATGAATAAATAAGAAGATTGTATCTTGTTTGCTTATTTACAGCTTCCAGTAATTAATATCCGCTTTCGCACTTTCTTTTCTTTACTTTTCAGTTTTTACTTTCCGCAATTTACTTTTACGCACAAACATTTCCTTTCTTTACTTTTGCGGTTTTTATTTTTCAAGCAATGAGGAGGTAACTCCCCTTTGCTGGGGTAAAAGGTAAAGATTTTATTATTGCTATCTAGATTAATCTCCCTTAAATATAAAATATAAATTATTTAAAATCTGACTTAATGAGGATACCGATATATTGGCCGGTTGGAAATTAATTATAAATTGGTTTTAACCTGACTAAGTATGGATACCGCCTGGTTGGTCGGTTGGTAATTAATTATTAATTTGACTTAATCAGAATACCGCCTATATGGCTGGTTGGTAATTATCACACAAAGTTAATATATTATATTAAGGGAGATATCTAAAATAGTAGTAATAAAAGTTGATCCTCTAACCCCAGCATTTTCTTTTATTGTACTTTTACTTTATTTAATTTCAGTAATTTACTTTTTTTTTTTTTTTTACTTTTTACTTTTACTTTTTACTTTTTTTTACTTTTCAGCAATTTACTTTTCAGTATTTAATTTTCAGAATTTACTTTATGTCTTTTATTTTATTTAAATTTTTACTACCCGTAAATATGTGTCGTAACTAAGCCAGTTATCTGGGGTTGTGATGAAATCCAATATCACCGGTTTATAAGGGGTTAAATTATAGTTTGGGTAATATAAAGGTTTATTTATTGAGTCTTAATCTTAATCCTTTTTATTAACTGGCCATTAATAAAATTGAACTGGTAAACTTAAAATGAACTAGTCATAGGGATTTTAAGTTTAAGACCTTAGACTCAATAGCCCACGATCTTCCTTTAGGATAGATAACCCTTTAATAGATTTCCTTACATGATAGGAATATACCTGTCGGGCGGGGTAGCCATAATTGGAACTTAATCTTAATGAATGCAGGTAATTTGGTTGACATAGACATATGGTTCAATTGGGTTATACTGGATATTTTTAGTTGACCATCGGAAGAGGCTTTTACATAATTTAGTGTTCCAGGTTAATAAATCAATATTTTACCCAACTATAAGATAACCACTTCATCTTTAAAATTATATTGCAAAGAAATCACAACCCTATATAGTTTTTAATATTGAATTTTCTTAAACCTACTTTCGAACAACTTTATTTACTTATTTTTAAATTTAGAATCGTCACCTTTTCAAATCAATCAAACAACCTGTTAGATACTAGTAATCATTTGACCTCATAAAATTAATAGAATAGATATTAAGTCCTTGTGGGATCGATACTTTTTATACTACTTGAACGATACGTGCGCTTGCGTTATACGCATGTGTAAGCACCAGTCAAGTTTTTGGCGCCGTTGCCGGGGACTTATTTATCTTTTACTATTAGTTTAGGGGTTAGATACCTTTACTTGTATCTAATTTCTTTTTACTTATTGTTTTTGTTTTCTTGTGTTTCAGGTTCTCAGAAACTTCATGAGACGAACTAGAAGCTTTGAACTACGACCGCTTGACCCAGAAATTGAAAGAACCATTAGACAGTTGAGAAGGGAAATGCGAGAAGGCCAAGAAGCTTTAGTCAACATGGAACCTGAACCTTTGGAGGTTGCACCACCAATTCCAATTCGAGACAGAACCATTCCGGTGGTTGACAGACTCATTTCTTGCATTGTACTTCCTCCCTTACCAGCAAATGCAGGTGACATCAAAACATGCATCCAGATGATTCAGCAGTCAGTTCAGTTTGGGGGGAATGCAACTGAAGATCCTAATGCCCACATCAGCAACTTCCTGGAAGTTTGCGGCACTTTCAATTAAAACCGAGAAGCTGAAGAAGCAATGAGACTGCGTGTTTTTCCATACTCCGTAAATGACAGAGCTAAAGCTTGGCTACATTCACTACCAGCAGGTTCTATCACAACTTGGAATACTTTAGCCACCAAATTTCTTGCAAAGTACTTTCCACCAGCCAGAACCGGAAAGCTGAGGAATGACATCACATCCTTTGTACAACAAGATTTAGAATCCCTCTGCGAAGCTTGGGAAATGTGCAAAGATTTGCTCCGGAAATGTCCTCATCATGAGATTCCAAAATGGCTTCAAGTCCAAACATTCTATAATGTGCTTTCTGGAATAATGAGAACCACAATCGATGCTGCTGCTGGAGGAGCCTTGATGGCAAAAGGAGAAGATCAAGCCTGGGACCTAATCGAAGAAATGGCCAACAACAATTCCTTGTGGCCAATAGAAAAGAGCATGATCCAAAGAATTGTAGGAATTTATGAAAGTGGAGCCAATACAGCAGTCAACACCAAGCTAGATCAGATATGCAAATTCATGGAGACTCTTACCACTGGATCCACAAGTTCACCATATGGAGGAATACCAGAGTCAAACCAACTTGAAGAAACGGTGAATTTTGTCAACAATTTCAACACACAAGGGAACAATCCTTATTCCAACACCTACAACCCAGGGTGGAGGAATCATCCTAATTTTTCATGGAGCAACAATTCAGGCCAACAGCGGAACTATCCACCACCTGGATTCTAGCAACAGAACAAACGCCAGGAGCAGGCAAATGAACCAGGAATAGCAGAAGTGCTGGCTCAGTTAAAAAAGTACGATGCCATCTTTCAGAGCCAATCAGCTTCCATCAAAGCACTGGAGAATCAAATCGGACAACTGGCCAATGCTCAGAGTTACAGACCACCAGGTAATCTTCCCAGCAACATAGAACCCAATCCAAGAAACCGAGGGAAGGAGCAATGTCAAGCCATTACTTTGAAAAGCGGTACTGAAATCAACAAAGATTTTGGAATCAAGATGTCCCAAGAAGAAGTTCCAAAAGAAGCTGAACAACAGATGGAGGAAAAACAGGCGAAGGAAAAAGAGGCAAAGGAAAAAGAAACAAAGGAAAAGAACAGATCACTCCACCTCCACATTTTCCTCAGCGTCTTCAGAAAAACAAACTGGACAAGCAGTTTGCTCGATTCCTGGAGGTTTTCAAAAAGCTACACATCAACATCCCATTTGCAGAAGCCTTGGAAGAAATGCCTAGTTATGTCAAATTCATGAAAGACATTCTTTCACGAAAACGGAGATTGGGAGACTACGAAACAGTAGCATTAACGGAAGAATGCAGCGCCATTATTCAGAGGAAACTTCCCCCGAAGTTGAAAGATCCTGGCAGTTTCACAGTTCCCTGCACCATTGGAGAACATTACATCGGTAAGGCTTTATGTGATTTAGGAGCTAGTATAACTTGATGCATTTTTGTATTTACAGGAAACTGCAGATTGGAGAAGCAATGCCTACCTCAGTTTCATTGCAACTTGTTGACCGAACACTTGCATTTCCAAGAGGTGTTGTTGAAGATGTGCTGGTGAAAGTAGACAAACTAATTCTCCCAGCAGATTTCATCATCCTTGACATGGAAGAAGACAAAGAAATACCTATCATTCTTGGGAGACCATTTTTGGCTACAGGTAAAACTGTGATTGATGTGCAAAAAGGAGAACTAACCATGAAAGTGCAGGACCAAGAAGTGACCTTTAATGTTTTCAAAGCCATGAAATTCCCGAGCGATGAAAAATAAGAAGAATGTTTCAGAGTTGATGTTGTTGATAGTATCGTTTAAAATACTTAGCCAAATCCCACAGATACACTTGAAGCTTGCATCACCAACATGTCTGACAGCGAGCTAGATGCTGAAATCCTGGAATGTATCAACTACCTTGATAAACCATTCCGATTCAAAGCAACACCACCAGTTCAAAGTTTGGAACTGCCAAAGAAAGATCCAATCAAGCCTTCGATTGAAGAACCACCACAGTTGGAGCTGAAGTTACTTCCGAGCCATCTCAGGTATGCATTTCTTGGAAACTCTTCCGAATTACCTGTTATTATTTCTTCTTCACTAACATTTGAGCAGGAAGAAAAGTTGCTGAGAGTGTTACGAGAGCACAAGAAAGCCATTGGCTGGACTATAGCAGACATTCGAGGCATAAGTCCATCATTTTGCATGCACAAAATATTGATGAACGATGAGTACAAACCCACAGTGGAGCATCAACGGAGACTCAATCCAATCATGAAGGAAGTCGTGAAGAAAGAAATCATCAAATGGTTAGATGCTGGCATCATTTACCCCATCTCAGACAGTAGTTGGGTGAGTCTTATGCAGTGTGTGCCGAAGAAAGGAGGAATTACTGTAGTCACTAATGAAAAGAATGAGCTAATCCCAACAAGAACAGTAACTGGATGGAGAGTATGCATGGACTACAGGAAACTGAACAAAGCCACGAGAAATGACCATTTTCCGCTACCATTCATTGACCAGATGTTAGACAGACTGGCATGACATGAGTTCTATTGCTTTCTGGATGGATATTCAGGGTACAATCAGATTTCCATCGCACCAGAAGACCAGGAGAAAACTACATTTACATGTCCCTATGGTACTTTTGCTTTCCGCATGATGCCATTTGGATTATGTAATGCCTCTGCCACATTTCAGCGTTGCATGATGGCCATCTTCTCAGACATGCTGGAGCAGAGTATGGAGGTTTTCATGGATGACTTTTCTGTATTTGGAGATTCTTTTGATCATTGTTTGTAAAATTTGGAACAGGTGTTACAAAGGTGCGAAGATACAAACCTGGTACTCAACTGGGAGAAATGCCACTTCATGGTGCAAGAAGGCATTGTTCTTGGACACCGGATCTCACAAAAGGGGATTGAGGTAGACAAAGCAAAGATAGAGACAATTGAAAAACTACCTCCACCATCATCAGTTAAAGGTATTCGAAGTTTTCTTGGACATGCAGGTTTTTACATGAGATTTATCAAAGACTTTTCCAAAATTGCAAAACCTTTATGCAATCTTCTGGAGAAGGATTTGCCTTTCAACTTCACCAAAGAATGCCAGGAAGCTTTTGAAATCTTAAAACAGAAGCTGATATCCGCCCCCATCATTGTAGCACCAGACTGGACCCTTCCATTTGAAGTGATGTGCGATGCTAGTGATTTTGCTGTAGGTGCAGTTTTGGGACAACGCAAAGCAAAGATTTTTCACACCATTTACTACTCCAGCAGAACTCTAAATAAAGCTCAACTCAACTACACAACCACCAAAAAGGAGTTGCTCGCAGTTGTGTACGCTTTTGACAAATTCCGCTCTTATCTGTTGGGTCCCAAAGTGGTGGTCTACACAGATCATTCAGCAATCAAATATCGGATCACGAAGAAAGATGCCAAACCTTGATTGATCCGTTGGATACTTCTTCTGCAAGAATTTGACGTGGAGATTCGAGACAAGAAAGGGACAGAGAATCAGGTGGCAGATCATCTATCGAGGCTCGAGAATGGAAACACAGCTGACAAAGATCTTTCAATCAAAGAAAATTTTCCAGATGAACAGCTGTTTTCCATGAAACAACAGGAAGTCCCTTGGTATGCTGACTATGTCAACTACATTGTGTCAGGAAAATGGCCGTTGGAATGGACAACTCGGCAACGGAAGAAGTTCTTCAAAGAAGTCAAGCACTATGTCTGGGACGAGCCATACCTGTTCAAACGATGTGCTGATCAACTACTGAGACGATGTGTTCCACATGAGGAAATCAACAGTGTTTTACAGCACAGTCATTCATCACCATATGGCGGACACTTCAGCGGAAATAAAACTGCAGCCAAAGTCCTACAATCAGGTTTGTTCTGGCCCAATCTTTTTAAAGATGCTTATCTTTTTGCTTTTCAATGTGACAGGTGCCAGAGAATGGGAAATATTTCCAGGAGAAATGAAGGACCATTGCAAAACATTCTAGAAGTGGAAATATTCGATGTATGGGGTATTGATTTCATGGGACCCTTTGTTCCATCATTCGGAAACCTGTACATCCTGGTTGCTGTAGACTACGTCTCCAAATGGGTCGAAGCAATTGCACTGCCATCCAATGATTCAAAAGTCGTGATCAAATTCCTGAAAAATAATATTTTCACTCGGTTCGGAACACCTCGTGCAATCATCAGTGATGGTGGCTCTCATTTCTGCAACAGATACTTCGATGCACTCCTATCCAAATACGGAGTTACTCACAAGGTTGCCACAGCTTACCATCCACAGTCAAATGGACAGGTTGAGGTTTCAAACAGGGAAATCAAAAGAATCCTAGAAAGAACTATTGGATCAACAAGGAGAGACTGGTCAACAAAACTAGATGATGCATTATGGGCCTACAGGACAGCTTACAAGACACCCATTGGTATGTCTCCATATCGATTGGTGTTTGGGAAAGCGTGTCATCTGCCACTTGAGCTTGAGCACAAGGCGTACTGGGCAATGAAGAAGTTGAATCTTGATTCACAAGCTGCAGGGGAGAAACGACTTCATCAACTCAATGAATTGGAGGAGTTTCGTCTACAGGCTTATGAGAATGCCAGATTATACAAAGAAAAGACAAAGAACTGGCATGACTGAAAAATAGTGTACAGACAGTTGGAACCAAGGCAGCAGGTGATGTTGTACAACTCGAGGTTGAAACTTTTCCCTTGAAAGTTGAAATCTAGGTGGTCAGGTCCATTTGTGATCACTCAGGTTTTACCTTAAGGAGCTGTTGAGTTACTAGATCCTAACACCAACAACACATTCAAGGTTAACAGTCAGCGTGTCAAACACTACTGGGGAGAATCATTTGAGCGACAAAAAGAAAGTGTCACACTTTCAGATCCAGCCTAACGTTCGAGAAGTAAAAGTCTAGCTGACGACTTTAAACTTAGCGCTCGCAGGGAGGCAACCCATGCAATTTGTGTGTATATTGTGATTTGGTGTGATTTAATTTTGTGTGTTTAGTTTTTGTAGATTAAGTCATTTCAAGATGGAAGAAGCTCTCGCAAATCTTCACAAGCAATTTCCTTCTCTCTCTCAAAAATCTCTGATGAAAGTTTACAAAGCTCGCTTGGAACGGATGAGACTATTGACAATTCACGGTGTTCCTAATGACATTCGTTGGGTAATTTAAGCACAGGTCCGATTAGCAGGTGAGTCTTCTGACTCTTTTATTTCACATCTACCTGGTTTTGGAAGAAGCACCTATGCAAAGAAACGTAGAGCTAAACAAATGGGTGTTTGTTACAAATGTGCACGATGGAATTGCAATACTCATTGTCGTTCTTTAGGAATGGTGTCTGATAATCACGAAGACAAAATTAAATTCATTAGGGATGGCTTGAGTAAGGAGTCTTTAGATGATATATCTTCAACTCTTGGGACGCATCCCAGTGGATATGTTCACATAGCCTATCGCAAATTACATACACAATTTCAAAAAGAAAGACAACTGTTAAGTCTTGGGAATCTGACTAAAAAGACCCTGTTTGCCAATTTATAAGAAAATTGGATGGGAAGCTTGTCCCTGACGCATAGACGTCAACCAAGCCGCTACTTTTCTTGTAAATATTATATCTCTTTGTGTTTTCCTAATAATTGTAATTTGTTTTGTTATTTTCTTTTATTTTCTCCGACAGGATCCAGACCTTTTTTACTATCACGATTTGTTTAACTAATAATTGTCATTTGGCAGATACTTGTGCTATTTTTACTCACCCTTTTCAGGTACTATAAATTCAGGCCGTCATTGCATTTTTGAAGGCATCCAGAGTTGAGAAAGAAATACATAAAAAATGGAAGCCACTTCAAGAAGACGAGTTGAAAACATCTGTGTGTTTTGCGGTAGTAGTGTTGGAACTAAACCACAATACGTAG
Source organism: Zanthoxylum bungeanum (assembly GCA_019454045.1). Lineage (NCBI taxonomy): Eukaryota > Viridiplantae > Streptophyta > Magnoliopsida > Sapindales > Rutaceae > Zanthoxylum > Zanthoxylum bungeanum. The sequence goes on from SKCR01026569.1 coordinate 379,805, forward strand.
AAGCAGCACAAGAATTGGGTCGAGTCTTAGCTGCAAGGAATATGCACTTAATATATGGCGGAGGCAATCTCGGACTTATGGGGATCGTTTCAAAGGCAGTACAGGAAGGAGGCAGTCACGTTTTGGGAATCATCCCAAAACCCTTGGCAGAGGCAAATCTTATTGGATCATCAAACGGAGAGGAACTGATCGTGCCAGGTATGTCTGAACGACTGGTAGAAATGATTAATCGTGCTGATGCTTTTATTGCTTTGCCAGGTGGCTTGGGCACATTGGAGGAAATTTTTATAGTACTATCTTGGGCGAACCTAAACATACACCAGAAACCAATTGGACTGCTCAACGTTGATGGATTTTATGATTTTCTTTGTGTGTTTCTTGATGATGCTCGGAGAAATGGGTTCGTGTCAAAACCTTTAAAAGAACTCATCTTTACTGCCAGAACTGCTCCGGATCTAATAGACCAACTCATAGCCTATGAACCACAAGTTGACCCCATCCTTTCAAAGATAAATTGGTCCGAGGACGATCGTGGTAAGAGGCGTCGTGTTAATATGGATCTTAACCTTTAATTTCCTGTAGATTTCAGCTAACCAGGTACGACCTTCTTAACTCTCATTTTATTGTTTAAGACATTGGGGACAATGTCTCATTTAGGTTTGGGGGAGAGAATTAGTTGATCAGTACCTTATTTTTAGTTTGTGTGTTATTTTTATTTTTAGTCCAAAATTTTTCGAAAAATACAAAAAAATTGGAAAATTTTCAAAAATTACAAAAATATTTTGCATTTTTATTTGACTAAAAAGGTGAAATTGGTAAGAGATAGCTGAGTAAGGAGTTTCCACTCCTGAGACGTATCTCAAACCTATTTCAAAACAAGTTAATTTTTGTTTATTTCATTTTGAATTATTTAATTTGTGAATTCTCCATAAAATTGACTAAAATGGATCTTCATATGCTCAGTTGACAGATATTATCAACATATATAGTAACATATGGACAAGAGCTAAAATTGAAAACTTTGTAATATTCAGTGCTCTAGTTTAATTGGAGGAAACATCTCAAAAAGCAATGGAGTAAAAAAAAAAATACATCTGAGATCCGAGTTATTAAGTCTGTAAGGGTGTTTTAACACCTAGTGCCCTAAAGCCAACTAGTTTGGGAGTCAATGGCCCAAAGCTCGTTACATGGATCGAAGATGCTGCAAAAATATATATATCTGAAGTCTGAGTAATTAAGTCCGTAGGGGTATCTTAACACCTGGTGCCCTAAAGCCAACTGGTTTGGGAGTCACCGACCCAACACTCGCTACATAGATGGAAGATATTGTATATAAATAAAAAATAGTGAAAAATCAAAGAAAAAAATTTACAAAAATGAGAAAAATTATTCAATTTCTACAAAAATATTACTCTCTTATCAACTGAACTTATGACTGTTTTGGGCAAAAATGAGTTGTTTAATATTTTGTTGGCTGTGTATATGAAGAATGGTAAAAATAATCGGAGAATTTACTTATTCGGTAATTTAGAAGGAAAGAAAACAATTAGTAACTTGAAGTAGAAGTTTCACCTGATTAGTCACTAACTTCTTTATTCTCTTTTCGCTTGTCTTTTTGCTTTTGTGTGCATTAGTTTTACTACCTTTTTACTTTTGTAAAATGTTTGTGGGTATCATTGCTGTAAACCCTCACGAGACTACAACTCGTCCACTAGGGAAACCTAGGGGTTTAAAGGCTTGTTGCATATGCTAAATGCAACCGTGATCCCTACGAAAGTGGCTTAGTTTAATTTTAATTTTTTCTTGTATTTTATTTTGTTGTTTTCCTTGAGGACTAGCAAAATTTTAGGTTTGGGGGTGTGATGAGCGGAAAATATATCAATATGGGTCAAGGGCAATTATTGGACTTGATATATTAATTTTGGAGATTGGAAACTTGAAAGGGCGTTTTGACAAAGTGCAGTTTTGGGAATTCCAGTTTTGCGCATATGTCGTATTTTGGGCATAACGTTTTACTCAGATATCGGATTGCGCTGATTCAAGTGCCAGATTAAAGAAGACTCAAAGATCTACAACTTTCAAAGAGAAAATATTTTCGAAGTCTGAAGAGTTCCTGACAGAAATTGATGAACCATCCAGAAGTGTGTGATGTGTAATTATTAAAGTCATTATCAATCATTTTCAAAGCAAAATATAAGTTAATAAATAATTAATAAAAATTATCAAATCAACACCAAACAAGATAAGCAATTAGTGGAGCAATTATGGATTTGTTGGAGTAATTAGTGGAGAAATTAATAATGGATTTGGTGGAGAATTTGATGGATGATTTGATATAGGCAAAATTTTGCCTATAAATACCAAGCCATTTCATTTGTAAAATTCATACTTTCTTCTTTGAAATTCCTAATGAATAAATAAGAAGATTGTATCTTGTTTGTTTATTTATAGCTTCCAGTAATTAATTTCCGCTTTCGCACTTTCTTTTCTTTACTTTTCAGTTTTTACTTTCCGCAATTTACTTTTACGCACAAACATTTTCTTTCTTTACTTTTGCAGTTTTTATTTTTCAAGCAATGAGGAGGTAACTCCCCTTTGCTTGGGTAAAAGGTAAAGCTTTTATTATTGCTATCTAGATTAATCTCCCTTAAATATAAAATATAAACTATTTAAAATCTGACTTAATGAGGATACCGCTATATTGGCCGGTAGGAAATTAATTATAAATTGGTTTTAACCTGACTAAGTATGGATACCGCCTGGTTGGTCGGTTGGTAATTAATTATTAAGTTGACTTAATCAGGATACCGCCTATATGGCTGGTTGGTAATTATCACGCAAAGTTAATATATTATATTATGGGAGATATCTAAAATAGTAGTAATAAAAGTTGATCCTCTAACCCCCAGCATTTTATTTTATTGTACTTTTACTTTATTTAATTTGAGAAATTTACTTTTCAGCAATTTACATTTCAGTAATTTACTTTTTTTTATTTTTTTTTTACTTTTTACTTTTACTTTTTACTTTTTTTTACTTTTCAGCAATTTACTTTTCAGTATTTAATTTTCAGAATTTACTTTATGTCTTTTATTTTATTTAAATTTTTACTACCCGTAAATATGTGTTGTAACTAATCCAGTTATCTGGGGTTGTTGTAGGCACTGCATTTTTGCATATAAGTCCCTATGATGAGTCTCATTTGGAGACACTACCTTTTAAGTCACGGAGGTCACGGAAAACGGACATCGGAAGGGGGAATTCAGAATAAACGAGGTTCACTGTTTTTGTTCGTGCTGCGTTCGTGTATACGTTCGAACTCCAAACAGATTGCGGGCGTTCGTGTCACGTTCAAGGAAGCGTTCGAACGGTGTCGATAATTCTGGTTTTGCTGCTAGCCTCTCATCAAGCCCAATTCGCCCAAGCCTTGGCCCACACGCCCAAGCCCACTTAAAACACATATTTAACACATGGTGAAATCAAAACAAATCTAAAAATCACATACCAAATTAAAATAAACATTAAAATCAATCAAATATTTTAATTCCTTAATTAAGATATTCACCCACCAATTACACAAGATTCATTCCTAACTAAACAAAATCACATACTAAACTGAAAAGATGTCATGCCTAATTAAAATCAATTATAACAAATTAAAGATATTGACTTCCTAATCCAAACCAAATTTGTCCCCCCTCAATCTAATCATTTCCTTGCTCAACACAAAATCAAATCCCTTCCTTGTGAGACAAGGTGAAGCCCTAGCGTTTCTCTATATAAACAACCCCTAACCAAGACATGAGAGGCTAGCTCATACACATAATATACACACAACTCACATGAAAATCACAACACACACAGAAACCCTAGAAGTTCACACACATTCAAGAAATGACACAAAAATTCTCTTGATCCCCTTTCCTAATCACCGAAAACCAGACCTCCATTCAGCAACCTTGTATCACCGAAAAACATCCCATAGAGCAGCCCTAAAACACACATAAAACAGCCCCCGAACCACACCATAACACCACCGAAAATCACACCCAAAACAGTAGCCAAAACTTCCCAAAAATAGTAACTAAAATACAGCAGCAAAACAGTAGCAAAACGGCAGCGAATCAGAGTCAAAAGCAGCAGCAAAAGATGGAGAACGACGACTCAAAACAGTAAGACAATGAACGAGAGCAGTGAACCAGTGAACCGGAAGAGTTGCGGAGCATCCACCCTTCCGACGATCGTGTACCGTACATCCGAGAGGTGATTTAAAAGGTTAGACCTGATGGCACTTTTCTCATTAGTTTATATTCATTTTTTGATTGTTTATTGAATTCTATTCGCATGAGAGTCGTTTGTGGATGCATGTTGTGGCTTGAATGAAATGGAAAATGTGTCGCCTCTTGTGGTATATATGATGGAAACCCGGACATAAATTTCATAGCCGATTCCGAATGGACGGTAGTATGATCTGTACTCGGGATACAACACCACGTACCACTTGAGTAAACGGCACATTCTTTTGTTTTATGTTGCTTTGATTCATTTATTTATTCTGCATGTTACTTTTGTATGTATGATACAATCGAGCGCATGGGCTTAGTAAGTCGGATTAAAGATCCCCTATTTGGAGGGGTTAAAATCCTTTACCACAATGCTTTGCCGCGCCGGTTGATGTGTGTTCGGTGGAATGTAAGATATGTTCAATCGGGCATACCAAGTTTGATATGATTGTCTTTATTTTTGTATACATGATGTGATCGAGCGCATGGGCTTAGTAAGTGCGATGAAAGGTCCTCTAATTAAAGAGGTTAAAATCCTTTACCATGATGCTTTGCTGCGCCGATTAACGTATATTCGGTTGAATGTAAGATGTGTTCAATCGGGTATATGAAGTCTAAGGTTATTGTCTTTATTTTTATATGCATTGAGATAAGCGCATGGGCTTAGTAAGTGCGATGAAAAGTCCTCTAATTGGAGAGGTGAAAATCCTTCGCCACGATGCTTTGTCGCGCTTCGTATTTCGCTATTTGCTTTTTTTATGTCTGTATTGCGTCACATTTTGTGCATCAGGTCTGTTCCCGTTCGAACGCGTTTTCGAATGCTATACGAACGTGAACCTTCTGTTTCCCGTTCGAACGCATTTTACAAACGATACTCGAACGCGCATGCATTTTGTTTCATCAGGTCTGGATCCGTTCGAACGCGTTATCGAACGCTATACGAACGCGAACCTTCTGTTTCCCGTTCGAACGTGTTTACGAACGCTACTCAAACGCGCATGCATTTTGTTTCATCAGGTTTGGATCCGTTCGAACGCGTTATCAAACGCTACATGAACGCGAACCTTCTGTTTACCATTCGAACGCGTTTACGAACGCTACACGAATGCGCACACACTGAACTAAGTCTGTCTCATCATATTTCATACACAACTGCCTTTTGGGTGATCTCCCTTACATTATGTGGCCAATCATATTATTTGTATTCCTGCATTTATCCATTCGATGTGTTCTTGGGATGATATTCGAGCATGATTAGGTTATTAGCATGTTATTTGGTTAATATGTTCATGAGATAGTACTCAAGCATGATTAGGTTGTTCTTAGTTTTCCCTATCATATGATTGAGAAATGTTCATGAGATTGCCATGTGATGTTGCTTGTTGTGATGAACATGTTGATGTATGCATGTGAATTTAGAAGCATGATACTCTTGGAAATAAGTGTTACTTAAACTTGATTAAATTATTACATAAATCCTTTCATTACAAGTGATATAAGTAAGGGACCATTCCGAACCCAACGGTTTGAGGTCTTCCCTTGCGAGGGGTGAGTGCGGCCTTAAATCTCATTTTCCCGGTTCACACCGGGTGGCGACTCCATTATTCTCCGGTTTAGTCCCCCGTGGCTACTCCGTACTCCCAACCGGGCCGCGAGCCGGGACAGCATGCGTCGCCCAGTTCCTGTGTTCCCACAGTCTAGCGACTCCACTGGGGATAGAGAATCGGCCCCGAAATATTGTCTTTTGTAATGTTTGGATTTATGTTTTAATTGACCGTGTCTATAGTGGATAAAATGAGGGTTTAATCAAAGGCATTTTGAGGCTAGGTAATGGTTTGGTGTCTTCCATCACTCACTACCTTTCTAGAAGGAAAAGCTGTGAAGGCACCTAGATAGCCATCTACTCGTAGCCTATTGTGATGGACTAATTTGGAGGACTCGTTGTTTATTCCTGACAACAAGCGATAAGAGCCTAAGAGGCGTGGGTATTTAAGTGAGCCTCGATCCACCCTCCCTCTGGGAATCTACAACGGGAAATCCATTTGACAGTCCGTCACACACCATAGCTCATTGGCACGTACCTTAGTGTATAAAAAAGGGTGCGCTCACTTGGTCGCTCGAACCCTTGAGCGGGGCGACCTAGTTGTGGTTAAAGTAACAATTATTTCCTTGAATATGTGCTTGTGGACCATCCTCATTTGGATGCAGTTGGACTATTGTCAGAAATGCAAACTTGCTGGGCCATTTAAATTGGGGCGAGTTCGTACCTTATGACCATTAGGCCCAAAGCTTCTGAAATGTTGATGGGCCATTCTATAGAAATCATTTTTTTATGTTTGCATTATTTACTTTGTGCTTGTGTTCGGAACATTACCATTTGGATTTAGTTGGGCTCCTTGCCATGAGCTGTGAACTTGTTGGGCCATTTAAACTGGGAAGATTTCACTCCTATGACAGTTAGCCCAGAAGCTTCTAAAATGATAACGGGCCGATTTGTTTGAAAATTTTAGTTGATTTAGTATGTTATATATGTTACATGCATCTCATGCACCCCATGCATACATACATCATGTTAACCCTTGTGTTCTGAAAGCCATCATAGATTCCCGTTGGGTTAGGGAAAAGGGAAGACTCACCAAAATACTGGGAACAGACATGAGTGAATCAAATATTGAGGTATCCCGTATGGATCAGTTGGAAAACGGTCTCGCCAAGGTCACTGTACAGTTGCAAGCCTTGACTACTGCCATGAAAAATATGGCTGTGCCCCGTGCTGGGGGAAATTCTGAGAATATGAGGCGTGAGGAGCCTCCGAGCGGGTTGGGGGATGATATCCCCACTTTTGATGATGACATGGCAAAGTTTGCAACAGGCAGAGTGATTGGGTCTCAGGCAGAATTTCAGAAGCTTCGGGATCAAGTTGAAACAGTTACCCGCAAAATGAGGGGTAAGCATGAAGAGTTGTTAGATTATGAGGCAATGACCTTCGGAGAACAGCTGCCAGCTCAGTTCAAAATGCCCAACATGGCCAAGTTTAATGGGAATGGAGACCCGAGGGTCCATCTGCAGTAATATGTCTCAGTCATGAGTTCAATGGGCCTATCACAGTGCCAAGTCCAAAAGATGTTTGGGACGTCACTCGAGGGGGCACCTGTGGTTTGGTATCATAGCCTTGAGAAGAAGGTTAAAGAAGATTGGAGGGAACTAGCTGATGCTTTTCTGAAGCAGTATGTTACAGACTTAGAGATTGACTTGTCACTCCGTGATTTGGAGAACACTAAGCAGAAGCCAGAAGAAAGCTTCAAGGAGTATGTAGACCGCTGGAGAAGCCAGCTTCTGAAAATGCAGACTCGGCCCTCTGAGAAAGACCAGATCAAAATGATCATCAAGGGTACTAAGCCCTCCATTTATGGTAAGCTGAGGAGGATGACCTCCATGATTACTGATTTCCGACAGTTGAGAGAGATTGTCATGGATATTGAGGAAGAAGAGGCTGAAAATAGAAAGTTTTATGGCCAGAATAGAAGAACTTTTGGGGGGCATTCTGAGACTAAACTTGCTACTGCCGAGGTTGCTGCCATCAAGAACCAGCATTTCTCTAAACTGGGGAAGCCGTTATCTAAGGTGCTTGAGAAGTTGAAGGGACAAGGACTCCTAAAACCCTTAGAGCCTAAACCACTTCCAGATCCTATACCACCCAACCTTGACCTAAGCCTGTATTGTCACTTCCATCAAAGGAGAGGCCACGAAACTGACAACTGCACCCGCCTTAGGCATGAAATCCAAAACCTCATCGATGCTCACAAAATACCCGACCCAGAGAAAGAACAACCCAACACATATTGGAACCCCCTACCAAATTACCACTCCGTTCCACCACCCACCTACATGATCAACTCTGGATTGCTCGAAACTTTTGTCCTCCAAACCCTTAACCACCAAGCTTCTTACATGGAGATAGGGGATGATAGTGAAGAACCGTAGGTCAAGAAAGAAGGCAATGCTGCGAATGATGAAGTTATTCCTCCTAGTTTATTTGATCCTGCATTTTTAGTAAAGACATTGATTTTGTCTCTTCGTTCGAACCTTTTCTAAATGATAATAAAGGCGTTCATTTCGTTTACATGCCTGAGTCTCTCCCTCCAACCTGCAACATGAGTATATTTGAGAAAAGTATTCAACCCTGGTACTATGAAATTTAGTGATGTTTAGAACACGGGGAATCTTCGGAAGCAACAACAATACAGTCAGTTTCAGAAATGAATCAGTATCAGCTTGGGGGCGAGGCCCACATCAATATCAATTTAGGGCTGAGGCCCACATCAATATCAGTTTAGGGGGCGAGGCCCACATCAATATCAGTTAAGGCCGAGGCCCACATCAATATCAATTTAGGGCCGAGGCCCACATCAATATCAGCTTGGGGGCGAGGCCCACATCAGTATCAGCATCAGTTCAGGGGCTGAGGCCCACATCAGTTTCAGTTTTGGGGATGTGTCCCAGGGCCGAGGCCCACATCGGAATCAGTATCAGTTCTGCCGGGTATGGCATTCTGGGGGCGAGGCCCACATTGGTTCAGTATTAGTTCTGCCGGGTATAGTACTCTGGGGGGCGAGGCCCACATCATTATCAGTAACGATTTGGAAATGAACCACTCTCATATCAGTAGTGGTTCGGAAATGGATCATCTCTCATCAGCAACGGTTCGGAAATGGACCATTATCACATCTCGCCGAAAAGGGCACTCCGAAAATGGAGCACGGTTCGAAATGGACCATCATCTCATCTCGCTGAAAATGGCACTCTGAAAATAGAGCACGGTTCGGAAATGGACCAAGGAAGGCCTAACCCATCGGAATATGATACATATACATGCATACATGCATACATATCACCTATATGCAATGTTTGTTTTGTGTTCGCAGGTTTGTAGCGGCAAAGACCATTTCATCAAATAACGGTTCAAAAATGAGCCACATTCTCGCACAGCACGGTTCGGAAATGGACCGCTACTCACAACAGATGCCGAAAATGGCGCCCCAAAATGGAGCACACATAGCAGACACCGAAAATGGCACTCCAAAATGGAGCACTCACAACAGATGCCGAAAATGGCGCTCCAAAATGGAGCACACACAGCAAACGCCGAAAATGGCACTCAAAAAATGGAGCACCCACAACAGACGCCGAAAATGGCACTCCAAAAATGGAGCACCCACAACAGACGCCGAAAATGGCACTCCAAAATGGAGCACTCACAACAAAGGCCGAAAATGGCGTTCCAAAATGGAACACACACAGCAAATGCCGGAAATGGCGCTCCAAAATGGAGCACACATACAAAAGATGCCGAAAATGGCACTCTAAAAATGGAGCACGGTTTGGGAATGAACCAGGGGTCGCAGCACCTCACCACCAAATCAACTCAACTCAACACATGGTAAGTCAAGTGGCAGCTGGCGAGCCAGGTAAGTAAAAATGCATTGCATAACTTTGATAGGATTGTCACTGTTACACATTACACAAGTCCCATCAATGTGGGGGCGACTGTAGGCACTGTATTTTTGCATATAAGTCCCTATGATGAGTCTCATTTGGAGACACTACCTTTTAAGTCACGGAGGTCACGGAAAACGGACATCGGAAGGGGGAATTCAGAATAAACGAGGTTCACTGTTTTCGTTCGTGTTGCGTTCGTGTATACGTTCGAACTCCAAACAGATTGCGGGCGTTCGTGCCGCGTTTGAGGAAGCGTTCGAACGGTGTCGATAATTCTGGTTTTGCTGCTAGCCTCTCATCAAGCCCAATTCGCCCAAGCCTTGGCCCACACGCCCAAGCCCACTTAAAACACATTTTTAACACATGGTGAAATCAAAACAAATCTAAAAATCACATACCAAATTAAAATAAACATTAAAATCAATCAAATATTTTAATTCCTTAATTAAGATATTCACCCACCAATTACACAAGATTCCTTCCTAACTAAACAAAATCACATACTAAACTAAAAAGATGTCATGCCTAATTAAAATCAATTATAACAAATTAAAGATATTGACTTCCTAATCCAAACCAAATTTGTCCCCCCTCAATCTAATCATTTCCTTGCTCAACACAAAATCAAATCCCTTCCTTGTGAGACAAGGTGAAGCCCTAGCCTTTCTCTATATAAACAACCCCTAACCAAGACATGAGAGGCTAGCTCATACACATAATATACACACAACTCACACGAAAATCACAACACACACAGAAACCCTAGAAGTTCACACACATTCAAGAAATGACACAAAAATTCTCTTGATCCCCTTTCCTAATCACCGAAAACCAGACCTCCATTCAGCAACCTTGTATCACCAAAAAACAGCCCATACAGCAGCCCTAAAACACACATAAAACAGCCCTCGAACCACACCATAACACCACCGAAAATCACACCCAAAACAGTAGCCAAAACTTCCCAAAAACTGTAACTAAAATACAGCAGCAAAACAGTAGCAAAACGGCAGCGAATCGGAGTCAAAAGCAGCAGCAAAAGACGGAGAACGACGAATCAAAACAGTAAGACAACGAACGAGAGCAGTGAACCAGTGAACCGGAAGAGTTACGGAGCATCCACCCTTCCGACAATCGTGTACCGTACATCCGAGAGGTGATTTAAAAGGTTAGACCTGAGGTCACTTTTCTCATTAGTTTATATTCATTTTTTGATTGTTTATTGAATTCTATTCGCATGAGAGTCGTTTGTGGATGCATGTTGTGGCTTGAATGAAATGGAAAATGTGTCGCCTCTTGTGGTATATAGGATGGAAACCCGGACATAAATTTCATAGCCGATTTTGAATAGACGGTAGTATGATCTGTACTCGGGATACAACTACACGTACCACTTGAGTAAACAGCACATTCTTTTGTTTTATGTTGCTTTGATTCATTTATTTATTATGCATGTTACTTTTGTATGTATGATACAATCGAGCGCATGGGCTTAGTAAGTCGGATTAAAGGTCCCCTATTTGGAGGGGTTAAAATCCTTTTCCACAATGCTTTGCCGCGCCGGTTGATGTGTGTTCGGTTGAATGTAAGATATGTTCAATCGGGCATACCAAGTTTGATATGATTGTCTTTATTTTTGTATACATGATGTGATCGAGCGCATGGGCTTAGTAAGTGCGATGAAAGGTCCTCTAATTGAAGAGGTTAAAATCCTTTACCATGATGTTTTGCCGCGCCGATTAACGTATATTCAGTTGAATGTAAGATGTGTTCAATCGGGTATATGAAGTCTAAGGTTATTGTCTTTATTTTTATATGCATTGAGATAAGCGCATGGGCTTAGTAAGTGCGATGAAAGGTCCTCTAATTGGAGAGGTTAAAATCCTTCGCCACGATGCTTCGCCGCGCTTCGTATTTCGCTATTTGCTTTTTTTATGTATGTATTGCGTCACATTTTGTGCATCAGGTCTGTTCCCGTTCGAACGCGTTTTCGAACGCTATACGAACGCGAACCTTCTGTTTCCCGTTCGAACGCGTTTTACAAACGCTACTCGAACGCGCATGCATTTTGTTTCATCAGGTCTGGATCCGTTCGAACACGTTATCGAACGCTATACGAACGCGAACCTTCTGTTTCCCGTTCGAACGCGGTTTACAAACGCTACTTGAACGCGCATGCATTTTGTTTCATCAGGTTTGGATCCGTTCGAACGCGTTATCAAACGCTACACGAACGCGAACCTTCTGTTTATCGTTCGAACGCGTTTATGAACGCTATACGAACGCGCACACACTGAACTAAGTCTGTCTCATCATATTTCATGCACAACTGCCTTTTGGGTGATCTCCCTTGCATTATGTAGCTAATCATATTATTTGTATTCCTGCATTTATCCATTCGATGTGTTCTTGGGATGATATTCGAGCATGATTAGGTTATTAGCATGTTATTTGGTTAATATGTTCATGAGATAGTACTCAAGCATGATTAGGTTGTTCTTAGTTTTCCCTATCATATGATTGAGAAATGTTCATGAGATTGCCATGTGATGTTGCATGTTGTGATGAACTTGTTGATGTATGCATGTGAATTTAGAAGCATGATACTCTTGGAAATAAGTGTTACTTAAACTTGATTAAATTATTACATAAATCCTTTCATTACAAGTGATATAAATAAGGGACCATTCCGAACCCAACGGTTTGAGGTCTTCCATTGCGAGGGGTGAGTGCGGCCTTAAATCTCATTTTCCCGATTCACACCAGGTGGCGACTCCATTATTCTCCGGTTTAGTCCCCCGTGGCTACTCCGTACTCCCAACCGGGCCGCGAGCCCGGGACAGCATGCGTCGCCCAGTTCCTGTGTTCCCACAGTTGTGATGAAATCCAATATCACCGGTTTATAAGGGGTTAAATTATAGTTTGGGTAATATAAAGGTTTATTTATTGAGTCTTAATCTTAATGCTTTTTATTAACTGGCCATTAATAAAATTGAACTGGTAAACTTAAAATGAACTAGACATAGGGATTTTAAGTTTAAGACCTTAGACTCAATAGCCCACGATCTTCCTTGAGGATAGATAACCCTTTAATAGATTTCCTTACAGGATAGGAATATACCTGTCGGGTGGGGGTAGCCATAATTGGAACTTATTATTAATGAATCCATGTAATTTGGTTGACATAGACATATGGTTCAATTGGGTTATATTGGATATTTGTAGTTGACCATCGGAAGAGGCTTTTACATAATTTAGTGTTCCAGGTTAATAAATCAATATTTTACCCAACTATAAGATAACCACTTCATCTTTAAAATGATATTGCATAGAAATCACAACCCTAGATAGTTTTTAATATTGAATTTTCTTAAACCTACTTTCGAACAACTTTATTTACTTATTTTTAAATTTAGAATCGTCACATTTTCAAATCAATCAAACAACCTGTTAGATACTAGTAATCATTTGACCTCATAAAATTAATAGAATAGATATTAAGTCCTCGTGGGATCGATACTTTTTATACTACTTGAACGATACGTGCGCTTGCGTTATACGCATGTGTAAGCACCGGTCAATTGGCCTGTTTGTGAACCATATGCTCAAAGCGTATGAGACACCAGGTCGCGTACATTTTTCAATGTACGGTTTCTCGGAGAGTTTTATTGAAAGCCAAGCTTTCACCGATTATTTTATGGGAATATCATTTCCATGAAATGAAATATATTATCATTATTTATAGGACAGACACTGTCAGTGCGCTCCCACTAACCCTCTTATATACACAAGAATCATTTCGTTTTGAATTAAATCATAAACTATTATGATTACATCAAAATGGTAATTCCAAGAACTCAATGCTTTCTTCAATCCAAACATGGATCGAATAACCTGCAAACCTTGTTTGCTAGTTTTGGTACGAAAAAACCGACAGGATGTTGTAAACATCCTCCAAAAGGTTTCCTTTTCAGGAAAGCGATTTTCCCATTAAGCTGACATATTTCATAAATGAAACATGCAGCATTAGAAAGCAATATCCAAATGGATTTACCGTGGCAACAGGTAAAAGGTTGCGTCGTAATCAACACAATGTTGATAACGATACCTTTCCGTTACAAGCCTAGCTTATAATGTTGGTATGTTGCCATCCATGTATGTCTTCCTTGAAGACTTATAAAGTACCAATAGGCACAATGCCTTGCGGTACATCAACTAGTGTCCAAACTTGTTGATATACATGGAATCCATTTCGGATTCATGGCACTTTTCCATAAAAGGGAATCGATACCTTATATCACTTCCTCATATGTAGTCAGTTGGTATACCTCAAAAGATTGACATCTTTACGAGGTGAGATCAGAAACCCATACCCCAGGTTATTTTATGACTCTCTCCGACTTACGTGGTTCTTGTGTATTCAAAGATTACTGGTATAGTTTCATCATTGATGAACTATTTGTGTTCCATTTAGAAATCGGTGCCTGGAATAGTATTACTCCGATTTTCATCGAGTTTTATTATACTCTCACTTACCACTGCATATCGGTGTTCCTCTTAGGAAAACCGCATGGTGAGCAACAATTACATTGTTCTCAAGTGAGTTGTATAAGTACAATACTTTGGTATCCCTAGGATAACCTACAACTGACACTTATCCAATTTGGGTACTAGTTTGGTATCATCCAAACATATGCCTAGCATACCCAAATATTCATGAATGAGAAATCTGATTTCTTTCCCGTTCATATCTAATATGAAATCTGTCAAACAGTTATTTATGGAACCTTATTCAAAATAAGTTCTTGCACTGTTTATGCTTATCCGTTGAAGGAAATGGTAGCTTAGAGCGACTCATGATTAACCTTATCATGTCCAACAAAATTTGGTTACTCATTTTGGACACACCGTCAAATTGACGTGTTCCTGGAGGAGTCCTCATCGAAAGAATACTATACTCTTTCAAGTATTTGAGATACTTATTGCTTAAGTGTTTTCCATTACGGTCTTACCGTGATGGTTTAATACTTTAGCCGATCTGTTTGTCTATTTCGTGTCAAAACTTTAAAAGTTTCTGATTTGTGTTTCAATGGAAACACATAACCATAACGCGATGCCACATCCGTAAAGGTCACAAAATATTCATATCCACCTCTAGCCTAACTAGACATGGGCCCACTTGCTTCACTATAAACTAGGGCTAACAGATCGGTGGCATTTCCACTTTTACCAAGTAAATAGTGTTTTATGCACTTTACCCAATAAACTAGATTCGTAGACTTTATTTCAATGGAATCAAAACAGTCCTAGTATCCACTCTTCAAAAGTGTGGTATACGATTCTTGTTTTAGTTGTGTCCCAGACAACAATGCCACAATTGAGTTTCTTCCGATCAAATCAGTTTGAGCTATTTGTTTGTCATAATACGTTTGAGATTTTATTTACATTCAAAATATAAACTCTGTTATTCACATCTAATGTGTTTATCTCAATATCATCTTTATATAATAAAACACTTTAGTGTTCTAAAATATAAAGGTTCACCCGCAGCGGGTTATACACTGATATAGATATAATGTATCTAGTCAAACTAGTTACATTATAACAGTTTTCTAATTTAAGTACACACCCGAAGGTTGTTCCTAAAATTAGGTTTCTGCGATTAAAACATCGACTTTCATCCCGTTTCCGATTCGCAGATAAATCTCTATTGAAGTCAGTATCCTATTCAAAACAGATTCTGAACATCAATACATATATTTTATGAACCACACTAAGTATTTAAAATCCAATTTTAATACTAGTAGTGAACATGATTTTGACAAACATATTTGAAGTCAGAGCCTTGCCGAGTCTTCAATTCCTTCATGTCTACTTTGTCCAAACGGCAGTCACGCTTCCGCGATCCCGTTTGCCACAATTCAGGCAGACATTTTGGGATACGTCATTTATCTTCCCAGAAGACTATAATGATTTTGCCTTTGCCCATTTTCCACATTCCAGAAGCCTTTGGCCAAGCCTTTGGCCAAGCCTTGGCCTTCTAGAATATCGAAGTAAGGTGCGCCTTGCGCTACTTGCCTATTGCAAACTTTGACTTTGTCTCTTTGAGAATAGTCATTAACTCTCCAAGAGTTATTTATTGTAATTTAGTACTTCTAAAATCTAAGTATAGATTTATGAAGATCCTTCAATTTCATTATCATACTTTAAGGATCCAACCCTTAGTTCTAACAAAGAAATCAATGAGTCTATTGCGGTAAGTATAATGGATTAAACACTAAAGTTATCATCACATTAATCTTCCAAAAGATGTTGCTCTTCTATTTGCTTAACTCCGGGCTTAAGCCTAATATGTTATTTTATCAAATAAAGTAACTTATTATTTTTCCAGGACCATCCTGAAATTTATTCCCAATTTTGAAAATTAAACCATTTAAATACATTTTCCCTAGGATTATGTTTTAAATGTCAATCTTTCAATTTTATCTTGATTTTAATAGTCCAACTATTTAATCAACGATTTAGGTACTATTTATTATAATGATTACAATAGTCCAACTATTTAAGCAACTATAATTTAATAGATTAAAATCAATTATATTGATTACTATAATCCAATTATAAAATCAACTATAAATAAATAGTTTGAATACAGTCCAACTATAATTAAAACAACATTTAAATATTAGTCCAACTAACATTTAATACATTTGACTAATGATATTTGTGATTGAGCGCGTACGGCAAGTAATTAAATGAATATTGTAAATTCAATTCTTGCCTCCCACTATTTTTCGGCGAGCCTCTAGTCTTCTGTCGAGTACTCGGGAAACTGTGTTTCCTAGCGAGCTAGGATCCCGTTAAATATCACACAATCTTGACTTTGGCCAACAAATTGTATGATAATTAACTAGGTAGATCTCTAAGATCAATTGGATCCAATCCAATTCCTAGATCCAGTAGGGGGACTTCCAAGTCCGAAACATATATCTTATATATGCCAATATATCCAATGTATTGCCTAACCTTTTTCCTCTGAATCAACTAAGCCTTGGCTTTGGCACAACAAACTTAGTGATCCCAGTCAAGCGCGACCCATTAACCATGGAGAGCTTCGTAATCAATGTTGATGGACAAGAAGTGGTCTTGACTTTGGCCAACAAACCACAACTTGGACAAGACACAAATATGGAACAAAGCCTTCGGGATTCAAACACATCCTCGACGGACAAAGGCCTTGACTTTGGCCAACAAGCCAATGCCAGTCTCGGATCTTGAGTGAGAATCACTCAATGGAAGGAAAGACGCTTAATATTTTGCGAGGGTTTTTCGAGTACAAATTGGCAACCAATTTATTATCTTTGTTAAGGTCTCATCATCATACACCCTTAAACATGCATTCTAAATACATAATAAAGCGCGTATAAATAAATAATAATGATATGCGGATGGATATTTTACACAATGATCCTGGATCAAATCTCTCACTTTCTCTCTTCCGCTAGCACATGTATTTACTTCTACCCGTTACACTACACTTCTAAAGAAACCTCATTTACATTGAGGGGAATAGGTGAGAAGAGAATACAATGAATAAGGAGGTAATAAGGCTGGACACGCAGGTCCAATTAATAAATTCCAAATTTATGACAACAATTTCTAAAATTGCCCCACCCTTCTAATATCCATCCGATATACATTATTCATGCATCGCAACCATGTATTCACACAAGCATGTTATCAATCATTCTAATCAAATTAATTAATCTGATAATTAGTGACCATCCAATGTTCAAACAACGATTTGATTTTGCTCGAGTCAATCTCGTTTTGCGAATAAGTACTCAAAGTACGAATTCTCGAATTAAATTAAACTACATAATTAAATCCAATTCAATTTGTATTTAATACTAATTCGCCATTTAATTCCAAATTAAATACTACACTTTATTAACGAACCTATACGACTTAAATTCCAAATTTAATCGTTACGGGTCTCAAAACCCGATTAACGTCCAACGTCAATTCAATTAAAGTCCAATGGGCTTTTAATTAATTTTTTTAAGGCATGGACTTTTGGTCAACTCGGGTCAAACCCATTAACCAAAGTCCAATCCGGGAGTTACCCCATAAGCCCAGAAATCAATTTTGGCCCATTAGGCCCAATTAAACTTTAAAGGTCCATTAGTCACATTTGGGTTTTATGGATGCGGTTTTGGGCCTAATTGGATCCAACCAATTTTGCCTAAACCCAACTTAGTACAACCAAGCCCAATAAACCCAATAACAACATTAAAAGCCCAAATCCAATTTTAAAGCCCAACATAATTAAATTACCAAATTCCCAATTTAATTACACAAATTGCATTGCACAATTAATTACCCAATTAATATTTCCAAAACATCAAATTAGCCTAATTAATCATGCTTATCAACAACAAAACATGTCCAACACATTTCATCAAAAATCAAACCCAAATATACATGATATAGTCTCGGCAATGGAGGGATTTTGTGTCCGATTCGGTTTCAATCCAATTAATTCCACAATCGACATTAAATCAACATCCTCAATCTTTTCCAACTCATCCAATGAATCAAAAAACAAAAATCACCAAGAATTTAGGGCATAGTGACATTCGGCCAACACCAAAATTTTGGGCAAATTTGTTCCAAATAACTTTTCTTCAACTAGATCCAATCAATCATTAATTAAAACACATTTAAACATATTCATTCATCCAATTTCATAAATCATGCTCAAACACATTTTTACCCAAATTTTATGCCCTAAAATTTCATGATTTAACCTTGCTCTGATACCATTGTTGGAGTTCACTAAGGTCCCAATGATCAATAAACAAGCATGAAACAAGTGCGAATACAACGAGGGAGTTTCGAAATACTCACATCGATCGGTTGAGTGAACTGCGAGGCAACAAAACTCGAATTCTGCTCACTGTTTTGCTCGGCAGTGGGCTACTGTTTGCTCCTCATTTTCGGCCATCAATCTTCAAGAATCCAAGCTCCAAGCTTCGTCAAATGATTCCCGGCTCATGGGTGGACTTCCCTATCACCTTCGCATGACTTCGTAGTGCGCTAGCACTCCCGATTTTGCCACAAAATCGCGACTCTAAGCTTCCCTATGGCTCTCGGTTTTCAACAGAAAAACAGAAGGTTTTTCAGCCCCTTAGGCGTGTGAGAGGAAGAAGAAAGAGAGGAGAGAGAGATGTAAAAATGTGTAATGTCATTTGATTTCCAAAAACAAATTAAACATATACCATTTTCTTTTTAAGAAGTCAAAGGCAAAAAATAATTAAATGCCTTCCAACTTCCATTAACTCGTCAATCCATCAATCTTGAATAGTGATTGGTGTCAATCACTCAAAGTGAAAGATATCCATCACTTGATTGACGAATGATGTGACGCTAGATGCGACTAGCGATTCGACGCTTGATTTGACTTGAGTGCCGCACTCAAATTCGAAATGCGAATGCGCTCGCAAATAATCCCGGGCTCGGGTTCGCTAATTCCAAATTAACAAATTTTCCGTTGCGTCGTAATTAAATGATTACGCCTAGCGAAATCACTATTCACATCGCTAACAAATTAATTCTAAATTAACTCGTTCGCCCGAATTGAAATCTAATTTTAATTCCGCGTTGAAATCCAATTTCGTTTAATATATCGAATATATTAATTTATCGATTAATTCCAAATTAATCGTTATCTCTCTTTAATTGATATTTTATCCCAGATAAAATATCTCCGCAATTAATCCCAGATTAATTTTCTCTCTCTTCTAATTAATCCCAGATTAATTTAGAGTGCGATTCATACGTCATCGGTGAATCTTCGGGAAGTGACCCATGAGATCCCCGTATATATTGGCAGTAAATTCGGTTGTCGGACTATCCGAACACGTAAGTACATAGTACTACGTTTGTATCGATTTACAAGACAAGGTTGGCTTCTAGCAAAGCGCCATGCCTACCCAATTCTCCAGAAATATCCTTACAGGATCATAAGGATCTATATCGGGCGTAGTATATGTAGTATTGCGTATTTCTGTCCAGTATCGGATGATCACGTGTTAAGCCTGGGGCTGGAATTGTGTGTGCCCCGTATGAAGCACATGTCGGATGTCTGGTAACTAGTCTCTATAATCGGATAAACCTGACCTTGTCATTTTATCCCGATGACTGCAGTACATAAGAGTACTAGTACGGTATCCTACGTGACCATCATCTCCATATGACTAGAGTGACAATTCCATCTTGACATCACACCCAACACACTACGATTCTCAATATACCCAGCATAGGCGTACATAGAACCTGTTAAAGCCTTGGACGACCGCAACCAAAGTATATTGATTGTCGCAAGTATTAGCGGTGCAAGTCTCAGGTTAAGATCAAATACACATTCCCTGATTTCGGACTTCCATAGACACATAGTCATACTACCAATGGAATTTCGAGGGGGTCTATCCAGAGCGAAGCTGTTTCCCGTACATTCGGTAAAACACAACCTCCTATTACACTTGTATGAGTATCTTATACCCAAATATATGAAAACTATGTCGTTGTGCCCTCACATCGCGCACAAGTGTAATACTAGTCTTTTACGCATTTATCGATGTCCAATCTCGACAATGCTCTGACTTGGGATATTTAATGATTAATCCTTCGTGGACTGATACTGTCTCATATCATTCTCAATCCAGGAACTAATCATAGGGACCTCCTATCATTTATACATCTAGGTGATCTAATCACAAATGATAAGAGAGCAATCTCCTTTGTCATATAGTTAATTTGTACAACAACACCATGATCTGTACAAATAGTGACGCTATGGGTCATAATTGTCCAACAATATATATATATATATATATTAAGAATTACATATGGCATATTTTGGATTTTTCATCAATATCGTCTTTTACAACTTCAGCACTAGAAACCTTTATAAACAATAAAGTTGTAGATATTTGAATATTCTTTCATCTAGAACTCGAATCGCCTCAATCTGATATCAGAGTAAAAAGTTTTTGCCAAATTATGAAAATTGCACAGGGTTGGAATTTCCGAAATTGAACATTGTTAAAACGCCCTTTTAAGTTTTTGGCCTCCAAAATCCAAATGTCACGTCCATTTTTCTAGTTATGCATCCAAAGTATTATTGCACCTACATAAGAAATAAAAATCACAATAAAAATATATAAAACATAAATTTAATTATTATTTTACAAATGTGCTAAATTAGGGCATTAATGAAACTATAAGTGAAAAATGATTAATTTCTCTTTATTAAATGAACACTTTTTAGTGTCTATCATCTCTATCTTTGAAAGAGATTGGTGATGAGTAGGTGGATGGCCCTGACACAGTTCACTTGGAATCTGATAGCTCTTATTTGATCCTCTCTCTTTGCAAGTCGGCATTCCAATCTGCGCTACTTCCCGTGCTTTTCCTCTGGCATATCCATCCTTACACATGAGACATGCGCCAGCCCCCATTTATCTTCTGAAGTGCTGTTTAGTATTGCCTCAGGTCTCTGCTGGGTGTTTCTCTGGTTTTGGTGCTGCTGGTAGTTGACTTCTCAAGGCGGAGCCCCGACTTTCAGCTAGCTCTTCCCTTTTAAATATTCCAATAACTTGCTCTTTTCACAGTTGCTTTCAACTATCGATATAAGTTCTTGCATCTGGCAGTGGTATGTCCTACATCCTTATGAAACTCACAGTACAACCCTTTGTCCTGGTACTTTTCTGGCACTCTTATCGACGAAAGCTCTCTCAACAGGTCCTAGTTTTTCACTTTGTGGAAGATCTGCTCATGTGGTAGGGTGAACCTCATACAATATCACGTTATCTTCCCACTTTGGCCACTTGGGTTCTATATGTTGGACAATTATGACCCATAACATCACTATTTGTAAAGAACATTGTGTTTTGTACAAATAATCTATGTGACAAAAGGAAATTTCTATTTTATCATTATTGTAATTAGATTACTTAGATATATATTAATGATAAAAGTCTATATGGTTAAATTGGATTAATAAGATATGAGACAGTATTAATCCACGAACGGTTTAATCATTAAATATCTCTAGTCAAAGTATTATCGAGACTGGACATTAATAATGCGGAATAGACTAATATTACACTTGTGCTTGTTATGGAAGTTTAACGGTATAGTTCTCATATATTTAGGTATTGGATACTTATGCAAGTGTAATAAGAGGTTCTGTTAGCCGTTAGACTGGGAACAGTTCACTCTGGATAGACCCACTTGAAATCTCATTGGTAGTACGACTATGTGTCTATGGGAATCCGAATCAGGGTAGGTGTATGTGATCTTTAACCTAAGACTTACGTCGCTATTACTTGCGACAATCAGTTTACTTTAGTATTGGTCGTTTAGAACTTTAACAGGTTTTGTGTACGCCTGTATTGGGTTTACTGAGAATCGTAGTGTATTGGATGTGATGTCAAGAATGGAGTATCACTTCAGTCATATGGAGATGATGGTCACATAGTATACGGAACTAATACTCTTAAAGTTGCAGCTATCGGGATAGTATGACTAGGTCATGACTTCCCGATTACAGAGATTAGTTACTCGAGATCCAATATATGCTTCGTACGGGACAGACACAGAGCCAGCCCTAGGCCTAGCATGTGACATCTGATACTGGATCGTATTGCGTATTACATAATATTAGTATTACTACGCCTGATACAGATGATATTCCTCGGTGAATATTTCTGGAGAATTTGGTAGGCACGGTGCTTTGCTAGAAGCCAATCATGTCTTGTAAATCGGTGAGAACATGGTACGGGGTACGCACGTGTTCGAGTAGTCCGATAACCGTATTTACTGCTAACATATCAGGGAATCTCTTGGGTCGCTTCCCAAAGATTCACCAATGACATTTGACTCAGATAGAATTAATCTAGGATTAATTATGAGAGAGAAAATTAATCTGGGATTAATTACGGTAAAAATTAATCTATGATTAATTTCGTATAGAAGAGAGAACACGATTAATTTAGAATTAATCGATAAAATAAATTTAATAGTTAAATTAGATTTTTCTATTTAATTTATTTATTTGTGGCTAAAATAATATATCAGATATATTAATTGAAATCGGATTTCAATACGAAATTAAAATTGGATTTTAATTCGGGCGAACGAATTAATTTAGAATTAATTCGAAATGGACTATCGTAATAATTTTACGAGGCATAATTATTTAATTAAATTGGATATAATTATGGCGCGATGGAAAATTCGTTTATTGAAATTAAACGAACCCATTAAAATTGCCCGGGACTTTGCGTGTGTCTTTTTGTTTTTGGGAACACAAAATATCTTTGTCTTTGGTAGGCCCAAGTCAAGTTGTGTGTTGAGGAAGCCAACTCAAATTTTGAATTTAAAATGTGGTGGGACCACATGACTTATATCAAATGTCAAATTTTGATGTAACTGGTTGGCTTAATTTAATGCTTAAACACACAACCAAAAGGTCTTGGAAAACTCTCTTCTTCCTCTCCACCTTAATCATTAAATATCCCTAGTCAGAGTATTATCGAGATTGGACATCGATAATGCGTAAATGACTAGTATTACACTTGTGCGCGTTATGAGGGCATAACGGCATAGTTCTCATATATTTGGGTATAGGATACTCATGCAAGTGTAGTAGGAGGTTGTGTTTTACCGATGGTACGGAAAACAGCGTTGCTCTGGATAGACCCCTCGGAATTCCATTGGTAGTATGACTATGTGTCTATGGAAGTCCGAATCAGGGTAGGTGTATTTGGTCTTAACCTAATACTTGCACCGCTAATACTTGCGACAATCAATATGCTTTTGTTTTAGGTCGTCCAGGGCTTTAACAGGTTCTGTGTACGCCTCTGCTGGGTATATTGAGAATCGTAGTGTGTTGGGTGTGATGTCAAGACGGAAGTATCACTCCAGTCATAGTGGAGATGATGGTCACGTAGGATACGGAACTGGTTCTCTTATGTACTGCAGTCATCGGGATAAAATGACTAGGTCATGTTTATCCGATTATAGAGACTAGTTACCAGAGATCCGATATGTGCTTCGTACGGGGCAGCCACAATTTCAGCCCCAGGCCTAGCATGTGACATCCGATACTGGATCGAAATACGCAATACTACGTATACTACGCCTGATATATATCACATATTCCTGTAAGGATATTTCTGGAGAATTGGGTAGGCATGGCGCTTTGCTAGAAGCCTACCTTGTCTTGTAAATCGGTACAAACGTAGTACTAGGTACTTACGTGTTCGGATAGTCCGACGATCGGATTTACTGCCAACATATCCGGGGATCTCATGGGTCGCTTCCCGAAGATTCACCGATGACGTATGACTCGCACTTTATTAATCTGGGATTAATTAAATGAGAGAGAAAATTAATCTGGGATTAATTGCGGAGATATTTTATCTGGGATAAAATATCATTTAAAGAGAGAACGATTAATTTGTAATTAATCGATAAAATAATATATTCGATATATTATACGAAATTGGATTTCGACGCAGAATTAAATTTAGAATTTAATTCAGGCGAACGAGTTAATTTAGAATTAATTCGTAAGCGACGTGAATAGTGATTTTGCTATGCATAATTATTTAATTACGTCGCAACGGAAAATTCGTTAATTTGGAATTAGCGAACCCGAGCCCGGGAGTGTTTGCGAGCGCACTCACATTTCGAATTCAAGTGCGGCCCGTAAGTCACATCAAGCGTCAAATCACTTGTCAATTTGATTGATGTAACATCTTGTCACTTGATTGAGTAAATAGTGATGGTTGTTGTTGGAAGAGTGTTTGACACTCAATAGTTGGTGAATGAAAGACATTTTACCTTTTATTTGATTTTTTGGTATTTGACTTTCTTTTAGTGTATTAGATACACAATTGTAACAACCAACCAACACATTTTTATCTCTTCTCTTTCTTCTTCCTTCTATTCGGCCATGGGCTGAATTTCTTCTAAAAAAAAAACCTTCTGGTTTTGCCGTGGATTGTAAGGAGAAAATAAGGGATTTTGTGGCAAAAATTCCTAAGTGCTAGCACACAAAGGAGTGATAGGGAAACCCAGCAAGGAATCAACACAAAGCTTGGAGCTTGATGGAGATCACCATTGCCGAAAATTGGAGAGCACAAAAACTGCATGTTGTCGTAAGCTTCCAAAGAGGGTAGAAAAGTTTTGTTCTTCACCGCATCACCTCAACCGATCGATGTAAGTATTCCGCAACTTCTTCGTGTATTCACATGTATGTTTCTTGCTTGATAATCGATCCTCGGGACCGTAGATTTTCCCAACAGGATGTCCATCATGGGCATTAGATGGTTGAATACTTTCTCCTCATAGTGAGCAGCAGACGTAGAGATTCTAGATTCCTTATTCCTTGGGGCCATTATTGTTTGGTTGAACGAATTTTCTTGGGTTTAGTAATTGCGAAAAACCGAAAACGCAATTTTGCGTCTCAGAGTTCCCATAGATGGCGTCAATTATTTGTGCAGGAATCCTCACAAACAATATAATCACAAACAACAAAACCAAAATATTGATTCTAATAAGACCATAGTATTTTAGCCCAAAGGTCTTTAAATATTGATTCTAATAAGACCATAGTATTTTAGCCCAAAGGTCTATTATTACTTTATTATCAAAAGGTCGATTCCTTATTCTAGGGATTCTCGTACTATTTATAATACTTTATCGTAAGGAAAATAAATTGACAGTGGTTACATTCCATTCATGTTCCTCACTAACTGGCCTGCTCCCTAAAATCTCGGAACTTCCTTATTCTGGGTTGTTGTCCCGCTTAAAGAAACGGAAAGTAATTAATTGACTGTATGATTCCTTGTTTAGAAGATTTGTGTCATTAAGAAACTGATATTTCGGGTTCATTCCTTGTGTGACTTCTACTTGCCTTCGTTGGAGCCAAGTCTGATATGGACTTTCTATCGGGGAGCCCTGAATTCAGACTCTGATGGAGGTTCTCGTATCATATTTTGACAATTGGTTCCGGCGTCAGACTCTGATGGAGGTCCTGATTTCAGACTCTGATGATGGGTTCTGTTTTCTGATGATAGGTCCTGAAGACTGGTTCTGATAAGAGGTCCCGGAGCCCTCTTCGTCTGTCATTTTCCCCAATGTGGATTCACGGAACATGAATGGTAATTGTCACCATTGTGGAAATTGTGACACAAATTGTCTTGGGAGTTGGAAAGATGCGGCAGAAACTAATTCATTGGGGAGTTGCAAAGATGGGATTAATGGGGTTTCTGAAGCTGATCAAGAAGGTATTTACAAGTAGTGGGCTAGCCTTTGAATCACCCTCCTATGAAACCATGAGTCCACGTATGTCTTGGGCTGACATGGCTCAGGAAGATGAGCTTGAGGAGGAGGAACAGAGTGAAGTAAACAAGCAGGTGGATGATGATGTTATTGTTTTGAGTGTTTTGAAGGTTGTTGAGAAGCCTACTCTGTCTAGGGAACACCGAGAGCACATGCGGTTTATGCATGTGGGGAGGAAGTAGGATTTTGTACGTATGGAGAACACCCAGGTCCACAAGCAGCTCAGGTCCTCATGCAGCTCAAGTCCCGCCAACATATTGAATGAACTTTCGCCTATTTTTCGAATGGAAATTTGATAATTTCCTTGTAAAAAAAAATCTCTCTTGTTTCATACTATTTTGATATGTTTAATGGAAAAATACAGGAGTATTGAATCATCATCCGATATAAATCTGATCATCAGTGACTGAGAGTTTTGTGCATACTATGAGAAAATTTGATTTTTCACAACAAAAAAAAAAATGTTCAATATTTTTCATTTTGAAAAGCAAATCAAAATTATCAAATTAATACACCAGACTTTTGATTGAACGGGGAGTCCATACTGTCCTCATCGATAATTTTTAGGCAATTTGCTCATGGTGGAAATATTGGAACAAACTTTGCCCAAGTAATGAAGATACATAAATTTAACAGAAGTTGCCAATTTTTCACACAAATTATTCAAATGAATGCTATACATAAACTGAGGGCAGGCCCTCTCAAGCTAAACAACCAAGTTAAAACCAGGGATGCCATGTTGGATCCATCATGCACAAGTTTCTAGCTGACAAGGCAGCCTCAACCAATTCAGTGACACCCCCCTGTACTGACTGTGGTGGCTCCACCACCGCATTTTCTTCCTGAATGCGATTAAAAAATAAACAAGTTAATCAAGGCCAGCGCCATTGTATGCCAATTTTCAGAAAACTGGAATCATGAAAGGATAAAAACTAAATGAGCCGCGCTGTGGTTACCTCTTCAGAGAACTGTGGTGCGATTCCATTGATCCGGCCAATAACATTCTCAACATTGGTGCAAACCTTATCTTTGAAGTCAATGGGGTTCAAACCACCCCCTCCGGCAGCTCCCAGAGGCATACCGAGTGGTCTCCTCCAAGACCATGATAACAGCTCATCACGGAAAAACATGGCCAAATGATACCACAGGTGCTCACTTTGCTGCAACATTTAAAAAGGAGAGGCCAATAAAGTTTACTTTGCATATCTAAAATGGATAATCCACATTTTTCAGAAATTCTTACTTTTGGTGCAAGCACAGCCTGAGCAGCAGCACTCATTGCAGACACAATAAGGCCTTCGACACCAAAATGGGAGAAGAACGATTGCATGTTCCTTGTAAGACGAAAAGGCACTGGTTCATTAAACTCTATCATTCCATTTGCATCATATGCAGGATGAAAATCTGTCTGGAATATCTTCCCCGTGTTCTTAGCAAATAAAATCTTGTTGGGGGACCTTCCCCCTATTTGTAGCATGAAAGACATGAAACTTGAAAGGGCTAATTGGATAGCAAATTGCTTTTTGAAAGCCCACATATGGTTTCCATTCAGCAGAGTCTTGTACATGTAGTGTGAAAAAATGCTCTCTGTAACATAATTTTTTGTTATATCATTATAAGCTTGGAGGCGGAGATCTACTACAGCTTCAGGTGAGATTTGGCCAGATATAGCTTGGTTCAACTGCTCCTTGAAAATGGTAATGGGCTGGTCTGCTTCTCGGTCATTCCTTGCACAATGGTTCTCATACACCTCAAGGAAGGTGCTGTACATCAGATCATCTTCAACCATGCGAACCTGTTCATGCGTCAATGGGTTATTATATGCAGGTTAGTTAACAATTACCATTCAACAAATAAAAGCAAAACAAGGAAATAGAAAAGGAAAAAGAATCTTGGTCAGAGGCACATTCGACATGCATAGAGACATCTATGAATTTCATCATTTTTATCCATTTAAAAAAATAAAACAAGGAAATGAAAAAACAGTGAAATCTGTAAAAGGGAGAGCTCGGCACCTGGGACCAAACGGGAATAATAATTGGTGTGTGTATACATATGTGGCGGCGTCTTGATTCCTTGAGCTTATCAAACATTTGGTTCATTACCCTGAAAAGCTGTAATATACGTTCATCACTTCTAGCATTAGGGGTCAAAGATGTCTGAACAATAAAATGACGTCGAGAGCCATCAGAGCCGATCAAAGTCAAACGCCGGAAACTGCTTCCATGTCTACGCACAATTGGTATATCAGCTCCAACCCTGTCCAGCTTTACAGTATGGTCAGGTGCAACTTCCTGAAGAATCCAACGGAGAAGTTTCATTAGAACAATGGCAAATGGGGTATTAATGCAAAATTGTTGTCCAGCTTCAACTTATAAATAGGCTTATTAAAAATTTAGAGAGTTGATTAAACTTCACTTCAGATAGGTTTAAAGGCAGGAATAAAAATTTCCATATCCTTCTTTACCATCATACATATGAACAGTACAACGGAGCCAACATGAGTGAGTAAGAAATCATTATGAGATGTAATGAATAATGTTTCAAGAGTGTAAACACTGTAGCTGTGCATTTTACCTATTAGCTTAACTAAGGCTTTTAATCAAGTGATTTATTGAGAAGGTAGCAGAGATAGTTTGACCAAGAGATTTGTGTTAGAATACATCCACCATATTAATTAAATTATAATAACCTGCAACAATTAATATGATTGTGTTTGGTCCATTGATCCTACATGTCGGGGAAAGTGTTTCTGCTTAAATATCATTATTGTAGGCCTATGTATCAATTTAAGCTTTTAGGGCAAGTGGTAAGTTTAACAAAAATGAAAATACCGATACAATTACCTGATCACTAAAATATTGTCCAGGAATCTCTACATCAACCACATGGAAATCACGCAACACCCTGCTTTCCTCTTCGAGTTTCAACACAGCTGGAAACCTGTCCTCGACATTGCTCTGAAGAACATTTTTCCAATGTTTCAATTTTTCAGTCAGTTCAGAGAGGGTGGCAGGGAAAGTAGCTGTACTTTCTGGATCGAGGTCACGCTCAAAATCCTGCTTATATTCTCTCACAAATTCCACGTGCTTGTTGATAGCATCAGCAGAGAAGCAAGCCCTGCAAACACCAGAAAGCTCCTTCTTGAGGGATTGGGGAACCTCCGCCGTAGTAGCAGTGGGGTACTTGTAACAACGGTGCAGCAGAGCATTAACAACAGCTAGTAGCCTCTCCTCTGGCAGGGTAACAAACCTCGAGCCAATTTCTGTGAGCAAACTCTGCAAACAATTTCAGAACACAGCTCACACATTAAAAGTTAATTCTTTATCTCGTTTTTTTGGTAATAACTTCCTCATTTATTAGCTTACCAATTTAGTATCAATTAAAATGATGACAATATCAAGAGCAAACAAGAAAAAAGTTCTTGTGGGGACAAAACTTGAATAATAATTTTCCGGTCTATAATTTATTAATTAGAAAAAAATTGGTCACCTCAAGTTCACTAGCCAAATTTGCGTGCTTGCTTCTAAGGGTCTCCATTATATCCTTTGCAGCATCAAAAGCACTAGCAGCAGACGCTGCCTGACTCCAAGCACCATTATGCCTCATTGCATTCTGAACACCTTCGCTGACGGTAGATGAGCTTTGTTGCACTGGTTGGTCATTTGCTGTGTGCACATTACTTTCTCCAGCTGTTGGCCTATCAGGTTCTTGACCATGGGAATTACCACCATCCTGAGATCCAACCCCGCCAGATTGAATGCCTTGATGAATTTGGTTGTTTGAAGGTAAAACGCTCCCACTGTGACTCTGTGCCCTCGCATTTCCATCAGCCAAACCAAGAGAACCAGCAGAGGAAGTAGGGACGTTTTGCTGTGTTCTTTGCTGAGCCATTGCCATTCTACCTAGTTCAGATTTATTCGCCGCATCCCGGCGTTCAAGCAAATATGTGCGGAGCCAGTAATACAAGGCCTGATAGTTTAAAAGAAGAAAAGATCAAGTTTAACTAAATGAAAATGCATAGTACTTATATTCAATCAAAAAACATTACCTGTGGGTACACACTAGCAATTTTCAGAAGAACAGGTTTGCAATGAGGTGCTTCTGTTCTCTGCAAGGAAAGTAGTAGCTGCGGAATCCAAGAAAGCCAAACCCAATGTGGTATTTGGTCCACATATTTATCGAAAGTCCTACCCACAGGCTCATTGGGACTATCAAAGCTGAGAAGATACAGAACACGAGCTAGATGGCTTCTGGAATTAGAAACACCTAATTTAATACCTTGAAGAAAGCAGTTAACAGTATATTCTAACCAAATTTCTTCATTGCTCTCTTTGTAAACCTGGAATTACAAGTCAAATAGCAGATATGTACTGAGTTTAGTCTCAAATGACACTTGTGACATAAAAGCACATTAATTGATTACCATGTCTGCATAATGTCCCCAGCTTATCCACCCTTTAGGTAGATTCCTGAAAAGGCTGATAGCATTGGAGAAAGCAAGATTAGCTCCTTCTAAGTCATTTAGCTTTAAGAGGAAATCCCCCTTGAGATGAAGAATCTCTGCTTCGTGTTTCGGGGGAAAATATTCCAAATTAGTGCTGTTGATCAAATTAAGCCCACTAGAAAGCTCCCCTTTCATTTCCAGAAATGCTTTTGCCTGTTCTCTTATCTTAACAAAGGCCTCCTGCATCATGCAAATGAAGAACCAATTAAATACAGCATAGAAAACAATTAAAAACACACTCTGAAGACCTTCACAATTGGGGGCTCAGGCTCATCCAGAATTATCAAAATGATTAATTTATGATATTAAACTTCTGATCTGGAAATTATATTATGAGGCTTAAGCATAACTGTTAAAACCTGTAAGTAAGAACAACCAGATTGTTGTGATAATTGACAAAACTGAACATGTTGTTTGGTCCAACGAGAAAAAAATATATTATGAGGCTTCCCAACATCTATTGGAGATGCTGAGCATCTGGTGGAGGAAAAAAAGTATACTTTCCTGCATCACATAGAGATTCATTATAGTATCTAATACCTGCACTTCCATAGTTGAATGGCCATACATCTTTTCTAGTATTGTCACACAAACATCATAAAGGCCTTGCTTGCGTGCAATTCGAGCAAGCTTATTGACATTCCATGCTTTGTCACGATAACCAAGATGATGAAGTTGAGGATTTGTGGTCCCAAAATCCTTGAATGCATCTATGATAGAATTATACATTTCATTCCTCCACTGAAGTAAATCATACCAAACAGACATATTATCCCATTCATTTGGAGTTCTCAGCCTCCATGTCTCTAGGATGTCCTTGAGGTCAGCATAAAGATTTCCATGTACACCAGCAGAATTGCTGGAAACCTTGTTCCCATTGGCAATGTCTACAAGAATTCTAGCAGATTCTTGCACTTCAACTAGCTGTTGAAATTGTTGCAAAAGAGGAATCCTAGCATGAACAGACATTTCAGGCAACTGCCACCATTGCTCCAGAGCAAGATCAACACCTTTCCCCACAATGTTTTCGGCATCCCCTACACACCATTTGCATTTCTGTCATGAAGGGCAAAAAATGCTTGAATTAGGCGAAGTTTTGGAGTTTCTTCAACTTGGGCCTTAGGGATAACATGGTCTTTCATATATGCCCAATCAGGCAATTTCCACAGGCTGTCAATTAATATTTCATAATTCTCAACACTCTTGCCAAAATCTACCAAAGCATCCCACTGACTAAGTTGACTGGCACAGTAAATCCATTGCTCTTCCCAAAGACACATCTCAGCCTTCGGTACTGTGTTGTTATATGTCCCTTGAATTGCCTTAACCATGGCTTGGTAAAAAAGGCAATGAGCACGCTGCCAGTAGCCATGCTGAACAAGTGAAAGTCCAGCCCTGGTTTCTGCAGTGATTGATCTTTTCTTCCACAAGCCAAACCTCATATCTTCTTCATTGAGCAGACGGTACAGCTCTGCGAGACACTCAGAGCACTTTGTATCATTTGTGAACAGCATTACATGACTTTCAAGTAAAGCCAACGCAGTGTGCCACGCATTGTAAGTTTTTCCTATGTATTTAATGAGCTCACTTGGCATCCGTGGTTGAGGATGGCTCAACTGAAGCCCTTCCAGAAGAGCTTGCACAACATTTGGTCTGTTGCCTTGCTGCTTCTTATGATAATCTTTTGATAGAAGAGTAATCATCGGTTTAGCTAGAGCCACCTGCTCTTCTTTGAGTAAGGTCACCCAGACAATGGGAAATACCAAAACCCATAGATGGTATGCAACATTTGCATCAGTGTGAGCCAGCTCTCTCAAAGGGATAATAAGATCACCCACCTAGAAGAAAAACTGAAGGTCAAGTTTAAATGAAATCACGGATATGCAATTCCAATAAACAGAAATTTTCCAAAAAGCATGTACACGAAATTCTTATCATCATCAGGAACTGTTATCGGATCGCCCAATAAAATGTATAAAGCAAACAATCAAGTAAAAATAGTAACCTATTAATTTATGTGATTAAAAATTGTCGTAAGAAAAGGAAACTACAATACACATACAACACGACAGACAATCGTTGCCATCCTAGATAACTAGGATTCCAAACTGTATATTATTGATTTGTACAGGCTAAACTTAAGATTCAGCTCTAAGTATTTCACATTACAGATGAGATCCTAAAAGGTGGATGATGAATAACCTGAAGTTTGCTCATTTCATTCAGAAACTGTGCATGCTTCAGAACAAGGCTATCAAGTGTTAGAGAAGCATCATCAGGACCCTGTGGAACATCTGTGATATGAGACTGTGTTCCTGAATCATCTGGAAGTGGACCTGAAACCACAAGCGGTAGAACCTTGGCAGAGTTTGGAGCAAGCGTTATAGGCTTATCCTCAACTAAGATTGATAAAATGAGGTCCAGCCCTTGTTTGAGCCAGAAGACATCACTTAATGCTTCCCAGTCCTGAATTTGAATAATGTACTGCAGCCTTGTGAACAATGTCTTCCCAAGAGACTCATCATATAGAGAGAAGAATTTCATCCTGATTTCAGGATTCTTTGCCCTTAAACCAAGCATGAATTGTCTTTCCACCTTCTGAAACACCTCTTGACGTAAGGATAGGGGATATCTGAATATCAATCAAATCAAATTATTGGTATCCTGATCAAAATACAATGCAAATGAATTGAAAGCAAAGCACATACTTATTTGAATCAGCACATAATCCATAAAGAAGTTGAAGATATTTCTTGTCCCACTCTTCCAGGACAGTTGGGGTAAAGTTCTGCTTATCAACTTGTGAAAGCTTCTGCAGAAAGGACAATATCTCCTTAGGAGAGATAAAAGCATGAGATGAGCCAGATGTTCCTGATTTGCCAAAGTCATCTTCAATCCACCCTTTCACTACATCAAGTATGCAAAGAAGCACGCTGGGATCTGTTCCTTTCTCTGAGAGTAAGGCATTCAATATTTGAGTAATGGATCGTTTGCAGTCAGGCAGAAGCATGACCCTTTCACTAATAAGCCTTAAGGCAGATTTTATATTAGAGACAACTGCTCCAGCATCAGCACCTTGATGGGAAGAAGTCACAGCAGAATCTGGATCTGTTCGTTGACCCTGCATAAGAGATCTCGTCATTTGGGAAAAGTTATATAAATAATATCTTCCGAGGAAAATGCCAATCAATAATATGAAATTTGCAAAATAGAAACTTCTATAAGTGGAATAGTGGACAACATTTAAAGCGAAATACAAGCACATGCCATCAACATTATCAAAAATGCACCAGCAGGAAAATGTGAAGTCTTTTCAGAGTTAATAGATAGAAATGGGTACACACGTACACTGACGAAATTAAAATTTGCTAAAAAAGTTAACAATGAATATTTATCAAGGTGGCATTGTCTTACTTGTTTCAGATGAGAGCCTGCTGGAGATCCAATATCACGTGCCAGGCGTTGGAGTATACGGACCAAGATGACAGGATCAATGAAGTTCTGCTGCACCTCTGTCAGGGTTTTAATCACAAGCAACACAAAGCAAATTGAAGTTGCGGTGTTTTCTTCACCTGATGTCTGAGGAGAAATAATTGTATTTACATGCTTCTGTATTAGCTCGTCAACCTTCTGATATAGAAGCTTTACATCAGATGGTGTGCTCGCTACATCCAGAGGGAAAGCAAGAAAGACCATCTTCAACAAGGCACACAATGAATTCCCAGCATCTAACATTTTGTACTTGAAACAAGGTTCAAGAATCTGAAAAAAATATGTTGCAAGGATGCCAGACATGAAAATTTAAGTAATTGCACACAAACTTGGTAAAAATCATAAGCTACCGCTCAGGAAACAATTATAAGCTTCCAGCACGGGGGCATACCTGAGAGATCTGATTGATGTTATTTTTGATAAAAAAATGTGGTTGCTTTTCAAGAATCTTGTTCATTACGTCCAAGCCCTGTGCAAGAGCTGTGGAAGGGTCCTTTGACTGAGATGGTTGAATACTGCTCAGTAACCTTTCTAAATAATTAAACTTGACATTGGCATTTGGCCACACCTCCAAAGCTTGTGAAAGTAGCTCTAAAGCCTGTTTGTACATGATACTTGCTTCCTTGTCCTTGGGCTCTATGACCAAAGCAACCTGTTTCCGGACAAAAAATAGATGATCATTTTTGTCACACTACATGACTGGAAAACCTCAAAATAATAATAATACAAAATGCAACTGCATCAGCATAAAAATGTCATATTATATTACACTTGCATACAAGATGATTTAGAGCAAGACACAGAAAAAGAAAAAAAAAAATAGCAAGTAAGATGAACAAAGAGACCATTTTTCCTATATCTTCAACAAAGTTGAACCATGAGACGCTACTCATCTCAAACGCATTATGCTGCAATAATATTGTAAATAATAACAAACATATTTTTATAAAACGGATTTTCTCTATAATGCACTTATCCACTACCCGGTGGAATGCTTATCATGGGGTGAGCGGTGGGCTTGTGTTGAGATAAGGAGATCTATCTGTGAGTAAACCAATTTTAACTGACAGCAGCTAATGGCACAATGTGCATGCATGCATATGATCAAGAATTCTAACTTTCTACAGAAATTTCTACAGGAGCTCTAGACCTTCGGTTAGTGTACTTTGAACGGTTGAGAATGCATCTCACATGTGCATTGAATATGATGTATAAATTGCACGTCAGATTTAATCACAGCCTTTGGAAGTGCATTGATATTATGGTCTAAAAACTGTCTAGCAGTATGTACTGTATAGTACCATAGACCTCATATGTATATGTACACAAACGTACATGCATACATACATGCACACAAATACAAATAAACATACATATTATACGATATGCATATAATTGCAAGGATAGTTCAAATGTTTTGAAATGTAATCCAAAAGTGAATGAACTTCTATCAGATATTAGAAAAATGAAGTCCAAGCTTAAATAGAGTAAAAAGCTTACATATAGTGCTAAGCACTCTGCTTAGTTAAATTGACATGAAAACTGTAACCAGAAAACAGGATTTAGCAGTTTAGCTTTAAATTATTTGCAGATTGCGAGTGGAAAGCAGACATTATTGAACTGCAAGTTGTAAACTGCATCTTACTAGATCTTACTAATTAATATAAATGAAAGGAAAAATAAAAGAAAGCCTCACTCTTATCAGAAAATTGATAATCATTTCTTCCATAGCAGCATTTGGTTTGAATTCTTCATCAGGTTGGCCAGCAGATCCTGGGGTTTCTAAGTTGGGGATTGATGAGGGACCACCAGGTGACATGACACAGAGGGATTGAAGACCAGATTCTAATCTGACTCGCTTACTTGGATCTTCAGGGAGTGTTGATCCATCAACAGGACGCTTAGGATCAGTACCAGTGGAGCCAGGATTGACTCCATCAGTCAGGCTTGGGGCATTACTATCAGTCACTATTTTCATTTCATTTTGCCTTTGTCTTTCCCAACTGACCACCAATCCAGCAAGTTCAATGGCTAGACGCCTGTTTTCTGTTGCAGTGTTGTATGGCAATCCAAGGCGACTAAGAGAATTAACCATCTGAGGTACAAATTGGGCTCTGCAGCTGTAGAAGAGATCTGAATGGCGCACAATGAGCTGGAAAATGTGAATCAAATTGGGAATTGAGTGACCCTCCTCAACTAAAATCTTTTTGGTGTATCGAATCCAGATTGGCATACGAGAATCCCCCAGAGGTAACCTTTTTGGCAATGCCGGCATAAGTATATCAAGCGCCTGCCTGACCAACATTTTATTCTCTGGTTGGCAAGTTCTAAGAAGCGCAACAAAAACCTGTATTTTTAAACACAAATTAATCACTCTAGAATACAACAAGAGAAAATATAATATTACATGAGTTCTAGAATGAATTCATTTGATAGCAGCTCAGAATTATAGTCTTGAAAACTCATCTACTCCAGAATATCCATTAGTTCACTAAGTTTAATAAAGTATTGTAAATCCATCTGTCATATTTGACTTCAGAGATAGTCTATAACAGTGCCAGAAAAAAATCAAAGAAGAAAACAATTCTAGCATTTCAAATTGATAGATCTGATCAAGAACTTACAGATAAAGGCTATAAATTAACTAGTGAAAGAAAAGCGATAAACCAGATTTCAGGTTTATAATCTAGTCCAAGCATCATTAGAAAAGTTACCTGAAGAATAATTTTTTCTGGGGCCTGATAGGCCTCCAAAAAGTGGCAAACATTGACAAATGCCCACTGCTTACTGGCACTATCTTCCC
Organism: Zanthoxylum bungeanum; assembly: GCA_019454045.1. Lineage (NCBI taxonomy): Eukaryota > Viridiplantae > Streptophyta > Magnoliopsida > Sapindales > Rutaceae > Zanthoxylum > Zanthoxylum bungeanum. The sequence goes on from SKCR01026569.1 coordinate 416,805, forward strand.
GTTTGAGATGATTCCAACCAAATTTGATAAGTTCTTTCCTATGGTGAACAAGATCATTCTGGAGATACTTAAGAAGCAATGTGGCCAGCTGCAATAGCTCTATCCTCAATGGCTCGTCATATTCAGCAGAAACCTATAGAAAAAAGTAATGCTTGAAAATTATAGGCAAGACCTACTCATATTTGATGGATGTCATTATGCATATTGTAAGAACAAAACTGCTAAAAAAAGTCAATAACAAATAAATAAATAAAATTGCATGTTTACAAGCTCACCTCTTCTGGAGGATCTAGAAGTTTGTCAACTATTGTCTTAATAATACTAGGGTCAACAACCTCCCAACTTTGGCCATTACGAAAGGCATGGGCTAGCATTGGTAGAACAAGCATTTGCATCACCACCACCAAATGATCATGTGCAAGTTGTTTAGATTGGAAAAGATTTAAAAAATGCAAGAGAAGCACTCTCTTCATGCTTGGGGGATAACCTTCCGCAACCTGAGGATAAATGATTTGGTGATTCAGAAGCGACCACACTAAGGGAAAAAATATCAAAGTGAGAACTAATGATTCAAATTATGATTAGCCCCTTAACAAATTACCTCAATAATGTAGAACTCTTTCAAGAAAGTATAATCAATGCGACTATGAAACAAGAAGATGGAAAGGATATCAAAGAGAACATTCACTTCAGATTTGTCAAGTCGTAAATAATTTAGGAAGCATTTGACAAGCCATTTGCTTTCTTTCACCTGCATATACGAATCAATATTATCAATATTCAAGAATCACATATTTATCAACATATAAAGCTTTACAAGCAAAAAAAGAGACCCCTAATTTGTGAGAATCCACACATATCATATGATAACAAGTTTCAATAATGCTATAATGACAAAACATACCTGCACTAAGTTCAGCTCCTGTTCATTGCGCAAACGAGATATTCTTGCAGGTGACTTCCAAAGAAGAACCAAGGTATCAAACACAATACGATTAGTCTGCAACCAGCCAGGTATCAGTTTGACCAATGTTTTAACAAGTGCAAGGCCTTGAAAATAAGCATCTGACGCTGCAGCCAGGGCTGCACATGATAAATCAGAGCTATCAGGTGGAGGAATAGAAGAGCCTTCATCCCCCATTAAAGCAGCAGGTGGAGTTGAAGAGCCAACAGTCACTGCCGCCTCTGATTTTGGCAGAAATTCAGCAAAGGCACTAGCAAGTATCTTCTGTGGGGACTTTGCGAGTTCCTCTCTCAGTGGTTGACCAGCATCTGATCGTATTATATACATAAACCTGGATATTGCAACAGAGGGGGAAAAGGGGATAGAGAATAATTGTTATTGCTCATAAATATAGTAAATATGTTAATAACTTTAACCCAGCATCTTAAGCTTACCGCCTAAAGTATTGTGGCTCGCTTAATCGAGCAAGAAAATAATCAACAGCAAGTGTTGCATATCGGTTTAAAAATTTCGTAAGTGGAAGGCGATATGGACTATTAATCTCACTGAAGACTTGTCCTGTGGGAAGAGCCCCATCTAAATCAATAGTTAAGGTAACAAGTTCATCGAGGAACTTTGATGCAGCTTGGGGAAGCAAGTGAAAAAGTTCAATAATAGCTGCAAAGAAAAGAAACATCAATGTGAGATAATCAATACATGTATGTCAACATGTGTTAAGCAACTCTTGCAGTAACTAATCAGATGCGGTACCTGCAGCAATTTTTGGCTCCTCACCGGCCTTCCATGATTTCTGACTCTGAGCGAGTTTTTCTGGCTCCAACCATTTCTTAAGGTGCTCTAACAGCTTCCCACCCAAGGTAACATTAAACCAATTGGACAAGAGTTCAAGCAGGCGAGCCAGACCTTGCAGAAGAGGCATGCTGAGATTCTTTGTATGTGCCAAGTTAACTAATATTGGCCTAAGGCTGTTCTGCAGAAGTTCTTTGGGCATCCTTTGTTGATTGATAGCCTGAAGGAAAATGAACTATATCAGAAGACCAAATTGAATCCCACAAATTGCAAATAAACATAAGTAAATGCAACAATTGTAACAAAATTTCTTAATAATTAAAAAAAAAAAAAAAAAAAAGGAACAAACGATTGAATTAAATAATTCAGTAATATGGTAATTCACAGCTGCTGAATCATCCATAATGATTAGGAGCTTGTGCAAAATAGAAATAAAAATATCTCCATTGGAGATTAAAACAAAGCCATCTAATAGATAGAGTGGTATCTACAAATACAAGTCAAGAGATATGTAGAAGGTCATAAATTATAGTATATCATAGTATCATAAGGATACATTGGCGACTTCAAAAAAAAATAGGGATATAGCGACATGGTATATGCAGTAAAAAACTTCTCTGTGCATGTATTGTATGCATACATAAAGAGACCAAAACAAAATTTACAGATGACAATGATTTATGAAATTCAAAAATCGAAGTATGTGAAATATTAATATCCCAATAACACAAATTAATGTCATGACAATTTACTTCAACAAACCTGCCGTAGGCCCTCTTTTGCAACAGCAACAATTTCTGGTGTCCGACACGTCAAAGACTTGAAAAACATGGAAATGATCTTAGAACGCAGATCGGAATGATTAGGAGTTTTAAAGTCTGCCCATGCCATTGTAGTACACAGTAGCTCAATGCATGCTGTTTTGAGTTTTTTTAACGATGTTGCCACTCTGGGGTTCATAAACTTCACATCCCACACGGTTTCATCAGCTTCAGCTATTTGCAATGCTTCTTGGAGAAAGTTAACTAATTCTTGAGTCAACTTCAAAAGAGGAGGCCTCAAGGCTAAACAAAAATTCAAAGCTGTAACTGTTCCAACCTGAAAGCCAGAACAAAAAGAATTCGTGAATAGATTTGATAAATTACCTCAAAGATAACTAACAACAAAAAATACCTGTTGATCAACAGTCTTTGACCGAAGCGGACGCATTATAAGAGGCTGAAGCTTAGGCTGATATAAAGGCTCAAGCAGCTCAGATACTTCACTACCAGTACGACTAGCCAAAATTGCCAAACATGACTGCACATTCTTTCTCACAATGTTAGATGAGTTAGGATTGAATAACTCTGTAGCCAGAAACTCAACTACCCCTTGAAAACTTTGTCTGCGTGGCTCACTGTTTGCTTCATCCACATTATTCACCACACGAATAACCTGTGTAAGCACCAGACTTGTCTCTTCCTGCTCTTTGCTGGCATAAATAGGTAGCTTTTTAAGGACATAAACCAAACCCCGCACAATTCTTACTTGGAAAGGGCACAAAGTTTCAACAGTGACCTTTCCGACCAACGCACCAAGTCCCATAACACCTCCCATTTGTGCTTGCCATGTAGTTCCATAGCAACAATGCAAAAGGCGTGGCAGAAGTTGCTCAAAAACTGGTATGCACACACTAGGAGGCGGTGAATATACAGGATTCATTGAAGGACTAGAGACAATCATAGGAGTACCCGGGCCTCCTCTTGACATTAGCACGTCAGCATGTTTAGAGCCAGCTAGAAACAAAAGTGTTTCAGCAAACACATTTAATGCATTGAGAGCAGCTTTTGCATGGAGCCTATTCTCATCCATCAGCACATCAACCAATGCATCTAAAAATATTAAAGGGTCTAACTCTTTCAGGTTAGAAGTAGTGCTATTTTTAGACCTTGAACTGACATTTACAATAGTTGATAGCACTGCGCCCCCAAGTCCAGCAGTGGGAATTGAACCATTGGTTGAGGTATAATCAATGTGAAATAAAATAGCAAAATGACGGCAAATATTGACAACAAAATCATCGTCATCTCCACTTAGATCTGGTTCCTCACTTGCAGCTATGGCAGTCATTAGCAGACTCTTGAAAACCGACTTCTCAGCCATAAGTTGGGTCTTCGTTTTCACACCTAAATCAGCCTGCAAATAATAATGCATCAATTATCAGTCAAGTAGCAGAAGATTCATTATAAAACTATACATATTTGTTGCCGATAGGATATGCAGTAAAATTAAATGACCACCTAGCATGTTCATACTATTTGAAGACAAAACAATTACCAAGTGAAAATAGACAATAAAAGACTGAGTTGCAAATGTATGAAGATAATATTCTCGTAACAGATACAGCTTTGAACAACATAGTTCTATATCCAACCAACCTTTACATCTGATGTCTCAGACCAGCAACATGATATATCCACCAACGAAAGTAATAACGAAGACAACTTTCTAGGTGTACATCCCTCATCAGCAAAATTTCCGGGAAAATTAAGCTGAGAAGCCAAGCAAACACGAATGAATTTTAAGGCCTGCTTCCGGTAGAAAGCATCCATGCCACTGCTTTTTTGCATAACAGCTACTACAGCAAGGTTGATGCATCGATCAAGCGGCACCAAAAATGGGGTTGAGGGCTCAAATGTAAGAATCAAGCGGAACCCATGTTCTGGGTTGTCCTTGCATTCAAGTGCAAGGGGATCCTTGAAAAATCGTCTGTTACGACCACCTAACTTGCCAAGTAATTGCAATGCTTTTCCACCCCAAGGATAGGGTGCAGGCCTTAAATGAGACCATAAGGATAAAATCACATCTGACATCACATTGGCCATGCTGGGTTCCAGAAAATCAGGATTTAAACTATCTACCCAAAATTCAAGTGTCCTCAAACTTAAGCTCACAAGGTCATCACTTCCGTTGAGACACAAAACAAGAGGCTTCATCAGTCGGGGAAGGTATGGTAACAATGAACTTAAGCGTGCAGGCAAGCTCAAGCATAGCTCCAGCAAAAGGTCCCTCATATCTTCTCCCATTGGACCCTCAAGCATTGTTAATAGCATATTTAGGCAGGGTTGCAAACTTGGAATCAAGTCACGCAATAATATTTCAAATTTGCACCCAGCAAGTGCTCTAAACATCGTACGAAGAAGTTGCATATATCCAAGGGGCTTATCAACTTCGGTAGCGTTTTTCATGCAAACTTCCATTATAACCGGCACATGAGGTTGCAATATCCGTTCAAAATCTGAAGGCGCTTTAGCAACAGCACCAAATATAAACCGAAAGAGGTGCAAGACCAGTTTTGCTGCAGGTGAATCTGGAATCTTTAAGACATCAAGTTTACTACTTACAAAAAAATTAACCAGAACATCAGCGAAAGGCCGATAAACTTTAGGGGCTTGCAAAAGGGTAGAAAATATATGAGCAAGCTGGGTGTTGGAAACCATGCACTCAAAAAGCTCAGGCATACACAATGAGAACATGTCCATAAGATCCCGAGGTTCCATAATAGCCAAAATCTGAGAAAAGAGATGAAGCATTTCTCTCTCCTCATCCTTTTCCCTGAAGAGAGCTAAGCAATGGACACCACTCTTTAGAACACCAGAGGCTTTCCACACCTACCCAAGATCAAAGTCAGAAAAAGCTAATGCCACAGAGAAACCCTACTAGCACTGATCAAAATTGCCTTATACCTCATCCTCTCTCAGCCCTTTGAATGCTTGAGGTACTAGCATATTAGATGATGAAGCAAGCACTTGTTGGTGGGCTCCATGAGTAGATGGGGACACCTAAACAAGTGAAAATGTGACATTGGGAATAAAAAATCGCACCTCAAAACTATAAATATTGATCTTTGAAGAACCTGTGATCGGGGCAAATGTGCGTGAGTGATGCTCCATATTATAGTCTTCATTCCTAAAAAAACATCCAGCCAAAGACTTGTCAGTATAGATATAATTAACTATGATAAACATATTTGTACAAGAACTACACTAGTAGATCAAGCATCACGGACTTGAGGAATCATATCAATGCTTATTACCTAGTGTTGCATCAAAGGGAAATAACAAGAAATTATGGAAAGAATCAATTACCCATCACCAAAGTCTTAATCAGATTTTTACAATCACTAACTTCCTTGGAATGCTCTACAGGGACCTGCAAGTTTAAAACTGTCTGCAAACAAACAATACATGAAGATCTTAAAATGAAGGCTCCAGAAAAAATAATGTTGTGCTTTCAAAAGACAAAGGGATTTCGATTAGTATCATCTTTTAAATTTCAATTGGCACTGAAGTTCTTTGGTGAACATAAAACTGATTTAAATTTGGTGATTCCAATATGTATGTATGCCTCTTGTACATCATTTGGAAAATAGTATTCTGCAAAATTACAACAAAAACGTGTGGCATCACATTTGAATAAAAAAGATTTAATTGGTAATTTGAAAATCAATTTTTCGATCGTAAAATTATTCCACACCACATACAATAAGTGATAAACAGTTCAATGTTTCTGAATAGTTTCTGAAATTTAGTCTACCAAACACATTTGTACTAGTATTGTTTACTTTTGATTAGAAAAAAAAACTAATGAAAAACAAAACCAAATGCAGTTATATAACTAAACTTTTTGTACTGCAAAATTCACTCCAGACTTATTAGACACAAGTGACTAGAAAATATAACCATTTTTCTAGCTCGAACTCCATTCATTTTCCTCGAGCAAAAACACATTGCAAGTTACCCAAGCACCAGTGCTACAGCAAGAACCGCAAGTAATAATGTGCTTCAATGCAATAAAACAAGTTAAAGGGGATAAAATGAAGAAGAGAACAGATGCTAAAACAATTAAGCGATTCCAGATCTTAAAAGATGGTAGAATGTTCATAAAAACAGCAGTAAAGAAAAAAAGAAGTTGCCAGAACAACCTGAACCGGGAGTTCAAGCTTTGACCTTAAAGTACAACGATCCTTTCCCTCCTCACACTCCTCCAACAGCTATTACCAGCAAAGGAAATATTTACTAGTTAGCATTGAGTGAAAATAAATCAAATAAAAAGATGAGACCAGTAGTCTTTGACTGAGGGAAGCTCATGGAAAAGAAAAGTCCATCAATGATATGCGGAAGCAAAAGAGGTCTATTATGCTTAAATGAATTTACTTTTCAGTGAAACATAGATTCAATATCATTGCTTAGGCTTTTCAAGGGGAGAGATCTTCTTCAACATATAAATACATACAGGTTTCTGCTAAGTTTTATAGACTGTGTTTGGATAAGCCAACTCTTCTCCCACATTCATAAAGCCCCAAAAAGAATAATTTAGTGAGGAAAACACGGAGACCATTTTCTATAAGACATGCCCATTCTAAACCAAAAAATATATATAGTACATAGAACTTCATCCTTATAAGGATACAAAGGATCATAGCAACTAGCAAGTATAGATGGATCCCTCTACAAAGGTTAAATCAAGCAATTCACCAGAAATAAATTCCTTTGAACGTTGTTCAAGATTGCAGTTGAGCATCGTGCTCTAACTAAGTAATAAATTGAAGTCAATCATCAACATTATACCAAATGTAAACTTATACAGCAATCACATATTACCTGAGGAATGGTACGCTTGAAGGTACTAAACTTTCCGACAAATGCATCCAAAATACGACCCTAGGGAAAAGAAAAATGAAATGAAGTAATAACAGCACACAGAGTACCAGTAAAATAATCTGAGACCAATCAGATTAAAATTCATACCAAGAGAATCCGTGCTTCATCCATGGATTGCTGGTCAACGCCTTTCTCAAAAATTGGCTCCACCTATATCTCCAAGAGTCCAGTAGATCAATTTAAGCTAATGTGAAGCATACCACAAAGATTAAAGATTATCTAACCAGTTGTGTGTAACAAATTAAGTTCACATACGCACCAGATTCAATATCAGCCGAGCACAAGTAGTATGAATACTAAGCGACAATGAAGCATCATGCAAGTTACTTGAGAACAAATAGATAATCCGCGATAACTGTAGAACAATGATACAAGTTTATCAAGATTGAGTTGATAGGAAGCAATAATAGCGGTAGATAAATCATTTGGCAGCAACAAATCACAGGAAGTAATGAAACACTTGCCATCAAACACTTCCACTAATATAAGACCATAGTTTAAAAACTCCATTTGAGGTCAGACTGAGTTTTCAATAGGACCGCCTCAAAGGCTCGAGTCGGCCCGCCTCATGACATCTCGAGTCGGCCAGCCTCATAACGCCTCGAGTCGGCCAGTTAACACCGATGTACATAGAGAGAGTCATTGGTTAACACAATACACACCTGTATTCACCATTGTTCTAAAATGTGCCGCCTAGGCGACGCGTTTAGGATCGGCGGCCTATAAACGTCGCGCCTGGCCCCAAATCGACCGACTCAGAATTCGAAATTGAAGCTGTTTTCCGGGCGAATTTTACACCATAACCCTAACCTTAATTTTACAAAACTAACTCTCTAACTCATCAATTTTGAAGATCTCTAATTTGATGCATAAACCCTAAATTAAAAAAACTATAATTTCTTCAATTTTGTTAGTTTTTCATCAAATTGACCCTCTATAAATCTTACCCATTGCTCTAACAACATTTCCCTATGATTAATTTGTCAAAATCACACCAAATCTTAAACCTAATTATGAAAATTCTCTATTTCCGATTAATTTCCTAGGCCTCGCGTAGCTAGGCGCTAGGCGTTGGGTCACCGCCCGACTAGCCTCTAGCGCGTTTTAGAACACTAGTATTCACATCATATGTTCAATCATATAGCATCATACCACAAAAAACACTAGCCCAAGGACAAAACACCAACCCCCACATAGACCACCAACACTAAAGTAAGAATGACAATAAGCCGAAATTGTTGGGGCAATATCAAATGAAAATAAAATACCACCACCACCAATATGTAAACTTTAACAAATGCTAAAATCTAGAATAAATTTCATCAAAGAGGTGACAACAGAAGCAACAAAACTATGGTTCAGACGTTTCAAAAAAGCATCACCTGGGATAAGGAGAGATCTCCACGAACATGGTGAACAATCTCCGCTAGTAGACTATAGGCCAATGGCCTTAATGTCTCAAAGCATGCCCGCCCAGTTCCAACAAGAACCCTGATATGGATTATTGAGAAGACAAATTTTAATCCAAAAAGGAAAAATCAGGGACCAATTGTTGAAAATACACAATTGATAGCACATTCAAGATTCACATGGAGCAAGAAAACTTTTGCTATTATCATTTAATTTAATCAAAAAAAATAAATCTTGAAGGCATGTATTGACAAGGACTTTTATATAATGACTTAACAATTACAGGTTTACCTCTCTTCCAATAGCGTGTCAATCAGTGGAAATAAACCCCTCTTAAAATCTGTTCCCAAAACATGTTTCAATGCTACCAACAATTCCTGCATCCACCATGCTCACAAACCATTTTATCAACAAAATAAAAACGATCCAAGACAAGAAAACAAATTAAAACACATGACAACTTTACCTTCCGAATGGATACAGAGTCTGAACATGTAACAAGCAAATTGACAATGCTTTTACATATGCCTTCTTCATGCGGCCTGATATACTCAGCAAAGCTCTTCAACAGGTAAGTCAAAAAGGAAACTGTCTGCAATGATGAAGAAAAACAAAAACAGTAAATTACACGTGCAGAACATTGAAAAAAGAAAAAGAAAAAAATTTCAATAGACAAGTATATATAAATTTCAGGAAACCCATGTGCATATAAATTTTTTGGTCTATTTGATTGGAGTCCTTTTTCTCATTTTATGCACAAAAGATCAAACAAATCTAACACATCTTATTAACCAGCGAACTTTCAAGATTGTGCAAACCTTTCCAGGATGATTTACCGTTTACCCTATACAACTATTAAAGCATATGTTTCATTTCAAGTACCTATTCATCCCCCAGCTTTGTGAATAAAGGAAAGGAAGGATTGTCAGAGTATTTTGCTTTTTCCCTTTTTTTTTAATTCACCTGAATAAAGGCTTTGGATATTGAATTCAGCTCCAGACCTTACACTTGAGAGGAGGAAAGGAGAAATGAGTTTGAATTTCAAGTATGTTTTAGAATGGTTTACATTTACAATCTCTAGGCACGTGATGTTTTGGGAGTCACTCCAAGCAAAATTCCTTTCTCTAAATGCATGGTTTTAGGTCCATAATAAATGTGACATAATGAACAATAAGCACTCACCTTAACCTGTGCACCTTTAAGCTCAATAAAGTGGGTCTTTAAATTGGGAGGAACCTTTTCAGGACCTGGAACAGATATAGCAGCAACCATTAAAGGCAACAAGTGAGGTATGTTGATTTGTACAAGCCGGCTGTACAACTGGAACAAAAACATAACCACAAGTGGACTCTCTGTTATTATCTTGAATGAACGGGTACTTGGATTAAGCTGCCCAGTCCCAGTGTACCCAGTACCAGTAAGCACTTGGTCCGAAGAAGAAGAAATATCCATAGGCTTAGCTTCTTCTGCACCTACTGCTCCATTCTCAAAGAAATGACTAACTGTCAATTTAAAGTTTTGGTAAATTTTGCATACAAAGTCCAAGAATGGCTGCACTTCATTTTCTAATGTAGGCCTAAAATTCCTAAGGAGATCAAAGATAATGCGAATACAAATCAAGCCATTCTCTTCATTGTCAGTGGTCAGTACTTGCATTGCAACCTTCAAGAGATCCTGAACGAAGGGGCGAAGTACTTCACTGTGAGGGAGCCGATTGAGGATCTCCACAACAATATTTCTTAGCTTGTGCTCTGGATTATCTGTGAACTGTGGTTTCGTAACTTGTAAGAGAATCGCCGAGAATGCCCGGAAGTAGCATTTAAGGAAATTCAAGTACTCAGCCGTGTGGGCAATCTCTAAACTGTCCCTCACCTCCATGGCCATCTGTAACCTATTCTGAATTGCTGTTTCAAAACCAAATAGATGAAAAAAGTTAAAGGGAAACACGGGAAATGAAGCAGTTATGACAGACCAACACTGAGTTGAAATTCACATATAGTAGAACATGAAGTAGGACTATGACTAGCTGCTGCAGCTACCACAATTTGTTCAATACTAAACTTAAAATCTAGCTTATGCTTTGAAATAAATTTCGATACCATTTTTCTTTTATCTTTTTCCTATTTAACCTCCTCAAAAACAATAAATAAATAAAGCAACAATTTAATGCAAAAATGGGTTGAGAGAGTACGAATGTCGGGCTCGACGAGATTGCGAGAGTGTTGCTCGAAATTCTGAATAGGACTCATGTTGTAGCAGCACTCGAGACTGAAACAAAGATAATTAAAAAAAAAAAAAAATAGCTCTTCGCTTCCGATAATTTAATAGCTCCCTTTCAATTTCGCAACTTAGGGATTCATGGCAGCAAATTCGTCTCCGCGATTTCTACTTCACGCTCCATTAAAAAGCTTGCTTTGAGTTAATTACATACATATATATATATATATATGAAATTAGGGTGAAATTAAGATGGTTTTGGGGATTTAAAGAGTGAAATTAGGGTTAAAAAGAAGGAAAGGGTTTTTAGAGTTCGCGAGAGAATAGAGATACCCGTACTTCTAGGCTTTAGATTTTAGCTCCCTTTTTTTATTCGCGGTTTCTACTGGGTCCGCGATCACTCGGAGTCGGAGATGAACCTTCAGTGAAATTCTACTCGTAAATTAAGGGTGTGTTTAGAGAATTAGATGACGGTGCATTAAGATATTAATTAGTGAAATTGCATATTTGATGATGTTGTAAATTAGATAGTCTCTTATATTTTATTTAATATTTTAGCTTGTCTCACAATCCTTAAGGATAATGATATTAACCCAATATCTCTTTATAGAGCAAACCTTGTATAATAAATCATTTAGAATCAATAAGAAAGCATGCAGGTGTCCAATATATATTTCTCTTCATCTATTTCTCTTTTATTTTACAACACGTTATCAGCACGATTCGCTATAATCAAAAACGAATCATCATATCCGAAGGCCTGAAGCCAATTCGCTATAATTAGAAGACATGAATATGACTTACGATTTATATGCAGCTTCTGTTCATAATCAAAGCCAAAAGAAAAATCATTATGATTTATGATTGATATGAGGCTTGTGATTGTAATCAAATCGAAAGCCAAATCATGGTGGCTTATGATTTATATGCGATTTTTGATTTGCATGCTTAATTCTTATATTGTCTGAATCCAAATTCTTATTATTTTGTTAATATTGCAACTTGAAGTTTTGCAGTGTAAATAAATTAGAACCTGAAGATCTGAATTTCAATATTAAAATTAGAACCCGTAGTTCTAATTCAGAACCTGAAATTCTGAATCTCAATATTGAAATTAGAACCCGTAGTTCTAATTCAGAACCTGAAGTTCTGAATCTCAGTATTAAAATTTGAACACTTAGTTTTAATTCAGAACCTGAAGTTCTGAATCTCAATATTAAAATTAGAACCCGTAGTTCTAATTCTGAATCTGAAGTTCTGAATCTCGATATTAAAAAATTAGAACATGTATTTCTAATTCATTATATTATGTTTTATGTATTTTATTATTGTTTTATAAATATGTTATGTGGTTGCCATTAATTTGGATCATTCACATCAGAAAATAAAAACCGTATTTTTGTTTTTTATTTTATAAATTTATTTTAGTTTCTTTCATAATTATGATTAACTATATTAGAACCCGAAATTTTAAATTCATTAATTAATTATAAAATAAAACATACAGTTTTAAATTTACTATAGAACCTAAAGTTCTGAATTTATAATATCATATTTATGAACATGAAGTTCTAAATATTAATATTTTAAATCGGAAATTAAAATTTTGAAATATAATTCCCTTTTATGATCTAATGTTCTAAATAATAATGTAAGATTAGAACTTGAAGTTCTAGGTCAACGAATTATTTTTTAAGAGAACCTCAAGTTCCAAATACGTGTGTGTAATTTTTGGTTCATACATATTTATGTGATTTTTTTTTTCTATTATATCTTTATTCTTTTGAGTTATATTATATATATTATTATTATTACTGCAAGAAGTTTGTAATAATAAAGAGCTAATCAGATCTGAAGTTCAAATTAGCTTTTAATATCAGAACCTGTAGCTATGAACTATAATTTTTAAATAAAACATGATGTTTTCATAGAACACGAAAATCATTTTCTTAATATTCCCAATAGTGAATGTTAATTCCAACTACATATAGATATAATAGAGAAAATCCACTACAGTAAATGAATAAGGCTCTGGTAAGTGAAATCATAACACACTTGTGAATACAATTTATAATTTTGTATTACTCTCTTTATATACCTTTGTTTATGATAAAATGTTGGATCTTTCAAATATCCAGAAGATATTTAGTACTTTCAAATATCTTGAAGATATTACTTTGACTGATACAAAAATACAATGATTGATTATGTACTTGATATACATAAAATTTGTATCTTATTTGTAGATATCATTGATCAACTTCTATGAAGATTTTTAGAAATCATATAGAACTTGAAGTTCAAAGATATCCGCTGAAATGATTACCATAATAAGACACAAGTATATATTTACTATTGGCAATTACAAATAAATTAGAACCTGAAGTTCTTAGTTGTAACTCTTAAAACTAAAATTTCTACATCTATCATTTTCATATATGAACCTGAAGTTCGGAAAAATTAATCATATAAATTAGAACTGGAAGTTCTACCATAATTTTTAATCTAAACCTAAAGTTTAGAGTTATGAGTTCTAAAAGAGAATTTGAAATTTTAGGGAATAAAATAAAAGTTGAAATTATAAGTTACAACTTTAAACATTTAGAACCTAAAATTCTAAAGCTTACAGTATCATATATATGAACCTGAACTTCTATACATGAATTTGAAATTTTTGTTCTAGATGTCTTATTATACCATTTTATTTCATGGGGTATAGATATTGAAATGTGAATTCAAGCCATGCGCGTGGAAAGTACCATTAAGGAAAATAAATATCCCTAAAAGATCAATATATTCCTCTGTCATATTTTTACAAGAGAGCTTGAAGCTCTGACTACCATAAAAGACATAGATGGTCTATTGTTATTGAGTGTAACTCAACTTTATCTAACATTACCTTACAACTAAAATTGTGAGTTGAATTTTCTTTTGGAAATAAGATATTTATCATTCTCTGAAGTGAATATAAAATATATCATAATTGATATGTAAATGTAAAAGAATGACATGATTAATGTCCTGACAATAGTCATGAATCCCATAATGATAAAGTGAATATAACCAGCAGATAAGAAACATTAGAGTGGCTAAAGATCTAGCAGATCTTATTCACCTTAATGTGTCGAATATCTTTGAAATTAAAGAGAGAAAATTATATGTCAATTAGAACTTTATATTGTGTACTTTGTTTATGATTTACTTCTAAATATTAATATTGCTTGTAGCAAAACTATATACCATATATGGTCTTGCTGACCTAATTGAAGGCCCTGTAAAAATGTCATAATCTTGTTAGTAATTGGAACTTCTAATAGATTATCTCTTACATATTGCCATTTAAATGAGACAATTTTCCTCTTATTTAAAGAAAGGAAGCTTCCTGAAGTAAGCCCACAATTTCTTAGAATTAGTTTACTATGTCTCATTCAGATTCTCGCACTAGTTAATGTGAAAATGAAATGCGAATGATAGATCATTTGTAGCAAATTGTAAATTAATTATGTGATGTATTTATACAGACATCAAAAGTAACCAAGTCACATATACTAATTGTTATTACACTAACCCGGGTGATTGTTCTTGTTGAACAATACAGTGTAAAAGCAGCTAATGAATCATTTATTGCACGTTAGAAACATGGTAGAACACTTGGTTCTAAAGATACTATTCCCCAAAAGAGGAAAATGAGAGATCCGGATCCAATTGAAAATAATGCTCGAGCAAAAATTATACCCATATCTTATGAATCACTAGTTCCAGAAGAATTGATAGTCCCTGAAGAGACATTAGCCCTTGAAGAGGCTCAAAAATCCAAAAATGAAGAACATTCTACAAATTATACTTATACAAGAGAAGTGTGGGGTTGAAATGAAATAATCATCGACAATGTAAATGCATATACAGTAGCTACTGAAATTACAAATGATTTTGAACCTCAAACTGTTGATGAATGTAGACAAATACACGATTGGCCTAAATAGAAAGAAGCAATTCAAGCAAAATTGACTTCTTTAGCCAAACGTGAAGTATTTGGACCTGTAGTCCACACACATGAAGAAGTCAAAGCCGTTGGTTACAAATGGGTGTTTGTACGAAAACGTAATGAACATAATGAAATCATTAGATATAAAGCGCGACTAGTTGCACAGGATTTCTTACAGAGACCAGGTATTGACTATGAGGATATGTATTCTCCTGTGATGGATACCATTACGTTTCGATTTTTAATCAGTTTGGCAGTATCTGAAAGACTAGACATACTTCTTATGGACGTAGTGACAACATATTTGTATTGGTCACTTGACACTGATATTTACATGAAAATCTCTGAAGGATTGAAGATGTCAGAAGTATATAATTCAAAGGATCGTAAACTGTGTACAATCAAGTTACAACGATCTGTTGGATAATTATGACCCATAGCATCACTATTTGTACAGAACATGGTGTTGTTGTACAAATTAATTATGTGACAAAGGAAATTGCTCTTTTATCATTTGTAATTGGATTACCTGGATATATAAATGATAAAAGTCCATATGATTAGTACTGGATTAATAAGATATGAGACAATATTAATCCACGTAAGGTTAATCATTAAATATCCCTAGTCGTAGTATTATTGAGATTGGACATCGATAATGCGGAATATTAATCCACGTAAGGTTAATCATTAATCGTTGTTTGAACATTGGATGGTCATTAATCAAAGATTAATTAATTGGATTAGATTGATTGAATAACATGCTATGTGTGAATACTTGGATGTATTGTATGAATAATGTATATCAGATGGATATTAGAAGGGTGAGGGCAATTTTGGAAATTGTTGTAATAAATTTAGAATTTATTAAATTGGACATGCGTGTCCAGCCTATTATCTCTTTTCTCATTGTATTTCTCTTCTCACCAATTCCCCTCAATGTTAATGAGGTTTCTTTTAGTGTTATGTAATTGGGTAGAAGTTTGTGCTAGCGGGAGAGATGAAAGGGAGAGATTTGTTCTAGGAACAATTTGTCATATATCCATCCGCATATCATTATTAATTTTATCGCGCCTTATTATGCTTTTAGAATGCATGTTTAAGGGTGTATGATGAGACCTAATCAAAGATAATAAATTGGTTGCCAATTTACGCGAAAAACTCTCATTCAATATTAAACGTTTTTCCTTCCATTGAGTGGTTCTCTCTCAAGATCCAAGATTGGCTTTGGTTTGTTGGTCAAAGTCAAGACCATTGTCCATCGCAGATGAGTTTGAACCGCGTAAGCTTTGTTCCATATCGTATGTCTTGGGCGGTTGTGACTTGTTGGCCAAAGTCAAGGTCACTTCTAGTTCATCGACTTCGATTACGAAGCTTTCCCACTGTCAATGGGTCACGCTTAACTGGAATCATTAAGTTTGTTGAGCCAAAGCCAATGCTTAGTTGATTCAGAGGAAATAGGTTAGGATATATATTGGATATATTTACATATATTTGATATATGTTTCAGACTTGGAGGTCCACCTACTGGATCTAGGAATTGGATGGGATCCAATTGATTTTAGAGATCTACCTAGTTAAGTTTCATACAGCTTGTTGGCCAAAGTCAAGGTTGTGTGTTATTTAACGTGATCATAGCCCACTAGGAAACTAGGTTTCCCGAGTACTCCACAGAGGGTTAGAGGCTCGCCAAAAAATAGTGGGAGGCAAGTATTAAATTTGCAATACTCGTTTAGATACTTGCCAATACGCGCTCATTTTATTCGTCATTAATTATATATAAATATATTAGTTGGACTAATATTCAATTGTTGTTTTAATTAAACAGTTGGACTGTATTCAAACTACTTCATTTGTAGTTGGTTATATAGTTGGACTATAGTAATCAATACATTTGAAAGTAACCAATCAAATTGTAGTTAATTATATAGTTAGACTATAGTAATCATTACATTAGATTGTACCCGAAATCGTTGATTGGATAGTTGGACTATAGCAATCAAGATGACCTGAAAGATTAGCGTCAAAGGACATAATCCTGGGTGAAAATATCTTTAACGGTGTAAATTTTTAGATTGGGAAATGAATATCCAAATAGTCATAGGAATTGAGAAGTTACTCTATTTGATAGAAACACCTCTCGAGCCTGAGCCCCGAGTTGAGCAAATAGTAGAGCATGAGGTTAGGAAGATTCATCGTGATGATAACTTTAGTGATCAATCTGTTATGCTTGTTGCAATGACTCTTTAATTTCTTCGTCAGAACTAAGGATTAGATCCTTATACCATGATGTTGAAATTAGAGGATCTTCATAGATCTATTCTTAGATCTTAGAAGTAAGCATTGCAAAAGAAGCTCTTTCGCTTGCGTATGTCAGAGGGTACATCTATCGAGCACTAGGTGTCGCAGATGATTGCTGACATCGAACAGCTAGGTTAGCTGAGCATTACCTATGAGGCTGAGACTTCTATAGATTTGATCTTACAGTCTCTGCCCGAATGTTGGGGAGGGTTCGTCATGAACTTCAACATGATGAACCAAGAGAGAACTCTTGGAGAGTTAATGGCTATACTCAAGGAAGCACAACCAGAGTTTCTAAAAAGCAAGAAGCACAAGGCGCATTTTACTTTGACATCCCAGAAGGCCAAGGCTTGGCCGAAGGCTTCTGGGGGTGTGAAGAAAAGGGCAAGGCTAAATCGTCACAGTCTTCTGGGAAGACAAATGACATATCCCAAGATGTTTGCCTAAACTGTGGCAAACGGGGTCACTGGAAGCATGATTGCCGTATGGACAAGGCAGACATGAAGGAAGTTAAGACGGGCAAGGCTCCGGCTTTAGGTATGTTTGTTATAAACATGTCCACTACTAGTTTTAAGAATTAGATTTTGATACTGGATGTGGTACATAAATATATATGTACTAATGTGCAAAATCTGCTGATTAGCAGGAGACTGGCTTTAGATGAGATTGACCTGCGAGTCAGAAACATGACAAGAGTCGCTGTTTTGGCCGTAGAAACCTAAGTTTTGGAACTGTCATTGGGGCATGTACTTAAAATATGAGACTGTTATAATGTACCTAGTTTGACTAAGAACATTATCTCTGTATATAGTTTAACCCGTTGAGGGTTTACCTTTATGTTCATAACACTTGGTGTTTTGTTTATAAAAATGATATTGAGATATACACATTAGATGTGAATAACCGTCTTTATATTTTTGAATATAAATGAATCTTAAACATATAACATGACAAACAAAAGGCTCAAATTGAGTAAATCAGATGAGACTTATTTGTGGCATTGTTGTCTGGGACACATTAACAAGACTTGTATATCCACACTTTCGAAGAGTGGATACTAGGACGGATTTGATCGTAATTCAAATGATGTCTGCGAATATTGTTTATTAGGAAAAGTGTATAAAACACCTTTTACATGGTAAAGGTGCACGAGCCACCGATCTGTTAGCCCTCGTTCATAGTGACGTAAGTGGGCCCATGTCTAGCTAGGCTAGAGGTGGATATGAATACTTCGTAACCTTTATGGATGTGGCATCGCGTTATAGTTATGTGTATCTTATGAAACACAAGTCAGAAACTTTTGATAAATTGAAAGAGTTTCGACACGAAGTAAGAAAACAGACTGATAAAAGTATTAAAACATTACGGTTGGACCATGGTGGATAATACTTAAACATATGAGTTTTAAGATTACTTAAAAGAGTATGGTATTCTTTCACAGTGGACTCCTCCTGGAACACCTCAATTGAGCGGTGTGTCCGAACGGAGAAACCGAACTTTGTTGGACATAGTAAGGTTAATGATGAGTCACTCTGAGCTACCAATTTCCTTCTGAGGATATGCATTAAACAGTGCAATACTTATTTTGAATAAGATTCCATGAAAATCTGAAGATTTGGGAATGCTGGGCATACTCTAAACATTTGGATGATACCAAACTAGAACCCAAATCGGATAAGTACCTATTTGTAGGTTGTCCTAGGGAAACCAAAGTATAGTACTTATACAACCCATAAGAGAACAATGTATTTGTTGCTCTCCATGAGGTTTTCCTCGCAAATAAATTCCTATATGCAGTGGTAAGTGGGAGGAAAGTAAAACTCGATAAAAATCGGAGTAATATTGTTCCTAGCACCGACTCCTTTACGGAACATGAACATTTCATCAAGGATGAGACTGTACCACAATCTTCAAATACACAAGAACCGCGTAAGTTGGAGAGAGTCAGAAAATAACCTAGGAGGTATGGGTTTTTGATCTTACCTCATGTAGATGTCAATCTTATTGAGAAATATAAACCGGCTACGTATGAGGAAATGATACAAGGTATTGAGTCCTTTTATGGCAAAGTGCCATGAAGTCCGAAATGAATTCCATGTAAACCAACCATGTTTGGATACTGGTTGCTGCACCAGAAGACGTTAAACATATTGGTTGCAAATGGTCCTCAAGGAAGACAGACATGGATGGCAACATACAAATGTACGCAGCTAGGCTTGTACAGAAAGGGTATCGTCAACGATATAGTGTCGATTACAACGAAATTTTTTCACCTGTTGCCATGATTAAATCCATTCGGATAATGCTTGCTATTGTTGCATATTTCATTTATGAAATATGACAGCTGGACTCCAAAATCGCTTTCCTTAACGAAAATCTTTTGGAGGATGTTTGTATGCAACATCCTGACGGTTTTGTCGTGCAAAAACATGAAAACAAGGCTTGCAAGTTAAATCAATCCATTTATGGATTGAAGCAAGCATTGCGTTCTTGGAACCAGCGTTTTGATGTAATCATAATGATATATGATTTAATTCAAAATGAAGATGATTCTTGTGTATATAAGAGGGTTAGTAGGAGCGCACTGACAATCATTGTCTTAAATATTGATGATGTATTGCTTCTCGGCAATGACATTCCCATGCTATAATCGGTAAAAGCTTGGCTTTCATAAAAATTCTCCATGGAATATCTGGGAGAAGCAGGCTTTATTCTGGGAATAAAGATCTACTGGGATAGATCTTGAAAGCTGATGACACTCTCCCAAAGCTCGTATGTTATGAAAATGTACGCGACCTGATGTCTCATATGCTTTGAGCATATGTAGACGCAATCAGGCTAATCTAGGTGATGGTCATTGGATTGAAGTAAAGAATTTTGCTAGGCATAATTATTTAATTAAATTTGATTTAATTAAGTCCCAACGGAAAATTCGTTAATTCAGAATTAACAAACCCGAGCCCGAAATGTGTTTACGGGCCCACTCGAATTTTGAATCAAGTGGGGCCTACCACAAGTCACATCACTTGTCA
The DNA here is from genome assembly GCA_019454045.1 of Zanthoxylum bungeanum. Lineage (NCBI taxonomy): Eukaryota > Viridiplantae > Streptophyta > Magnoliopsida > Sapindales > Rutaceae > Zanthoxylum > Zanthoxylum bungeanum. The sequence continues at coordinate 437,205 of SKCR01026569.1, forward strand.
CTTTACTTACCTTTATGGTGATGGACGTTAGTATTAGTTTATGGTAACTTGTAATACACATTTCATTATTTTATTTGATAGGTTGAGTGACATTTACCAAATGTAGTATTTGGTATATGCCTTTTATTTTTTGGAAAATAATTTCACTTAACACAATCATCACTCACTTTTCTCTCTTTACTGTGAATCACTCTTCCTCTCCTCTCATCTCACTTTGCCGAGAATAACAAAGAACAAAGGGAAGTTTTTGTTGAAAATTTCTTCATTAGCTAGCACTTAAAAAGTCATCCAATGTGATAGGGAAACCATTCCCAAGATTTTGGAATTTATTCATCAAGCTTGGAGCTAAACATAAAAATCAAAAAGAAGCTTGGAGCATTTCAAATGAGCAAAAATTTTATTCTCAACACATCCACACAACCGATCAAAGTGAGTATAATTTCCACTATATTCCTTTGAGTATTCACACATGTTTTATGCTTAAATGATCTTGGGATTGATCTTAGAAACCCAACATGTCTCTGCTACTGTTATCTTCCTTAACTTCCTTTCTACTTTTCTACTCAAGAGTTCAGTAATTCTTATAGTTGAAAGCTTTATCTTTGGGAGTCCCTTTGGAAACTCTTTTTCTCGTGTGGAAACTAAGTCCGTATAATGTACCTTGTCTACTTAGAGGTGTAAATACTTCATGAAATTTATCACTCATGAAATTTATCTACTTCTTATTCTACACTTCATGACATCCCGAAAGATGTGATATACGTACTAAATCTCTTAGGATTTGAACTTAGGTTTTTCTCGAACTGGTGCCCAAGTGAATTATATTTTCTATATGATACCCTATGATTGTTTTTACTTCATCTCATTCTTCTCTTTAAAGATTTAATACTTCTTAAGACTTTCCAGATGGTGACTCATCTTATTATTGCTTTCACCCAATCACGTTTAACTTGTAAGGTCTTGACTGAATTTGATGCATAAATGCTAATATGGTCGTACCCACAACTACTTAAGTTGAATAATCCTCAATAATAGCACTTGGTCTATATGGGGGATTTATACCAATCTAGTCATTAAGAAGTATATCTGTGCCTAAGTAATATTAGTGTCATGTGACCTCAATGAATATGTATCTGAACTCTTCTCAGCTAGCGCCCTCACATCTCTAAAGATACTTGTGCCTCATATAATTAGGTTTCTTCATGTTCTGCTTTAACTCTAGGATAAATATATACAATATTAATCCATGTCGCTATTAAAAATGATCGTACTTATACTTCCTTAGCTCCATATGCTCGATCTAATCTTAGCATTCATTCTCATAGTTTTAACTATTTAACTATCTATTTGTCCTCGCTAAGCTTCAACTGCATATCAGCTCCGTTCTTCCAATTCTCTTCTCTCTAACTATATGTGGGGCATAGAACCTCATAGTTCATGAACAAGCTCTTTATATGCTCTAAGTTTACCATCACTATTTTCTGATATCTATTAACTCCAAGATATTGATTCTTGACATATCGATGATAGACTTCTTTGGTTGGCTAACATTTATGGGATAAATCGTTGTCATGTCCATTATATGTATACTAGTACATAATAGGTAATTAAAGCTTTAAAGTAAATTATATGTCCTTATTATTATAGTCGATAGTGACGATCTGATTTTTGGTTAACGTCCATACTCAGTTTCTTTGATTCTTTACAAATCACGTTCTCCATAATTTATTTTAGATCGTATTGTTCCTTGTTCCTAACTAGGTTCATTGCGTGGGAAACTTATGGGTTATACTCGTTACCTTCCTTTCGTTTCCTATTTAATAGAATTTCAGTCTTATTCCAATATTGAGAAACCTTGCTGTTATGCACTTCTATCACTGTCTATCTTGTATCTTCCATATCGTCGTCTTACCTTGACAATTCCACCTCCAAACCATTTACTTAAATGATTCTTGTGTATATAAGAAGGTTAGTGGGAGCGCACTGACAATGAATGTCCTAAGTAATGATGACATATCATTTCTTGGAAATGATATTCCCATAAAACAGTCGGTGAAAGCTTGGCTTTCATGAAAATTCTCCGTAGAATTCTTGGGAGAAACAACCTTTATTCTAGGAATAAAGATCTACTGGGATAAATCTAAAGTTTTTTGCACTCTCCGAGAACTTGTACATTGAAACACATGTACGCGACCTGGTGTCTCATATGCTTTGAGCATATGGAGTCACAATCGGGCCAATCCAAGTGATAGTCACTGGATTGATTTTAAGAACATCCTTAAGTATCTTAGACGAACTAAGGATGCTTTCTTATACTATGGAGAAAGAAAACTTGAAGTGAGTGGGTTCACCGTTGCAAGTTTCCCAACCGATATAAACGACTATAAGTCGTAACAAAGGTACTATACAGTTTGAATAACGGAATAGTAAGCTGGAAATCTTCCAAGCAAGATACTGTTACCTAATAAACAACAAAAGCGGAATATTGCTGCAGCTGAGGCAGCAATAGAAGCCTTTTGGATCGATAATAATCCTAATTAGATTAGGAGTAGTTCTGTTAGCAGCTGAGCTAGGCTACAGCACAGGCTAAAGAATTAATGGTCTCATTAACGATCCAGATATATACTTCAAATATTCATCTGATTCGTTCGGATCATATATCGTGGCGATGTGATGATCGAATAAATCGCATCAGATGATAACCATGCAAATCCGCTGACGAAAGCATTTCTCAGTAGAAGTTTGAACGAACTGTACATAGTTCGGGTGTAGGACACTTGAGTGATTGGCTATAGGCCAAGTGGGAGATTGTTGGACAATTATGACCCATAGCATCACTTTTTGTACATATCATGGTGTTGTTGTACAAATCAACTATGTGACAAAGGAAATTGCCCTTTTATCATTTGTAATTAGATTACCAAGATGTATAAATGATGAAAGGTCAATATGATTAGTTCCAGATTGAGATGATATGAGACAGTATCAATCCACAAAGGTTTAATCATTAAATATCCCTAGTCAGAGTATTATCGAGATTGGACATCGATAATGCGTAAAAGACTAGTATTACACTTGTGCGCGTTGTGGGAGCATAACGGCATAGTTCTCATATATTTGGGTATAGGATACTCATGCAAGTGTAATAGGAGGTTGTGTTTACCGATGGTACGGGAACAGCTTCGCTCTGGATAGACCCCTCGGAATTCCATTGGTAGTATGACTATGTGTCTATGGAAGTCCGAATCAGGGTAAGTGTATTTGGTCTTAACCTGAGACTTGCACCGCTAATACTTGCGACAATCAATATACTTTGGTTTTGGTCATCCAGGGCTTTAACAGGTTCTGTGTACGCCTCTTCTGGGTATATTGAGAATTTTAGTGTATTGGGTGTGATGTCGAGATGGAAGTATCACTCCAGTCATAGTGGAGATGATGATCACGTAGGATACGGAACTGGTGCTCTTTAGTACTGCAGTCATCGGGATAATATGACTAGGTCATGATTATCCGATTATAGAGACTAGTTACCAGAGATCCGATATGTGCTTCGTACGGGGCAGACACAATTCCAGCCCCAGGCCTAGCACGTGACATCCGATGCTGGATCGAAATACGCAATACTACGTATATTACGCCTGATATAGATCACATATTCCTTTAAGAATATTTCTGGAGAATTGGGTAGACACGGTGCTTTGCTAGAAGCCAACCATGTCTTGTAAATCGATAAAAACCTAGTACTAGGTACGTACTTGTTCAGATAGTCCGACGACCGGATTTACTGCCAACATATCCGGGGATCCGAAGATTCATCGATGACGTATGACTCGCACATTATTAATCTGGGATTAATTAGATAAGAGAGAATTTATCTAGGATTAATTACGGAGATATTTTATCTGGGATAAAATATTATTTAAAGAGAGAGAACGATTAATTTGGAATTAATCGATAAAATAATATATTCGATATATTATACGAAATTGGATTTCGACGCGGAATTAAAATTAGATTTTAATTCGGGCAAACGAGTTAATTTAGAATTAATTCGCTAGCCACGTGAATAGTAATTTTGCTAGGCATAATTATTTAATTAAATTTGATTTAATTACGTCGCAACGAAAAATTTGTTAATTCGGAATTAACGAACCCGAGCCCGGGAGTGTTTGCGGGCCCACTCGCATTTCGAATTCAAGTGCGGCCCTCAAGTCACATCTAGCGTCAAATCACTAGTCAATCAAGTGATGGAAGTCACATCACTTATTTTGGCTCCAAAATATTGTTTGACCTTTTGAAAGGATATACACAATTTTTGAAAACCATTTTTATTATTAGTTTTTGGAAAACTAAAATACACAACACACTCTTCTCTCTCATTCTAACACACACGGTTTTGGAACCCATTTTTCCCTCCTCTCCCTCTCGGCTTTTGAAGTCAATTTTCTCTCTAATCTCTTGGCTAGGCCGAGAATAAGAAGGAACATAAGGAAGATTTGTGGCAAATTTTCCAATGCTATCACATGAAGAGTCATCCAATGTGATAGGGAAACAAACCCTTGAGCATGGAATCACCATTTGTAAAGCTTGGAGCTTGGAGCATCAATGGAGGGCATGGCCGAAAACTTGGAGCATAATTTTTGGGGTTGGCCAAGAGCTTCCATGGAGGAGCAAAAGATTTTGTGTTCATCGCATCAAAATCCGATCAATGTAAGTATGATTCCGCCATACCTCTTATTGTATTCACACATGTTTCATTGCTTGAATCGATCCCGGGACTATAGTAGAAACCCAACATGTTTTATGCTTAAATGATCTTGGGATTGATCTTAGAAACCCAACATGTCTGCTACTGTTATCTTCTTTAACTTCCTTTCTACTTTTCTACTCAAGAGTTCAGTAATTCTTATAGTTGAAAGCTTTATCTTTGGGAGTCCCTTTGGAAACTCTTTTTCTCGTGTGGAAACTAAGTCCGTATAATGTACATTGTATACTTAGAGGTGTAAATACTTCATGAAATTTATCACTCATGAAATTTATCACTCATGGAATTTATCTACTTCTTATTCTACACTTCATGACATCCCGAAAGATGTGATAGAAGTACTAAATCTCTTGGGATTTGAACTTAGGTTTTTCTCGAACTGGTGCCCAAGTGAATTACATTTTCTATCTGATACCCTATGATTGTTTTTACTTCATCTCATTCTTCTCTTTAAAGATTTAATACTTCTTAAGACTTTCCAGATGGTGACTCATCTTATTATTGCTTTCACACAAGTACACTTAACTTGTAAGGTCTTGACTGAATTTGATGCATAAATGCTAATATGGTCATACCCACAACTACTTAAGTTGGATCATTAATCCTCAATAATATCACTTGGTCTATATGGGGGATTTATACCAATCTAGTCATTAAGAAGTATATTCGTGCCTAAGTCATATTAGTGTCATGTGACCTCAATGAATATGTATCTAAACTCTTCTCAGCTAGCGCCCTCACATTACTAAAGATACTTGTGCCTCATATAATTAGGTTTCTTCATGTTCTACTTTAACTCTAGGATAAATATATACAATAGTAATCAATGTCGCTATTAAAAATGATTGTACTTATACTTCCTTAGCTCCATATGCTCGATCTAATCTTAACATTCATTCTCATAGTTTTAACTATCTATTTGTCCTCGCTAAGCTTCAACTGCATATCGGCTCCGTTCTTCCAATTCTCTTCTCTCTAACTATATGTGTGTTGGACAATTATGACCCATAGCGTCACTATTTGTACAGATCATAGTGTTGTTGTACAAATTAACTATGTGACAAAGGAAATTGCTCTCTTATCATTTGTGATTAGATCACCTAGATGTATAAATGATAAGAGGTCCCTATGATTAGTTTTGGATTGAGATGATATGAGACAGTATCAGTCTTCGAAGGTAGACCCGGCCACGGTTCCGGTTCGGAACCGGAACCGAACCGGTTGGAACCGGAAGGTTCCGATTCCAACCGGTTCCGGAATCGAACCGGTCCGAACCGGTGGAACCGTACGGTTCCACCGGTTCGGACGGTTCCAACCGGAACCGAACGGTTCCGGTTGGAACCGTCGAGTTCCTGTTGGAACCGTAGGGTTCCAACAGGAACCCTACGGCCCCCAACGGCTACTGCCTAATTCCCCCAACGGCTAGTGCCGTTGGGGGATGCAGGGAGCCGTTTGGCTCCTTGCCAAAAAAAAATTAAAAAAATTAAAAAAAAAATATTTTTATTATATAAAATAAAAATTACTAATGTACCCCTAATAACGGTAATAAAACGGTTATATTTAGGGGCATTTTTGGTATCAAAAAAATATTCATTTTTCATAATTTCATCACACCAAATTCTCAACTCTCTCGTTTTCTATAAATCTCTTATTCGCAATTATTCAATTTTCTTATTTTTCAACCTAATTTCTCAAACGAAAAATGGCAAGCTCATCTGAGAACATTATGTCAAATATGCCAACCCAAGAGAGCGGCCCTAGTGTCAGTGCACAATCACGGAGAAGAGAAGTTAAGGCTCGGTCCTCGGATATTTTCAAAATTCATTTTACTTTGGAACGCCTAGAAGATGGTTCACAACGAGCAATTTGCAACTATTGTGGGGTTATCTATAAATTTTCAGGTGGATACGGCAATATGATCAAGCACATGGAAAAACATCATCCGGTTGAATTTGGCATTGATACGACGCAGACTCAAATGGCCAGGTATGCATCATCTAGTAGAGGTACGAGTAGTGTTGATTTATTTAAATATTCTGATGCAAAAAATAGAGAAGAATTTACGAAATTAACTTGTATGGCACATCTTTCTTTAAGCTTTGGTGAAAAACTTCATTTTACTAATTACGTGCATAATGCTTTAAACCCTGCTGCATGTAGAATGTCTCGAAACATAACAAAACGTCATATTTTCAAATTATATAAAGATGGTAAAATTATTTTAAATGAAATATTTAAAGAGATGAAATGTCGTATTTCTATATGTTCTGATATTTGGAGTGACCATTGGCAAACACACTCATACATGGGTGTGACTTGTCATTGGATTGATGCATCATTTACCATGCAAAAAAGACTTATTGCATTTAGAGTTTTTGATGACCCACATACTGCACAAAATATTTATAGAATGATGAAGGTAATTTTTGATGAATATGGTTTAGTAGAAAAAATTTTAACAATTGGATTTGATAATGCATCTGCAAATACTGCATCCATTAATGATTTAAAATCCTTATGTGAACCAAATTTAGGGGGTCGATTTTTTCATATTCGTTGTACATGTCATGTCCTAAACTTATGTGTGCAAGACGGTTTAAAATTATTATCTCATTTCCTTGATCCAATTAAAATGACACTTAATTGTATTTGGTCATATTCTCAAGTTAGGAGAGAATGGACCAAGTTTTGTAAAATAAATGGTATTAAACCGATTAAATTTTCTAGAGATGTTCCAACACGTTGGAATTCTACTTATTTTCTTTTATGTCAAGCATTTCAATACAAAGATGCATTATGTAGTTTTTTTTCTCAACATGTTCAAAATATCACACTCTATCCTAGTCAATGGGATATTTGTGAATTTTTTTTAGATATTTTAAGAGTTTTTAATGATGCTACTTTAGTTTTTAGCGGTGTTTATTATCCTACAGCACATTTATTTCTTCTTGAGAGTTTGAATATTGTTGGCACTCTCGATGAGCATGTTGACAGTGACGACCCTAATGATCTTGTTTTGCTCGAAGCCATTACTGTTATGAAGGTAAAATGGCTGCATTATTTTAGAGAAATTCCTTTACTTTATCTTATTGCTGCTGTTTTTGATCCTAGATTTAAATTAGAAGGTTTGAATGGTGGTTTACAAGCTTACTATGGTTATTTAGGAATATTAGATGACATTGATATTACGAGCATAATGACGAAATTAAGAAGTGATTTAATTATTTTATTTAATGATTATATTGTAAGATATAACTTAGGAACATTAGGTCAATCTAGTAGTAGCGAACCGGTAATTCAAACAAGACTTAGCGCAGGGGATCGTTGGTTATTGCAACGAAATAAAAAATCTAGGGATACGACAACTAATAATCCTGAATTAGATAATTATTTATCTACAAATTTTGAGTTTTCTAATGAAAGTTTATGCAGTAAAAATTTTAAAATCCTTGAATGGTGGAACCGGCATCAAAATATATATCATGTTTGATCTATTATTGCTAAAGAGATCTTGGCAGCACCTATTTCCACCGTTGCGGTTGAGCAAGCCTTCAGCTTAGGAGGTAATATATTGGAAGCTAGGCGATCTTCATTACATCCAAGCACTCTAGAAGCAACAGCTTGTATGGATTATTGGACTCGAGCTGATCTGAGACAACAAGAAGATGCCCCCGATGATTGTGAAGATTTGTTCGATAATGCTTCTGCAACAAGTGCAAGCGGAACCGGAGCCGAAGGATCAACTGATAATGATGATTGATAATTGTAAAATTATAATTTACAAAGGGGATATGTCTAAAAGACTAAAACTTGTAATGGAACTACGTGAGCTTTGATTCCTCTCACCCTTTGAGGATACGTAGGCAACCTAAATTTTTAAAAATTTAAGCTCAAGCTCTTCAATGTAATAAATTTTTTTTATTTATAAATTTAATCTCATTTTTTTTTATTTTAATTAATTAAAAAAAAAAGAACCGAACCGAACCGGAACCGAACGGTTCGGTTCCGGTTCGGTTTTAGGTTCCGGTTCCACTTAAGTGTAGAACCGGAAACCGGCCGGTTCGGTTCGGTTCCGAACCGGAACCGAACCTCCGGCCGGGTCTATTCGAAGGTTTAATCATTAAATATCCCTAGTCGTAGTATCATCGAGACTGGACATCGATAATGCGGAATAGACTAGTATTACACTTGTGCGTGTTATGGAAGCGTAACAACATAGTTCTCATATATTTGGGTATTGAATACTCATGTAAGTGTAATAGGAGGTTGTGTTTTACCGATGGTACGGAAAACAGCTTCGCTCTGGATAGACCCCTCGGAATTCCATTGGCAGTATGACTATGTGTCTATGGAAGTCCGAAATCAGGGTAGGTGTATTTGGTCTTAACCTGAGACTTGCACCGCTAATACTTGCGACAATCAATATGCTTTGGTTTTGGTCGTCCAGGGCTTTAACCGGTTCTGTGTACGCCTCTGCTGGGTATATTGAGAATCATAGTGTATTGGGTGTGATGTCAAGACGGAAGTATCACACCAGTCATAGTGGAGATGATGTCACGTAGGATACAGAACTAGTGCTCTTAAGTACTGCAGTCATCGGGATGATATGACTAGGTCATGTTCATCCGATTATAGAGACTAGTTACCAGACATCCGACATGTGCTTCGTACGGGGCAGACATAATTCCAGCCCCAGGCCTAGCACGTGACATCCGATATTGGATCGACATACGCAATACTACGTATACTACGCCTGACATAGATTGTATATTCCAGTAAGAATATTTCTGGAGAATTGGGTAGGCACGGTGCTTTGCTAGAAGCCAACCATGTCTTGTAAATCCGTAAACATGTGGTACGAGGTACGCACTTAATCGGATAGTCCGATAACGGGATTTACTGCCAACATATCCAGAGGTCTCTTGGGTCGCTTCCCAAAGATTCACCGATGACAGTTGACTTAAACTAGAATTAATCTGGGATTAATTTAGAGAGAGAAAATTAATCTGGGATTAATTGAGGCTTTATTTAATCTGGGATTAAATGTGTTCGGAAGAGAGAGAACACGATTAATTTGGAATTAATCGGTAAAATAAATTTAATAGTTAAATTTGATTTTTCTAATTAATTTATTCGTATGGGCTAAAATTAATATCGAATATATTAATATGAATTGGATTTCATTATGAAATTAAAGTTGGACTTTAATACGAGCGAACAGATTAATTTAGAATTAATTCGTAAACGACATTCGTAATATATTTACGAGGCGTAGTCATTTAATTAAATTAGATTTAATTATTTAGCGACGGAAATTCGTTTAATCGGATTAAACAAATTCTAGCCGCGACAAACATTCGTAGAATCCATTTGAATTTTGAATTCAAATGTGGGGCCCACTTCACATGTGGTAGTTGGGAGGGTAGTTGGCATTTATGCCAAGCCACCAACTTTCCAACTACATTGGAATGGTTTTGGTGAAACCATTTACCCAACCACCTTGTTTAGGTGAAAAGGTAAATTGGTTTTACCAAAAGGCATCTCTCTCTCTCATTACACAACACTTGACACAAAAAAACCCTAATTGATTTAGCAAATGGGCGTGAGCTTCCTTTCTCCTCTCTTTGATTTTGTGGCAAAATCAACAAAGCTAGCACTTGTAGAAGTCTTCTAAGGTGATAGGGAAACCAACTCAAAGCTTGGAATCAACACAAAGGTTGGATCTTGGAGATCTTCATTCACAACTCAAAGCTTGGAATCAACAAATGAAGGATCTTGGAAACCAACTCAAAGCTTGGAATCAACAAAGGAAGGATCTTGGAGATCTTCATTCAAAATTTTAAAAGCTCAAATCCATTCAATGTAAGTAATTCCGCAACTTATAATGAATTTATGAACACATTTTCTTGCTTATTAGTTCCTTGGCATGTTCTAGGAACACTAACAATGGTATCAGAGCCAATTTTAAGCATGAAAATTTTAGGGTTTATGAGACTAAAATTTGGGGCTTTTTGTGTTTTGAGCATGATTCCTTCAAATTGATGCTTTGAGCATGCTTAGAATATGATAACTTAGAGTTATGCATGATTACATTTGAGATAAATTGATTGGATCAAATTTTTGATAATTCCTTAGCTTGGCCGAAACTGTGTAGCAGTGGACTGCATGTTTATTTGTTTTTGTAACATGGCATGATGTGTTTAAATGCATGTTTAAATGTTGATTGTTGGTTTGATTGGATTAGAATCAAAGTCAATAATGTTTATGTTAAAATCAAAGAGCATGTTGAGCATGAAATGATATGTTTTGGATTCAATTTGTGTTGAGCATGAAATGATGTGTTTTGGCTTCAATTTGTGTTGAGCATAAATTGATGGATTAAGCATGATTAATTAAGTTAATTGGTATTTTGGAAATATTGAGTTTAATTAATTAATCATGGCTAATACACTTTAATTAAAATAATTGTGATATCTGGAATATTATAATTATGTTAATAAGCCTTTATAATTTAATTGGGCTAAAAGTGTGTATTTGGGCTTAATGGGCTTGTTTTGACCAAGTTTGGTTTTGGACTTTTGGATTGGATCCAATTGGGCCCAAAACCAATTCCATGAAGTCCAAATACATCACTTGGCCCTTTAAAGTATTTAATTGGGCCTAATGGGCCTAAATTGATTTGTTGGCAATAGGGTGATTCCTATTGGGCCTTGGCATTTTGGGTTTGATCCATTATGGCCAAAGCCTATGCCTTAAGAATCAATTAAAAGCCCATTGGACTTTAATTAAAATGACATTGGATGTTATTGGGCCTTTGAGACCCATTAAGATTGGATTTGGAATCCAAGTCTTTAAGGCTTATAAGTAAGTGTAAATATTTAATTTAGAATTAAATTTGGAATTAGTATTGAATACAAATAAATTGGATTTAAAGTTGTAGTTCAATATAATTCAAGAATACTTACTTTGAGTATTTATTCTTAAACGAGTTGGACTCGCGCAAATCAAATCGTTGTTTGAACATTGGATGATCATTAATTCAAAGATTAATTAATTGGATTAGATTGATTGAATAACATGATTTGTATGAATACATGAATGTATTGCATGAATAATGTATATCGGATGGACATTAGAAGGGTGAGGGCAATTTTGGAAATTGTAATAAATTTAGAATTTATTAAATTGGACCTGCGTGTCTAGCCTTTTATCTCCCTATTCTTTGTATTTCTCTTCTCACCAATTCCCCTCAATGTAAATGATGTTTCTTTATTGTATTATGTAATTGAGTAGAAGTTAGAATAGTTCTAGCCGGGGAGAGGAAATTGAGTGATTTGTTCTAGGAACAATTTGTGACATATCCATCCGCATATCATTATTAATTTATTTATCGCGCCTTATTATGCTTTTAGAATGCATGCTTAAGGGTGTATGATGAGACCTAATCAAAGATAATAAATTGGTTGCCAATTTACGCGAAAAACCCTCAAAACATATTAAGCGTTTTTCCTTCCGTTGAGTGATTCTTACTCAAGATCCAAAGTTGGCATTGGTTTGTTGGCCAAAGTCAAGACCTTTGTCAATTGCGGATGTGTTTGAATCATGAGAGTTTTGTTCCATATCGGTGTCTTGTCCAAGTCGTGATTTGTTGGCCAAAGTCAAGATCACTTCTTGTCCATCGACATTGATTACGAAACTTTCCATGTCAATGGGTCCCGTTTAACTGGAATCATTAAGCTTGTTGTGCCAAAGCAAGACTTAGTTGATTCAGAGGAAAAAGGTTAGGAAAATATATTGGATATATTGGCATATATATTGTATATATGTTTCGGATTTAGATGTCCACCTACTGGATCTAGGAATTGGATGAGATCCAATTGATCTTAGAGATCTACCTAGTTAAGTATCATACAATTTGTTGGCCAAAGTCAAGATTGTGTGTTATTTAACGGGATCCTAGCCCACTAGGAAACAAGGTTTCCCGAGTACTCAACAGAGGGTTAGAGGCTCGCCGAAAATAGTGGGAGGCAAATATTAGATTTGCAATTTCGTTTAGATACTTGCCATACGCGCTCATTTCAATATTTCATCAATAAATTAATATATTAGTTGGACTAACATTTAATTGTTGTTTTAATTAAACAGTTGGACTGTATTCAAACTACTTCATTTATAGTTGATTATATAATTGGATTATAGTAATCAATATATTTGAATTTTACCGATCATTTATAGTTGATTATATAATTGGATTATAGTAATCAATATATATTTGATTTTAACCAATAAAATTGTAATTAGTTATATAGTTAGACTATAATAATCATTACATTAGATTGTACCCGAAATCGTTGATTGGATAGTTAGACTATTGGAATCAAGATAATTGAAAGATTAGTGTTTAAAACATAATCCTGGGTGAAAATGTGTTTGAACGACTTTAATTTTCAAATTGGGAATAAAATTTCAGGATGGTCCTGGAAACTAATAAGTTACTTTATTTGATAAAATAACATATTAGGCCTAAGCCCAAAGTTAAGCAAATAGTAGAGCATGATCTTTGGAAGATTCATGTGATGATAACTTTAGTGCTTAATCCATTATACTTGTCAAAAGGACTCCTTAATTTGCTAATCAGAACTAATGATTAGATCCTTAAAGTATGATGAAGAAATTGAAGGATCTTCATAGATCTATTCTTAGATCTTAGAAGTATTAAATTGCAATTAATAACTCTTGGAGAGTTAATGACTATTTTCAAGGAGATAAAGCCAAAGTTTGCAATAAGGCAAGTAGCGCAAGGCGGGTTACTTCTATATTCTAGAAACCCAAGGCTTGGCCAAAGGCTTCTGGATATAGAAAAGGGCAAAGGCAAAATCATTAATGTCTTCTAGGAAGACAAAGGACATATCCCAAGATGTTTGCTTAAACTGTTGCAAATGGGATCACTGAAGCGTGAATGCCATATGGACAAAGCAGACATGAAGGAATTGAAGACGAGCAAGGCTCTGACTTCAAATATGTTTGTTATAAATATGTTCACTACTAGTATTAAAATTGGATTTTAAATACTAAGTGTGGTACATAAATATACATTGATGTGCAGAATCTGCTATGAGCAGGATACTGACTTCAATTGAGATTAATCTGCGAATCAGAAACGGGACGAAAGTCGCTATTTTACCACATATACCTAAGTTTAGGAAATACCCTTTGGGTATGTGCTTAAATTAGGAAACTGTTATAATATAACTACTTTGACTAGAAACATTATCTCTATATCAAGTATAACTCGTTGCGAGTATACCTTTATATTCTAGAACACTAAAATGTTTTATTTTATAAAGATAATATTGAGATAAACACATTAGATTTGAACAACAATATTTATATTTTGAATATAAATAAATCTCGAACATATAACATGACAAACAAGTAGCTCAAACTGATTTGATCAGATAAGACTTATATGTGGTAGTGTTGTCTGGGACACATTAAACAAGACTCGTATATCCACACTTTTGAAGAGTGGATACTAGGACAAATTTGATTCTATTCAAATAATGTCTACGAATCTAGTTTATTAGGTAAATCACCTAAAATACCTTTTACTTGGTAAAAGTGTAAGTGCCATCGATATGTTAGCCCTCGTTCATAGTGACTTAAGTGGGCCCATATTTAGCTAGGCTAGAGGTGGATATGAGTATTTCGTGACCTTTACGGATGTGGCATCACATTATGGTTATGTGTCTCTTATGAAACACAAATCGAAAACTTTTAGAGTTTCGACACGAAATAGACAAACAGATCGGCTAAAGTATTAAAACCATCACGGTTTGACCATGATGAAAATACTTAAGCAATAAGTTTCTCAAATACATGAAAGAGTATAATATTCTTTCAATGAGGACTCCTCCTGGAACACGTCAATTTGACGGTGTGTCCAAACGGAGAAATCGAATTTTGTTAGACATGATAAGGTTAATCATGAGTCGCTCTGAGCTACCATTTTCCTTCAAAGGGATAAACATTAACAGTGCAATACTTATTTTGAATAAGGTTCCATGAAAATCTGTTAGAGAGAAATCATATTTAATATGAACAGGAAAGAAACTGGGTTTTCTCATTCCTGATGATTTGGGAATGCTGGGCATACGTTTGGATGATACCAAACTGGAACCCAAATTGGATAAGTGCCTAAATTGTAGGTTATCCTAGGGAAACCAAAGTATAGTACTTATACATCTCACATGAGAACAATGTAATTGTTGCTCGCCATGCGTTTTTCCTAAGAGGAATACCGATATGCAGTCGTAAGTGGGAGGATAGTAAAACTCGATGAAAATCGGAGTAGTACTGTTCAAGGCACCTAGTCCTTAATGGAACACAAACAGTTCATCAAGGATGAAACTGTACCACAATCTTCGAATACACAAGAACCGCGTTAGTCGGAGAGAGTCTAAAAACAACCTGGGAGGTATGGGTTTCTGATCTCACCTCATAAAGATGTCAATCTTATTGAGGAAGATGAACTGACTACATATGAGGAAGTGATACAAGGTATCGACTCCCCATTATGGCAAAGTGCCATGAAGTCCGAAATGGATTCCATGTATACCAACTATGTTTAGAGACTAGTTGATGTACCAGAAGGCATTGTGCCTATTGGTACTATATAAGTCTTTAAGGAAGACATACATGGAAGGCAACATACCAACGTACTAAGCTAGGCTTGTAGCGAAAAGGTATCGTTATCAACATTGTGTTGATTACAACGAAATCTTTTACCTGTTGCCACGTTAAATCCATTTGGATAATGCTTGCTGATGCTGCATGTTTCATTTATGAAATGTGGCAGCTGAACGAAAAATCGTTTTCCTGAAAAGGAAACCTTTTGGAGGATGTTTACAACATCCTGACGATTTTGTCGTATCAAAATAGGCAAACGAGGTTTGCAGGTTATTCGATCCATGTTTGGATTGAAGCAAGCATTAGGTTCTTGGAATTATCGTTTTGATGTAATCATAATGGTTTATGATTTAATTCAAAACGAGAAATGATTCTTGTGTATATAAGGAGGTTAGTGGGAGCACACTGAAAGTGACTGTCCTAAATAATGATGATATGTCATTTCTTGGAAATGATATTCCCATATTACAATCGGTGAAAGCTTGGCTTTCATGAAAATTCTCTGTAAAATTCTTGGGAGAAACAACTTTTATTCTAGGAATAAAGATCTACTGGGATAGATTTAAAGTTGTTAACACTCTCTGAGAACTCGTACATTGAAAAATGTACGTGACCTGGTGTCTCATACACTTTGAGCATATGGGGTCACAAACAGGTCAATCCAAGTGATAGTCACTGGATTGATATTAAGAACATCCGTTAGTATCTTAGAGAACTAAGGATGATGTCTTAAACTATGGAGAATGAGAACTTGAAGTGACTGGGATCACTGCTGCAAGTTTCCAAACCGATAAAAACAACGGTACTATACAGTTTGAATAACGGAACAGTGAGCTAGAAATCTTCCAAGCAAGATACTGTTACCGAATAAACAACAAATGCGGGTTATTGCTGCGGCTGAGGCAGCAATAGAAGCCATTTGGGTCGATGATAAATCTAATTAGATTAGATATAGTTCTGAAAGCAGCTGAGCTAGGCGTCAGCACAAGCTAAAGAATTAATGGTCTCATCAACGATCCAGATATATACTTCGACTATTCATCTGATTCGTTCGGATCATACATCGTGGCGATGTGATGATCGAATAAATCACATCAGACAATAATCACGCAAATCCGCTGACGAAAGCCTTTCCTCAGCAGTTTGAGCGAACCGTACATAGTTCGGGTGTATGACACTCAAGTGACTGGCTATAGGCCAAGTGGGAGATTGTTGGACAATTATGACCCATAGCGTCACTATTTGTACAGATCATAGTGTTGTTGTACAAATTAACTATGTGACAAAGGAGATTGCTCTCTTATCATTTGTGATTAGATCACCTAGATGTATAAATGATATGAGGTCCCTATGATTAGTTCCGGATTGAGATGATATGAGACAATATCAGTCTTCGAAGGTTTAATCATTAAATATCCCTAGTCGTAGTATTATCGAGACTGGACATCGATAATGCGGAATAGACTAGTATTACACTTGTGCGTGTTATGGAAGCGTAACAACATAGTTCTCATATATTTGGGTATTGGATACTCATGCAAGTGTAATAGGAGGTTGTGTTTTACCGATGGTACGGAAAACAGCTTCGCTCTGGATAGACCCCTTGGAATTCCATTGGTATATGACTATGTGTCTATGGAAGTCCGAAATCAGGGTAGGTGTATTTGGTCTTAACCTGAGACTTGCACCACTAATACTTGCGACAATCAATATGCTTTGGTTTTGGTCGTCCAGGGCTTTAACCGGTTCTGTGTACGCCTCTGCTGGGTATATTGAGAATCGTAGTGTATTGGGTGTGATGTCAAGACAGAAGTATCACTCCAGTCATATTGGAGATGATGTCACGTAGGATACGGAACTAGTGCTCTTAAGAACTACAGTCATCGGGATGATATGACTAGGTCATGTTCATCCGATTATAGAGACTAGTTACCAGACATCTGACATGTGCTTCGTACGGGGCAGACACAATTCCAGCCCCAGGCCTAACACGTGACATCCGATACTGGATCGACATACGCAATACTACGTATACTACGCCTGACATAGATTGTATATTCCAGTAAGAATATTTCTGGAGAATTGGGTAGGCACGGTGCTTTGCTAGAAGCCAACCATGTCTTGTAAATCCGTAAGCATGTGGTACGAGGTACGCACTTAATCGGATAGTCCGATATTGAGATTTACTGCCAACATATCCAGATGTCTCTTGGGTCGCTTCCCAAAGATTCACCGATGACAGTTGACTTAAACTAGAATTAATCTGGGATTAATTTAGAGAGAAAATTAATCTGGGATTAATTGAGGCTTTATTTAATCTGGGATTAAATGTGTTCGGAAGAGAGAGAACACGATTAATTTGGAATTAATCGGTAAAATAAATTTAATAGTTAAATTTGATTTTTCTATTTAATTTATTTGTATGGGCTAAATCAATATATCGGATATATTAATATGAATTGGATTTCATTACGAAATTAAAGTTGGACTTTAATATGAGCGAACGAATTAATTTAGAATTAATTCGTAACAGCATTCGTAATATATTTACGAGGCGTAGTCATTTAATTAAATTAGATTTAATTATTTAGCGACAGAAATTCGTTTAATCGGATTAAACGAATCCGAGCCGCGAAAAACATTCGTAGAATCCATTTGAATTTTGAATTCAAATGTGGAGCCCACTTCACATGTGGTAGTTGGGAGGGTAGTTGGCATTTATGCCAAGCCACCAACTTTCCAACTACCTTGGAATGGTTTTGGTGAAACCATTTACCCAACCATCTTGTTTAGGTGAAAAGGATAAATTGGTTTTACCAAAAGGAATCTCTCTCTCTCATTACACAACACTTGACACAAAAAAACCCTAATTGATTTAGCAAATGGGCGTGAGCTTCCTTTCTCCTCTCTTTGATTTTGTGGCAAAATCAACAAAGCTAGCACTTGTATAAGTCTTCTAAGGTGATAGGGAAACCAACTCAAAGCTTGGAATCAACACAAAGGTTGGATCTTGGAGATCTTCATTCACAACTCAAAGCTTGGAATCAACAAAGGAAGGATCTTGGAAACCAACTCAAAGCTTGGAATCAACAAAGGAAGGATCTTGGAGATCTTCATTTAAAATTTTAAAAGCTCAAATCCATTCAATGTAAGTAATTCCGCAACTTATAATGAATTTATGAACACCTTTTCTTGCTTATTAGATCCTTGGCATGTTCTAGGAACACTAAGAATGTGGGGCATAGAACCTCATAGTTCATGAACAAGCTCTTTATATGCTATAAGTTTACCATCACTATTTTCTAATATCTATTAACTCCAAGATATTGATTCTTGACATATCGATGATAGACTTCTTTGGTTGGCTAACACTTATGGGATAAATCGTTGTCATGTCCATTATATGTATACTAGTACATAATAGGTAATTAAAGCTTTAAAGTAAATTATATGTCCTTATTATTGTCGTCGATAGTGACGATCTGATTTTTGGTTAACGTCCATACCCAGTTTCTTTGATTCTTTATAAATCACGTTCTCCATAATTTATTTTAGATCGTACTGTTCCTTGTTCCTAACTAGGTTCATTGCGTGGGAAACTTATGGGTTATACTCGTTACCTTCATTTCGTTTCCCATTTAATAGAATTTCAGTCTTATTCCAATATTGAGAAACCTTGCTGTTATGCACTTCTATCACTGTCTATCTAGTATCTTCCCTATCGTCGTCTTACTTCGACAATTCCACCTTTAAACCATTTACTTAAAGTCATTTTCATATTCTTTTCTATTCTATTCTGCACCTGAAACTCCTGTGATCTATATCTTTGTCTTTTTATCCGAGGGGTATTATCTTTCAAAGGTCATTTGCCATACTTTATAAGATACTGTGATACGCCACATATTGACTTGTTTTTGGAAATATCATCGGGATGAACATCGTGGTCCATCATTACTTTTGTTTTCTAACGAGGGTTGGGAGGGTGGGGATTGGTCTTGAAGTTTTTTTCGGTTGTGGTGGTCTCACTAGCCATGCATGGTGCAGTTGCACATGCTACTCGTTTATAATCCTATGATTCTCTTATTTGCATATATGATATTGGGCTCCCACACTAAGGTACTACTCCTAGGAACTATCTGGATTACCTCATTCAACTTTACTCATGATTCATTTCCGACTAATGGTCATACTACAATACTTTCTACTAATCTCAGTTTCTTAACCCTCTTAAGTCATTACTTTCCTGGAAGCTCTACATCATCTTTGACATGTTAGGATACCACTACTAATACTTTGGTTCGGGTGCTACTCTCTTATTAGTTTTTTCCTCTCTAGGACGGTGGAAAGCTTTGTATAAGTTGTATACATTTCTTCTGAGGGTCGTTATATGTGTTGCTTACTCTGGTTCCCTACTCCTTTGAGTCTTTTCCTTCTTGAAGGCCATTCGTTCTACAATAAGGTGGGTTATCACTTCTAGATTCGGCTAGACTTACTGTGAATTCAAATCACTCTATTTCATACAGAATATTACTATCTTAGGGTTATTATCTAGGTTTTCTTAAATTTATTGGTTCGACCTTTATGTTGTTCCATTATATATTCTTCTTTACTCGTACAAATCTTTATTGGGCTCTAAGTTGAGGGGTGACTATATACATTTCATAGAGATTTGAGAATACTCATTACTTTTATTTGTCTAAGTTCAATGATGGTCTGGTTAGGTGTCTATACACTTAGTGGATTAGGCTACTGGTAAGAAGATTTATCATTCGTATTGTTGGAATCCGTATCGACTTTTCCATACTTTAGGGTTCCATAACTTTTATCAATTATTTTGAGGTCTCCATATACGTTACTACCTTTAAACTACGTTATCTATGTTACTATATGTACTGAACATCATTTTTCCTCATGTGTTCCTCTATATTATTTACTTCCATGACCAATCTCTTGGCTCTATGATGTACTACTGAGACTAGTGGTTTTTTTTCCTCATAGAGTTCTACTTTTATTGTAGGCTTCAACTACGTTACCTAACTTATAATCTGTACCGATCCCTTTTTCGCTAAATTTACGAATATCCAGCATGATGTATCCTAAAACTGGACAACTTGGATCATAGTCCAGCATCAATTTGAAACCTGAAATAAACATCACATATTAAAAGGACCTCAGGTCCATACAAAACAGATCAAATCATATCTTAAGGGCTCCGTGCCCACTTCATCTATCAACACTCAAGGGCTCTGCCCACATAAGAAGAAATCAAAATATTTACTCAATATTTACAAACAACGTGCTCAGCACGACAAATAAAATATTAATCCCAAATCCTGCACTCTCTAAATCTTATCACATGACACTTGCGAGGGTGACTGCCGCTTGGGTGATCCGCGTCTCGAGCATGACTTCCAAAACTGAAATGGTTGACGCACCTGGAAGCCAACCTACAAAACTAAAAAACTGGTTTGGTATGAGTTTTAAAAACTCAGTAAGTAACCACGCCAGTTTTACAGAAAAAATTCAGACATATCAACAGATTAACCAAATTACTAAGTTGTTATAAGTTCGAAATTATTAACTTATTATTATCCTTTATTCTTAACTACTCATGTCAAAATTTTCATATTAACATGTCTACATGTGTGTCAATCTCATAGATAGCATTCAAAGCACACAAAGCAAAGCTCAAATACCATAGAGTATATCGTTAACATCAATCTCACTTCAATAATGTGAAACATTAAGTCATATATCTACCCTTTATCACAAATACCCATATTTGAAATATCATCAAATCGATAAGTTAAATAAACTTCCTTCATTTTGAAACAAACTCTTTCAATTCAATGAAAACTTCCTCAATGGCTTAACATTCATGATTGATATGCATTCACACATACCGTGGCACACGTCTCTTATATAGATGTAAAAAAAATTCCCAAGTTTACACATATACATACACACCAATATAACTTAACAAACATGCATTATAACATCTAATACTTATATTAGCTTTCAAATTCATTCATTCATTCATTTCACATAAGCATACACTATCCATATATTCTACGAGTTCTACCATACACACACATACACGCAGTCACACATACAATCATCATGTAACCAACCACGAAGCACACATAATAATCAATACATCAAAGAACATACCATCAAAAAATATATACATATGGCTGGCTTACTTATACAATGCTCGAACGAGACTCATTACCTATCTTAGAATAAGTGTGAGATGAATTCTGTCCGAACGGATTCCTAACCAGCTCGACTTCTATATCACAAGAACATCAACCAATCAAACATACATACATGCATACATATCACATAACACAAACGCATCACACGATCTCACATACACATACACATACATTTCAAACATTTCTTATCATCCGAATCATCGTAGACATACGTATATACATCAAACATATGAATATACCCATTATTTCGAATTTCCGATACCATAACCTTTTAGTGTCCTCATATCCTTTACCTATTGATCATATACCATTTTCAAAACTCTTTTTGAAATGTTGATACGATGTCTTATCCATTATACATTTCCATTCATATTTGTATCTTATCAATCACACATTTTTATCAATCAGGAAATATTTAGCTTATTCCAACTCAATCTTTATACAACTAAATCGTATGCATTAGTCATTAACTAACTTATTCCAATAACACATATCTACACGTGTAAATACAAATTTAGAAATCATGACTTACTTCATTTACCAATCTTACATACATAAACACATGCATATCGACATTGAGCTTGTCAATTACATCACTTATAACATAGCAATAACCAAAAATCCGTACTTGTGGTGGTTGATTACTTAACTATACATAGTCACAATCTTCTTTCTCGATACCACCTCTTATCTATTCTCGTCTTAACCTAAACACTTCAATCATCTATATATATATATATATATATATATATATTTAAACATAAATCAACATTCAAGTACTCATCGCATGTGTTACTTACCTGGCTTCACGACCACTCTAGATCTTAGTCACATCTGTCAAAATAAATGGTGAAATGCCGTCAGAATCACGACTTATGAAGTTCTCGACTAAACTATAATGAAATCCCAGATCTTTCCGGAACAACCAAATCAAGTCTGTTTTCAACACTTTCAGTTCCATTACTCTTAATATATCATTACAAACTAACACAAGTCATCACTTAACTTAAATTATCGGTTTACCTATTTTTAGAAAATATTCCGAAAAAGTTTCTACAAACGCCACGGAAGGGTCCCAAACGCTCCCAACCTTCTCGGATTCAACTAAACCTGTGCGTAAGATCATAAATAACTCGTAACTATCATGAAAACCAATAAAAATCTTTATACACAAAATCCCACTTTTATCGAAAACTTACATATTCTATCGGATCAACCAACTCGTTATGTTTTCACTCAGATTCTACCAAATGCACAAATTCAATATACTAATACTCAATCAATTCAATTTATATCATTACGCTACTCTACAAAGCTATTGGATACATCCGATTATTTAGCGAAAAACTTGAAATTAGTGGATTTTTACCGGGAGGTCTTACCGAGATTTCGAGGGTATATACGCACTCCAAATGATCCCACGAACGCTCTGGAATTGATGGAATTCTGATCGGAACTACTGTTCACCATGGGTCACTATTCATATGAATCTTTCTCCATCGTTTCACGTGCAATCGAGAACGAATCAGAAAAATCATCATTTCCATTTTGTAGTACTATCAGAGAGCTTCGATTTGGCGGGTGGCTTGGGCCGTGAAACTAAGCGACGAGTCAAGATCGGGTGGTCGGGCTTTGAAACGAAGCGACGAGCCATGAAACGTACCTTTCTCTCCCTTTCACACCGTCTCTGATATTCTAGGGGTTACCGTCGGCCACCACAAGGAAGAGGGGTGGCCGGTGCACCCCTCTCGCTGGTCGGGCCGACCGATGATGGTCGACAGACCGCCGACGTGACCAGCTGAAATCGAAACGTGAAATGGGGTCTGTGGGGTCTAGTTGGGGATTTAGGGATATTATGTGATTTTTGAAATTTCTAGAAACTTCTAGGTTTATATAGTAAATTTTCAAAAATTACCACTAGGCCCCCACAAATTTGCACTTTGGTCGTTCTTCATGGACTATTTCTGTAATTCTCGAAATTGAGGACCTTCATGTGAGAATTTCAAAAAGTGTTCAACTGAGAAGTTG
This sequence comes from Zanthoxylum bungeanum, assembly GCA_019454045.1. Taxonomy (NCBI): domain Eukaryota; kingdom Viridiplantae; phylum Streptophyta; class Magnoliopsida; order Sapindales; family Rutaceae; genus Zanthoxylum; species Zanthoxylum bungeanum. The sequence continues at coordinate 460,905 of SKCR01026569.1, forward strand.
TTCATCTCGGAAAAATGAGTCTGATGGTTTAGGAATCTGCTCAATCAGAGTTCGTTTGCTAACGTTATAGTCGAATCATCAAAATTTTATGCGTATAACGATATAAACATGAATCTCGTAACTAGTTATCGAAACCACACGTTTTCCAATGTGACAAAGTTTTATTTTAAAATGCTCTGATCTATTTTCCAACACATAAACTCTTGTTTTCAAATAGAATCCCGTTCCAAATTCCAAACTTCAATTCAGAAATCTTCGATAACTATTTCGAAATTATTCGGGATATTACATTCTCCCCCCTTATAAAAATTTCGTCCTCGAAATTTTTTCTGTCCTTATTCCTGATCATTCGGAACTGAACGTACATACATTATCATCTTATCCTTATTCGAAGTCATTTCACTTTACACCTTTTCGAAAGTTACGTATTTCACACATCAATACAACTATGCTATTTCAAAACAAAACACATCGGATCATACATTTTATACTAATAACACATCAAACTTATCATCTCAATTCACACGCATTCATAGAAACACTCAAACCATTTCACACTCATCCATCAACAAGAAAAGAAAGTCGAACACAGATTCTATACATCCAATCATATACATCATCCGACACGAGGAACATATCATATGTTCTTTAAATATGAACTTAGTACGAATTTCATACTATCTATTTTATTCACAATACAAAACGAAACACCTTCATTTCACATCAGGTCATTCTATATTATATCTGTAAACAATATCGATATCAAAATCTACATACGTACATATCCCATCGCACATACAATTTGTATGGCTGATAAGGCATACATCGCCATTACAATCCTCAAAAGGTCCATGACTAACTATAAACTTACATACGTATTCTCATTACGAGCATAATATGTTATATCAACCAATACATTCATTGTTACGGCCAGAAGTGACTCATAATCATAATGCTCTTATGATATTGATAGTCTGAAATATGCCAATCTCTGTCATTATTCAAACTAAAAAACATAAAATGATCTCTTTAAAAATAATTTGGAAAATACATTTGAAAAACTTTTTTACTGTAAACAAAATTAGTTTCAAAATCCATTATTGTAAAACCATATCAAGCATCCAGTATAACTCAACTAGACGAAACATAAACAAATCGCGAGCACAGATCGGACAATGAACGAAACGATCTCCTGTCGACATAGGGTCGGGTCGGCTCACTGCAGTTGGGCAAACCCCTATACAAGCATCATGGTTAACATGTCATATCAAATTATAAAACTGTAAAAACCATATACAAGCACCGTGACGGAAACATATCATATCGTATAATATCATGAACAATGTCGAAATGCATCAAAATCAAAATATATTTCTTTTAAAATCAGTCTTTTCCCCCCAAAACATAAATATGTGTAAATAAAAAATAAATCTTTGATGCAAAGTTTTCAAAATACATATCAATCGTCCACTATTCAATCATGTCGATATGGTAGTGGTCCAGCCATCATAATCAAAATTGAAATATCTAAAAACTTTCTTTCTTTTCAAAAAAATTTTGTGCCAAAAATCAAATACCAAGTTTTCAAAACATGGTTCAAAATATCAATTCACAATTCAGACTATCAACATCATAGAATCTATTGTACCTCAAAACACCTCGAAATTCACATTACTTACTTATACATATACTTAAACTACATTCTCTAAACTCATACATATACATATATTCATAGTACACAAACATATACAGATAATCCAAATCACCCATATCAATCAAAATCACCGCACATAATACCATATACCAGAAATCAAATCAAATAGCAAACATAAGACCTATATAGTCTATTCACAATAGAAAACTTACTCAGACGATTGAATACATTGTAGCTAAAGTCACCGACACTTAAAACTTGCTCTGATACCACAACTGCAACACCCCATCAGAGGCAGGATGCTACCGATATGAGACAATAATGACTCATCTCCATAAGCCTCTAAATTTATGAAAATCTAGCATGATGTATCCTAAATATGGATAACCTGGATCACAGTCCAGCATCAAACTGAAACCTGAAATATCTTATCAAAAGGACCTCAGGTCCACACAAAACACATCAAATCATATCCTAAGGGCTCAGTGCCCACATCATCTATCAACACTCAAGGGCTATGCCCACATCATAATAAATCAAAATATTTACTTAATATTTACAAACAACATGCTCAGAATGACAAATAAAATATTAATCCCAAATCCTACACTCTCTAAAGCTTATCCCGGGACACTTGCGAGGGTGACTGCCGCTTGGGTGATCCGCATCTCGAGCATGACTTCTAAAATAGAAATGGTTGACCCACCTAGAAGTCAATCTGTAAAACTAGCAAACTCATTTGGTGTGAGTTTTAAAAACTCAATAAGTAACCATGCCAGTATTACAGTAAACAGGTCGTATATATAAATAGATTAACCGAATTACTAAATTATTATAAGTTCGAAATTTTTAACTTATTATTATCCTTTATTCTTAACTTATGTCAAATTTTCATATTAACACGTCTACATGTGTGTCAATCTCATAGCTAACATTCAAAGCATACAAAGCAAAGCTCAAATTTTTGAGATGTATGCCCTAGAGCTACATGTAATGTAAACAGTTTTATATGTTTTGAAATAAAATGATGCATTATTTATTTATCAAAGTGTTTCTTTAATTTTTGAATATTATAAATTATCTTGAATACAATAGATTACTTATGTGTCTTCAGACTTAGTGTATGAGTTTTATACACAAGAGGATTTAAGTCTGAAGTTAGTAATCTTAAATAGTCCATAGAGAGCAAACAAAACATGTACTTTGTTTGTGGTTTATCTGTAGATGCGGTCCATTCTATATTTGTATGGCGACCTTGATCCGGGATCATCCATGTAGAGACATGAGAATAGATGCACCTTGTATGATGTGATCACTAGGAGTGGACCCATATATAAATGACATTCTTATAATATCCGTTAAACAAAGAAAGTCATTTTGAACTACTAGATGGTCATATATGGATTAATCTTAATCCTAAATGTACTACGAACTCCTGTATGACAGACTATGTCCTTTGATTTACAAAGGTGAGGTTGGTGTAGCGGTCTGTTGTGAAGCTGAGAACGTTTTACATAGATATGGAGTTCACTCATTCTTGCGAGAAGTAGATGAGTATCTTTCTTAAGGGTTGATTCGGTACTTGAACGGTTAGAACGCTCAAGTATTTCTATTACAAATAGAAAGATTAATATTCATAATCGTTATGAATAAATCATTTATTAGAGAATCAATGGTACTTAAGGTAAAAATAATTAGAGGGATATAACAGACATGATGACCCAGCTTTAATTATGAGATACTCGTGAATGGTTAATCTATATGTAGTGACTTTATCGATGGACACCGACTTGGTTCGACTTAATATTTCATATGCGGCAACGAGAGTGCAGCTTCTGGTTTTTAGTGGAATAACCCGGAGTTAATAATTCGGAATATTTAATTAAGAGCTTAATTAATATTTTGAGATTATCGGAGCTCGGAACCGTAGGTCCATTTGGTCCCCGTGCTAGCTCGATTTACTATAGCGGATTTAGTATAATTGGATAGTCCAATTATATACTCACAAAGGTATAAATATTATTAATATGATTAATAATATTATTTTGTCACACTTGAAACTTTATATTAAGAGTTAATATATGGTTTTATTAAATATATGATATTTAAACACATGTTATTTAATTATATTTGATATACTTAAATGAAAGGCTAAAGTTGTAATTTCTAATTATTGGGTTTTGGAAACCCTTGATTTATTTTTGGAAGTTATAATTTTATAATGACATTAATTTCTTTATTTTTGTAACATCTTTGGCTTTATGGAAAGTTAATTTTGTTGTTACAAAAATTAATGAGAAAAATAAAATTAATCCTTATTTGATAAGGCTTGGCCGAATTTTCAATGAAAAAATGGGAAGGGTTTTATTTTATTTTGTAAAATTAAACCCTAAGTATAAAAAGAAAATATGAATTTTCTTTTCAAGGCCTCTCATTCTAACCCTAGCCTCCATCTTCTTCTTCTCCAAATCCTCTCAAGTTGTTGAGAAAACAAAAGAAGAAAAAAGATAAATAAAAATAAAATAACAAAAGTTGTTGTGTGACTTTATCTCTAAATAGTTTAAGGATTGTTTTGTGAGTCTTGCCCACACAAGTTTCCATTGGTAACGAGATATAGTTCGGAAGACTTTGTGGTGTCGAACAAATATTTTTGCTCATTGCCGCCTCTTTATGTTAGGGATATGCCTTATACCCAACTTGTGGATGGGCTATATATACATGTATTTGTAATATTTCCATTAATTAATAAAATGGCAATCTTTATTATATGTGTCTTACATAACTTATATGAACCATCAACACTGTAATAAAGCCCTTGGAGTAATAAGACGATGTCTTCCACGCCTTATGAGAATCATTACTCTTAAATATTCATAGTCATAGTTTTGTGAATAATCTGGGCGTTCACAAAGCGGAGAGACTAGCATGATGATATGATCCGCCCTTAAGTGGGGTAGCCAATCTCATAGGCTACTAGCGGAGATCCGTCCGCTTGGTGTATCACATGGATGCATGAGTTGCTCGTGTCCATCGAACTGACCACCGAAAGTTTTCATATGGAGTGTTTATCCCATGTGTCTGTGAGAACTTTCATGTATCAATTATATGACTAGTCCTTAAACTTGAGGTCTTTACAATCTTATGTGTGGATCAAATAAATTTGACATTCTCCTTCCCCGGTTCAAAAGATCCGGTCATAAGGGTATGATTGGGTCATTTGTTGAAACACATGAAGTTTGTAAAGATACAACAGAGAATCGCCATTCTCTCGGATAGTATTTTCTTATAAGAGTAGTATTCCAGTTCGCAGGTTGATATGTGTGATCAGTGTTTGAGACTGTGGCCATAGCGGAAGGATCATGTGAGATTCTTGGGTTAGCACGATTCATAACACTATCAACAACATACCTTTGACCATATAGGTAGACACTTTCCGTACCTTAGGTCAATAGGTAGGGATACAGTGAGGTGAGAGACCGTATCATATGTAAATCGCATACAGAATGGGTATATATATCTTTCCTTCTCATTTGGGGGCCTTGGCATGTTGCTAGATGTCAACCTTGGTCATTGAAATCGAACGACCATCTGATCGGAGGATAATTTATGTTCGATTAAATTATCACGATTCATTTCATGTCCAACTTGAGGGGAACCCAAAAGGTCACACACAACAAAGTCGAAATCAATGGTTAACAGTGCACAATACATATTTAACAGCATATATGATTGCTGTATGAATTGTTCATAAATTGTTCAATGTGTTTAATTATTGAACAAATCATTTATGAGGTTCCATAGTGGCTTAGGGATTGGTGAATAACGATAGGGGCACTTTGGGAATCGGAATTAAAAAAAAAAATTTAACTATTCACGTGAATAGTAATTTTTTTTTGGTTATTTGTTTTGAATTCCAATTCGGTCCAAACTCTTATTAGGGTTTTATAATCTCATTAAACCACTAAATTAAGATCCAATGGCTAAGATTAAATTGGCTTTTATCCCACATCAGATTTTTAATTAATTTTGCTGTCTTTGGAGCACTATATAAAACCCAAAGAATTCTTCACAAATCTTTGCACCAAACCTTTCAAATATTGGGTTTATATAAGTGAGCAACTCTAAAGTTTTAAGAGTAAGCCACTAATTTTGAGGATCCTTAAGTCTAATTGACTAGAGGAACCTCGAGTTAAAGGTTTTGAGGTATTTGCCTAGGCTAGCACCAAGGGAAAAATACCCGTGCACTCAAGGCGTAGTCTTGCCGTTGAGTTTTGGCTTTGGTGTGTGCATCTTTTGAGGCCACACACTTGGGTGGCTCTTTGGAACGTGGAAGAGCTTGCTGAGTTCGAGAAAATCTTGTAGATTGGAGGGAGGACTGGAGGAGTCTACGGTTCAAGTAAGTCTTTTTCTTTCTTTATTTTAATTAGAGTTCTTATGATAGTTAGCATGTTTAGGTTTATGTTCTTTGCATGTTTTATGAGTTTTATGCTTAGAATATATAGTAACATGCCTAGGCTTGTAGAATAATCAAAACAAATGGGTCTTGGGCAAAGGGAAAACGACATCATAATTTTAATAATTTTTTTTCCGCTGCGCACTCGCGGCCGCTTCTTAACACTTTACTTGGTGAAACGGAACTCGGTTTGGTTTCGTTTTAATCCAGATTTTTTAGGGAATATTTTGTGATGTTTTGGGGTTGTGTTGGGGCTGTTTTTAAGTGAAAAATCAGAACCAAAACACAGCCATAGTCCATGCATTTCAGGGGCTGTTTCTGTAGTGCGTTTGGGCACGAATCGAGTCAAAAACAGTCCAGTTTTTATCCGGCTGTTCGGGGCTGTTCGGGGACTGTTCCGAAGCTGTTTCGGGGTTGAAATTTTGTCTAAAACCTAAGCAAAATTTCAGTGGGTGTGGCAGTAGCATTCGACAATTAAAGGAGAAGGGCATGAATTTTTTTCAAGTTCGATCCATGTGCTTAAACCCTTTCCGCTGCGCAAGGAAAGCGTTACCTACAATTGGCATCGAGTGCAAGTTTTAAAAGTGTTCTTAAGCCTTATATTTTTCATTTAAAGTTATTGTTTTAATATGTTTATATGAGTTATAAATATTGATTTGCATGTTTAGATGAGTGGGCACAAAATAATATTAATATGATGAATGGTTATTGTTTTTCAAGTGGTGAGTGTATTTTGCATTGGTTGTAACTTTTTCCAGCTCTTATTTTAATGTTGGTTTTGTTTTTGGGATGTAAGGCCATAATGCCATTGTTTACAATTTTTGTAATTTATTTTCCAATGTAAAATTTCAATTGTTGTAATTTTGGAGCACCGAAGTCGCAAAAAGAGCCAACACCACCTTGGAGCGTGATTTGAAGGCCAAGGGATGCCTTGGGTATTTTTTGTACTAATTAGATTAGCATAGGAAAAAATAGGAGCCCGGTCAATGCAAAATAATTTTTTTTATGTTACATGTATGTTTGATTCGAAATGTTTGAATAACATGTCATATAGCTTAGGGTGCCTACTCTTGCATTTCACATTCCATAACATACTTTAGATGCATTATCATTATAGACATGAAATATGATTTTATGTGATTTAAAATGTTTAAATTTGAATAAGATATGCATGGAAAAAACAATTAATTTGATTAATTTATTTTAAGGTTTAAAATTTGAATTCTAATATATTGGGCTTAATTAGTGCATAATAAATTCCATTGGTATATAGAATAGAAACCCGAACCTAAATTCCATAACTGAATCCGAATGGATGGTCATATGGTCTGTACTCGGGATACAATTCCACGTACCATTGGATTTTATAACGCACTAAGATTAATTAAATAGTTAAATACAAATCTTGACCATTTTATGATTCTAAAATTTTAAACCAATTAGTATTCTAGTATTTTAAAGGTTAAAATTTAATAGGTGACTAATACCACTCTAATTAAATTAGTTTAATTGAGTAATACAATTAGTAGAAACTAATGGAAATTATGTTGGACAGTTATGACCCATAGCATCACTATTTGTACAGATCATGGTGTTGTTGTACAAATTAACTATGTGACAAAGGAGATTGCTCTCTTATCATTTGTGATTAGATCACCAAGATGTATAAATGATAGGAGGTCCATATGATTAGTTCCTGGATTGAGATGATATGAGACAATATCAATCCACAAAGGATTAATCATTAAATATCCCTAGTCATAGTATTATCGAGATTGGACATCGATAATGCGTAAAAGACTAGTATTACACTTGTGCGCGTTGTGAGGGCATAACGACATAGTTCTCATATATTTGGGTATATGATACTCATGCAAGTGTAGTAGGAGGTTGTGTTTTTACCAATGGTACGGAAAACAGCTTCGCTCTGGATAGACCCCCTCGGAATTCCATTGGTAGTGTGACTATGTGTCTATGGAAGTCCGAAATCAGGGTAGGTGTATTTGGTCTTAACCTGAGACTTGCACCGCTAATACTTGCGACAATCAATATACTTTGGTTTTGGTCGTCCAGGGCTTTAACAGGTTCCGTGTACGCCTCTGTTGGGTATATTGAGAATCGTAGTGTGTTGGGTGTGATGTCAAGACGGAAGTATCACTCCAGTCATAGTGGAGATGATGGTCACGTAGGATACAGAACTCGTTCTCTTATATGCTGCAGCTATCGGGATATTATGACTAGGTCATGTATATCCGATTATAGAGACTAGTTACCAGAGATCCGATATATGCTTCGTACGAGGCAGACACAATTCCAGCCCCAGGCCTTGCACGTGACATCCGATACTGGATCGAAATACGCAATACTACGTATACTACGCCTGATATAGATCACATATTCCTGTAAGGATATTTCTGGAGAATTGGGTAGGCATAGCGCTTTGCTAGAAGACAACCTTGTCTTGTAAATCGGTATAAATGTAGTATTAGGTACTTACGTGTTCGGATAGTCCGACAACCGTATTTACTGCCAACATATCCGGGGATCTCATGGGTCGCTTTTTCGAAGATTCACCGATGACGTATGACTCGCACTTTATTAATCTCTGATTAATTAGTAGAGAGAGAAAATTAATCTGGGATTAATTACGGAGATATTTTATCTGGGATAAAATATCATATAAAGAGAGAATACGATTAATTTGGAATTAATCGATAAAATAATATATTCGATATATTATGCGAAATTGGATTTCGAAGCGGAATTAAAATTAGATTTTAATTCGGGCGAACGAGTTAATTTAGAATTAATTCTTTAGCGATGTGAATAGTGATTTTGCTAGGCATAATTATTTAATTACGTCGCAACGGAAAATTCGTTAATTTGGAATTAGCGAACCCGAGACCGGGAGTGTTTGCGATCGCATTTGCATTTCGAATTCGAGTGCGGCACATAAGTCACATCAAGCGTCAAATCATTAGTCACATCAAGCGTCAAATCATTAGTCACTTTGAGTGATGTGACAACTTGTCACTTGATTGATTGAGTGATGTGAATAGTTGATGTGTGTGGTTGGAATGCATTTATTGCATTTTTTTGCCTCCAAATTTTGTGTTTACTTTTGGAAAGCTTTTACAAAATTTGGTATATGTTTTTAATTGATTTTAGAAATCAATTTCAACTAACATAACACATAACACTCTATCTCTTTTTCTCTTCCTCTCTCTCACGCCCACAAGGGGCTGGTTTTTCTTCTTCTTGTTTAAGCTCACTGTCTTGAGTCATGGAGAAGCAAAGAGTGATTTTTGTGGCAAAAATCAAGAGTTCTAGCACACAATGGAGACATACAAAGGTGATAGGGAAACCCACTTGTGAGCATGGAATTTCATCACAAAGCTTGGAGCTTGCATGGAGGACCATTGCCGATTCTGGGAGGACACCAAACAATCTCACTGCCGAGAGCTCAAGGAGGGAAGAAATGGATTTTTGTTCCTCACCGCATCGCCTCAACCGATCGATGTAACCAAATTGACGGTGCGTTGGACAGTTATGACCATAGCGTCACTATTTGTACAGATCATGGTGTTGTTGTACAAATTAACTAAGTGACAAAGGAGATTGCTCTCTTATCATTTGTGATTAGATCACCAAGATGTATAAATGATAGGAGGTCCATATGATTAATTCCTAGATTGAGATGATATGAGACAATATCAATCCACGAAGGATTAATCATTAAATATCCCTAGTCAGAGTATTATCGAGATTGGACATCGATAATGCGTAAAAGACTAGTATTACACTTGTGGCCGTTGTGAGGGCATAATGACAAAGTTCTCATATATTTGGATATAGGATACTCATGCAAGTGTAGTAGGAGGTTGTGTTTTACCGATGGTACAGAAAACAGCTTCGCTCTGGATAGAACCCCTTGAAATCCCATTGGTAGTATGACTATGTGTTTATGGAAGTCCGAAATCAGGGTAGGTGTATTTGGTCTTAACCTGAGACTTGCACCGCTAATACTTGTGACAATCAATATACTTTGATTTTGGTCGTCCAGGGCTTTAACAGGTTCCGTGTACGCCTCTGTTGGGTATATTGAGAATCGTAGTGTGTTGGGTGTGATGTCAAGACGGAAGTATCACTCCAGTCATAGTGGAGATGATGGTCACGTAGGATATGGAACTCGTTCTCTTATATGCTGCAGCTATCGGGATATTATGACTAGGTCATGTATATCCGATTATAGAGACTAGTTACCAGAGATCCGATATTTGCTTCGTACGGGCAGAAATAATTCCAGCCCCAGGCCTTGCACGTGACATCCGATATTGGATCGAAATACGCAATACTACGTATACTACGCCTGATATAGATCACATATTCCTGTAAGGATATTTTTGGAGAATTGGGTAGGCATGGCGCTTTGCTAGAAGCCAACCTTGTCTTGTAAATCGGTATAAACGTAGTATTAGGTACTTACGTGTTCGGATAGTCCGACGACCGTATTTACTGCCAAGATATCCGGGGATCTCATGGGTCGCTTTTCGAATATTCACCGATGACGTATGACTCGCACTTTATTAATCTCTGATTAATTAGTAGAGAGAGAAAATTAATCTGGGATTAATTACAGAGATATTTTATCTGGGATAAAATATCATATAAAGAGAGAATACGATTAATTTGGAATTAATCGATAAAATAATATATTCGATATATTATGCGAAATTGGATTTCGACGCGGAATTAAAATTAGATTTTAATTCGGGCGAACGAGTTAATTTAGAATTAATTCGTAGCGATGTGAATAGTGATTTTGCTAGACATAATTATTTAATTACGTCGCAACGAAAAATTCGTTAATTTGGAATTAGCGAACCCGAGCCCGGGAGTGTTTGGGAGCGCATTCGCATTTCAAATTCGAATGCGGCACGCAAGTCACATCAAGCGTCAAATCATTAGTCACATCAAGCGTCAAATCATTAGTCACTTTGAGTGATGTGACAACTTGTCACTTGATTGATTGAGTGATGTGAATAGTTGATGTGTGTGGTTGGAATGCATTTATTGCATTTTTTTGCCTCCAAATTTTGTGTTGACTTTTGGAAAGCTTTTACAAAATTTGGTATATGTTTTTAATTAATTTTAGAAATCAATTTCAACTAACACAACACATAACACTCTCTCTCTTTTTCGCTTCCTCTCTCTCACGCCCACAAGGGGCTGGTTTTTCTTCTTCTTGTTTCAGCTCACTGCCTTAAGTCATGGAGAAGGAAAGAGTGATTTTTGTGGCAAAAATTAAGAGTGCTAGCACACAATGGAGACATACAAATGTGATAGGGAAACCCACTTGTGAGCATGGAATTTCATCACAAAGCTTGGAGCTTGCATGGAGGACCATTGCCGATTCTTGGAGGACACCAAACAAGCTCACTGTCGAGAGCTCAAGGAGGGTAGAAATGGATTTTTGTTCCTCACCGCATCTCCTCAACCGATCGATGTAAGTATTCCACAACTTCCTCGATGTATTCACACTATGTTTCTATGCTTTAATCGATCCTCGGGACTTAGAGATTTCCCAACAAATTAGTGATACAAATTTTAAGAATTAAAATTGGTTAGGTCACTAATAGTGAACTAATGTAAATAAGAGTTATGATTTAGCCGCCATAAATTTATTCACACTAGTTAAATTAAAATATCAGATATTTTATAGAAAGAAACCTTAATTTTATAATAGTGAGTGGGAGAGGGATATACGACAGTATATCCCGCGATCTCCATTGTTAGTCCGAAAATGTGAGATTCAAAAGGCGCCTCGAGGCAGCTTTGCTTTCGTCCCCCTACGAATGGTGTCCTTATTGGGTCAATATCAGGTTTGGATTCCGAAAGGATAGATGTATCTTGTGAACTGACCTACCCTACGACGGTACTTCACTCGTTAAGTCCAAGAATCCCGAAACGACGGGTCACACTCACAAAGGATTAATTAACTGTTAATAAAATTCCTTGATCGAATCAAACGATAATTATTTAATATAGGAATAAGAGTTATTCCCGCATATATTAATCAACTGAGATTGTCTCGATCTATCATACAAGTACTTGACCTACCCTACGGCGAAACTTACTTGTGGGATGATAGATTTCCATGACATAGTAATTCTCTTAGGTTTCTAATTCGTTATTCATGGTTCATGCATCATGTTTAATTTTATTCCAATTTTGTTTGATGATTTCAATATGCGATGAATGAATGTTAAATGCATGTTTATTTTATTTTTCAGCCATGGTTTCTCCAATTATTTCCATACTCTTAAATGATAAATTAACGGGAGAAAATTATGTTAAGTGGAAAAGTAACATGAACGGTATTTTAGTCTGCGAAGACCCAAAGTTTGTCCTGACGGAGGAGTGTCCTCCCGAGCTGGCCAGAAATGCTGGTCAAGCTGTGCGTGATACCTACTAGAAATAGGTCGCAACAAATAAGAAAGCCTGCTGCTACTTGCTAGCAGGGAAGTCTTAGGTTCTTGCTGCAAAGCATGAACCTATAGCTTCAGCATCTCAGATGATAGAGTCATTGCAGGGCATGTTCGGGCAGTATTCGGAGCGTTAACAACATGAGGACATGGTCTTAGCGATGACTGCTAGGATGAAGGATGAGACATCAGTCCGAGAGCACGTCTTGATGATGATAACCTATATGAACACTGCTGAAACCCATGGAGCTCATATTGACGAGCATAGACAGGTGACCATGATCATGGAAACTCTTCCGAAGAGTTTCCTGCAGTTTAAAAGCAACTATGTTATGAACAAGTTGACTTTTACTTTGACCCAGCTGCTAAATGAGCTCACCCACTAGTCCATGCTTGTGGATCATCGTAAGTCCAGTGCTGAGGCAAATGTTGCCGAGTCTTCTAAATCTACAAAGATGAAGAAGAATAGCACTGGGAATGCTAAGGCTAAGCCCATGAAGAAGAAGAACAAGAAAGGCTCCAAGGATGCCAAGCCCAAGGGAAAATGTTTCCACTGCAACAAGACCGGGCATTGGAAAAGGAATTGTCCTAAATACCTTGCTGAGCTGAAGGAGAAAAAAGATAAATGTAAATATGATTTACTCGTTATCGAAACTCTATTAGTGGAGGATGATAAATCCGTTTGGATTGTTGATTCTAGAGCCACTAACCATGTCTGTTCTTCTTTGCAGCTACGTGACTCATGGAAGGACCTTTCTGAAGGTGACTACACCATGAAGGTCAGGATATGGGATGCCATTTCAGCAAGAACAGTGGGAGTTTCTAGTTTAAATTTTACAAATAATAGTTATTTAAATTTGAACAATGTGTTATTCATTCCTGGTTTTCGTAGGAATTCGATTTTTGTTTCTAAACTTTTGAATGATGGTTATTCAGTTTCTTTTAATAGCAATTTAGTTGTTATTGGTAGAAAAGGATTAACCAAATATATGCACAGGAAACTCAGAAAATAACTTGTATGTGTTAAGACCGTTAACACATAGGTCACTGCTCAACGCTCAAATATTTAAGGTTGAGAAACCTAAAACTAAATGGCAAAAGATTTGTCATGATGACACAAATCTATGGTATCTTAGATTTGTTGGGTTTCTAAAGTCAATCCCAAGATCATTTAAGCATAAACATGTGTGAATACTCAAAGGAATATAGCGGAAATTATACTCACATTGAACGGATAAGTGGATGTAGGAAAGTTCAAAAAATTCCTCTTTGAGAAGTGCTCCAAGATCTTCTTCTTTGATTGTATATTGATCTCCAAGGTTGATGAATGCATTCCAAACTCAATGGATGTTTCCCTATCACCTATTTTGACCCGTTTGTGTGCTAGCACTTTAGATTTTTGAAACAAAAATCACTAAAGAAGAACCCTAGGTTCACGCCCAAGTTGAGAGAAAAATGGATGAAGTTCACGCCCAATAGCAAGGAAAGGAGAGAATGAGTAAAGTCTTTGATTTTCCAAAATAAAATGTCATATACCAAATCCAAGATTTGGTAAATGTCACTAAATCTTTCATAATTAAAATAATGAAAATATGTAAGTCAAGCCATCAACCACTACCAAATACCATCAACAAAAAGCTAAGTGTTTGACTAATGATGTGACTTATTGTGGGCCCCACTTTAATTCAAAATCTGAGTGGGCCCACAAACACATTCCGGGCTCGGGTTCGTTAATTCCGAATTAACGAATTTTCCATTACGACTTAATTAAATCAAATTTAATTAATTAATTATGCCTAGTAAAATTACTATTAAAGTCGCTCGTGAATTAATTCTAAATTAATTCGTTCGCCCGAATTAAAATCCAATTTTAATTTCCCTTATGAAATCTAATTTCATTTAATATATCGAATATATTATTTAATTGATTAATTCCAAATTAATCGTTCTCTCTATTCTAGTTGAATTTTATCCCATATAAATTCTCGTCGTAATTAATCATAGATTAATTTTCTCTCTCTCCTAATTAATCCCAGATTAATTATGTTTGAGTCAAACGTCATCGGTGAATCTTTGGGAAGCGTCCCATGAGATCCATGGATATGTTGGCAGTAAATCCGGTCGTCGGACTATCCGAACACGTGCGTATCCGGTACCACGTTCTTACCGATTTACAAGACATGGTTGGCTTCTAGCAAAACACCGTGCCTACCTAATTCTCCAGAAATATTCTTTAAGGAATATATAATCTATAACAGGCGTAGTATATGTATTATTGCGTATTGCGATCCAGTATCTGATGTCACATGCAAGGCCTAGGGCTTGAATAATGTCTGCCCCGTACGAAGCATATATCGGATCATTAGCAACTAGTCTCTATAATCGGATAATCATGACCTTGTCATATTATCCCGATAGTTACAACATAATAGAGAACCAGTTCTGTATCCCTGCGTGATCATCATCTCCATATGACTGAAGTGATACTTTCGTCTTGACATCACACCCAATATACTTCGATTCTCAATAAACCCAGAAGAGGCGTACACAGAACCTTTTAAAGTCCCGGACGACCAAAACCAAAGTGTATTGATTGTCGCAAGTATTAGCGATGCAAGTCTCAAGTTAAGACCAAATACACCTACCCTAATGCGGATTCCCATAGACACATAGTCATACTACGAATGAGATTCTGCGGGGTCTATCTAGAGCAAAGCTGTTCCCGTACCATCGGTAAACACAACCTCCTATCACACTTGCATAAGTATCCAATACTTAAATATATGAGAACTATGTTGTTACGCTTCCATAACACACACAAGTGCAATACAAGTCTATTCCGCATTATCGATGTCCAGTCTCGATAATACTACGACTAGGGATATTTAATGATTAAACCTTAGTGGATTGATTGTAGGCATTGCATTTTCGCATGTGAAACCCGATGATGAGTCTCAATTGGAGGCACTACCTTTTTAGCTAAGGATATTGCGGGAAACGGAGGTCGGAAGGGGAAATTCGGAATAAGTATGTCATCAAGTTCATTCCACAAGTTCACTGTCTTCGTTGGTGCTGCGTTCGTTACTTCGTTCGAACCTCAGGCAGATTGCGGACGTTCGTGCCACGTTCTAATTGGCGTTCGAACGGAGTCGGTGTTTCTGGTTTTGCTGCTAGCCTCGCACCCCAGCCCATTTAGCCCCCCAAAGCCCATAAAACACATCCCAATTTAATTAAATTAGACATTAAATATTAAATAAAATATTTAAATCATTTACCAATTAAATAAAACATAAAATATAATCATACCTAATTAAGATAAATCAAATATATTAACTTCCTAACTAAACAAATCACATACTAAATTAAAAAGATGTCATGCCTAATTAAAATCAATCATAACAAATTAAAGATATTGACTTCCTAATCTAGCCAAGATTTGTCCCCCCTCAATCTTTGACTTTCCTTGCTAAACACCAAATCATATCCCCTCTTTAATGCCAAAATCTCTTCCTTGTGAGACAAGGTGAAGCCCTAGCCCTTCTCTATATAAACAACCCCTAATCTTAGCCACCCATCCTCTGGAATCTCTCTAGCTCAGACATACAATTCACACAAGAAATATTAGACATCACAAAAATCACTCCCTTCATCCTTACCCTCACATCACCGAAACTACAAGCACCAAAACAACCCCTAATCACCACCGAAAAGTAGCCCCTTTAAACCTCCACACATCACCGAAAATCACACAAAACACAGCAGCCTAAATCACTCCCAAAACAGTCCCTAAAATCCCTTAAAACGGTAACATAAAAGACACTTACAATCCTTGAAATAACCACACAAAACCACACCAAAAAGAACACACAGAACAGTCCATCAAGAACATCAAAACAGTCCACAAACAGTAAGCAGAGGACACAGAGGAAACGGCAGCAAAACCACAAGGAAGCAGCAGCAAAACGGAGGCGGAACAGTAGCTTGAGCGGCCGAACAGCGAAGGAAGAGGCAAACCAGTGAACCAGAAAAGTTGCGGAACTTTACCCCCTTCCGATCTTCATGAAACGCGAGTCCGAGAGACAGCTTAAAAGGTTAGACCTGTGGGTATCTTTCACACCTATTCTTATTTAATTTCTGGTCATTTATTTTGATTATATTTTCTGTATTTGTGGCATTTGTTGTGTGTATGATGTGTGTTGTGGGTATTGGATGAATGGAAGAGTGTCGTCTCTTGTGGTATATAGGATGGAAACCCAGACGTAAATTCCGTAGCCGAATCCGAATGGACGGTAGTGCGGTCTGTACTTGGGACACAACTCCACGTACCACTTGAGTAAACGGCACCTTCTATTGTTTTGTGTTGCTTTGGTTTATTTATTTCTCGTCATTTAAATTCTGTATGTTGCTTATTCCCGTATGATACGATCGAGTGCATGGGCTTAGTAAGTGCGATGAAAGGTATCCTAATTGGAGGGGTTAAAATCCTTCACCACGATGCTCTGCCGCACCGATTGATGTGTGTTCGGTTGAATGCGAGATACGTTCAATCGAGCATACTTAGTTTGATATGATTGTCTTTATTTTCGTATGCATGATTCAGTCGAGCGCATGGGCTTAGTAAGTGTGATGTGAGATCCCCTATGGGAGAGGCTAAAGCCCTTTACCATGATGCTTTGCCGCGCCGGTTGATGTGTGTTCGGTTGGATACAAGATACGTTCAATCGGGCACACTATGTTTAATATTATTGCTTTTAATTCTTTGTATGCATGATTCAGTCGAGCGCATGGGCTTAGTAAGTGTGATGTGAAATCCCCTATGGGGAGGGGTTAAAGCCCCTTACCACGATGCTTTGCCGCACCGGTTGAAGTATGTTCAGTCGAATGCGAGATACATTTGATCGGACATATTGAATTTGACGTTGTCATCTTTATTCTTTGTGCTCATAATGCATCAGGTCTGGTTCCGTTTGAACGCGTTCTCGGACGCTACATGAACGCGAACCTTCTGTTTACCGTTCGCACGCGTTCACGAACGCTACGCGAACGTACACACACTGTCTTGGTTTCATAATGCATCAGGTCTGGTTCCGTTCGAACGCGTTCTTGGACGCTACACGAACGCGAACCTTCTGTTTACCGTTTGCACGCATTCACGAATGCTACGCGAACGTACACACACTGTCTTGGTTTCATAATGCATCAGGTCTGGTTCCGTTCGAACGCGTTCTCGGACGCTACACAAACGCGAACCTTCTGTTTACCGTTCGCACGCGTTAACGAACGCTACGCGAACGTACACACACTGTCTTAGTTTCATAATACATCAGGTCTGGTCCCGTTCGAACGCGTTCTCGGACGCTACACGAACGCGAACCTTCTGTTTACCGTTCGCACGCGTTCTCGAACGCTACGCGAACGTGCACCACTGAATTGAGTCCTCTTCATTAGATTTAACGCATAGTTTTTCCTAGTAGCTATCCCCACATGTATGAATATGAACGTGTTTAATGTATTACAATTCATATACTTATGTCATGATAACATTTGAGTATTATTTCTTGCGGTATATCGGATGGAAACCCAGACGTAAATTCCGTAGCCGATTCCGAATGGACAGTAGTGCGGTCTGTACTTGGGATACAATTCCACGTACCACTTGGAAAAGTGCCCATATGTATGCTTGTATGGTTAATATGTGTGCTTGTGTTTTCTTGAATGTAATATGCAAATGAAGTTGTATGTTCGTCGCTACTTTGATATATTTTTAAGCATGCAATTTTAGATGTGAGATATATGTGAAATGTGTGCATAAGTTTTATTTTGTATATGAGAATTTAGAAGCATGATACTCTTGGAAATAAGTGTTACTTAAGCTTGATTAAATTATCACATAAATCCTTTCATTACAAGTGACATAAGTAAGGGACCATTCCGAACCCAACGGTTTGAGGTCTTCCCTTGCGAGGGGTGAGTGCGGCCTTAAATATTTGTCCCGGTTCACACCGGGTGGCGACTCCATGTTATTTAGTACTTCCCAACTAGGCCGCGAGCCTAGAACAGCATCGCCCAGGTTCTGTTGTCTACAGTTTGGCGACTCCACTGGGGATAGAGAATTGGCCCCGAAATATTGTCTTGTAATGTTTGGATTTATGTTTTAATTGGCCATGTCTATAGTTGATAAAGTGGGGGTTTAATCAAGGGCACTTTGAGGCTAGGTAATGGTTTGGTGTCTTCCTTCACTCACTACCTTTCTAGAAGGAAAAGCTGTGAGGACACCTACATGGCCATCTACTGTAGCCTTTGTGATGGACTAATTTGGAGGACTCGTTGTTTATTCCTGACACCAAGCGATAAGAGCCTAAGAGGCTTTGGGTACTTAAGTGAGCCTCGCTCCACCTTCCCTCTGGGGAATCTACAACGGGAAATCCATTTGACAGTCCGTCACACACCATAGCTCATTGGCACGTACCTTAGTGTATAAAAAGGGATGCGCTCACTTGGTCGCTTGAACCCTTGATGGGGGAGACCTAGTTGTGGGCTATCATTCGCCGGTGAGAGCCTTTGTCCATACTCTTGCAAATCCACCCATAGACCGGTTTGTATAGTTAAAGTAACAATTATTTCCTTGAGAATATGCTTATGGACCATCCTCATTTGGATGCAATTGGACTATTGTCAGAAATGCGGGCTTGCTGGGCCATTTAAACTGGGGCAAGTTCGTATCGTATGACTATTAGGCCCAAGGCTTCTGAAATGTTGATGGGCCATTATGTAAAAATTATTATGTTATGTTTGCATTATCTCCCTTCTATGCTTGTGTTTGGGAACATCATCGTTTGGATCCATTTGGACCATTTGTCATGGGATATGGGCTTGTTGGGCCATTTAAACTGGGACAAGGATGTATTCCATGACTATTGGGCCAAAGGCGTCTAAGTGTTGGTGGGCCACCTTGTGCTTGTGTTCGGAATATTATCATTTGGATTTAGTTGGGCTCTTTGCCAAAAGACATGAACTCGTTGGGCCATTTAAACTGGGACGGGTTCACTCTTATGACAGTTGTCCCAAAAGCTTCTAAAATGATAATAGGCCGATTTGTTTGAGAATTTTATTTAATTTAGTATGTTATATGTGTTGGTTTCTATAATATGTCCCAAGGAAAGATTAAGCATTTGAAATACAATAAATGAATATATATTTAACTTTGAAGTATGGCGGAATCATACTTACAATGCTTTGTTGATGAAGAAAATCAAACCAAAATGGAAGCTCCAAGTGTTGATTGATTCGGCCAAGAGGAGAAGAAGGTGGAAAGCTCCAAGCTTTGTGAATTCCTTGCTCTATGATGGTTTCCCTATCACCTCTTTTGATCCCTTGAAGGTGCTAGCCTTGCATGTGAGGAGATGTTCCAAACAACCACACTATCTTCAAGCTTTTTGGCAACCAAAATGAAGAAGATGAAGACCAAAAACTGCATGCAGTTTTCGGCAATGTGAGAGAGAGAAGAGAGATTTTTCTTGTTGATTTTTGATACCAAAAATCAATTTATATTTATGCCATAATATTTATTAAATAATAATAAATCTAGGACACAAACCATGCAAAGGCTTAGAGTGTCAAACACTCAAATTCCATGCATAACAATTGAGTGTATTATACACTATCACCATGCAATGCATTATTAATAAAATAATACATATAATGACATGTGTCATGTGGGCCCCACACGTTTCCAAATGAAAGTGGGCCCACGTGCACTCACGCGTTCGGGTTCGATATTTCCGAAATACTGAACTTGCGTCGCGACGTTAATTAAATCGAATTTAAATAAATAATCGCGCCTAGCGAAATTATTATTTACGTCGCTAACGAATTAATTCTAAATTAACTCGTATGCCCGAATTAAAATCTAATTTTAATTTCGCGTCGAAATCGAATTTCAATTATTATATCGAATATAATACTTTTACTGATTAATTCCAAATTAATCGTTCTCTCTCTCTAAATAAGGCACTTTATCCGAGATAAAGTTTCTCCGCAATTAATCCAAGATTAATTAAGTTCGAATCAAATATCATAGGTAAATCTTCAGGAAGCGACCCAAGAGATCTCCGGATATGTTGGCAGTAAATACGGTCGTCGGATAATCCGAACACGCACGTACCTCGTACTACGTTCTTACCGATTCACAAGACAAGGTTGGCTTCTAGCAAAGCGCCATGCCTACCCAATTCTCCAGAAATATTCTTATAGGAATATAAGATCTATATCAAGCGTAGTATACCGTAGTATTGCGTACATCGATCCAGTATCGGATGATCACATGCTAGGCCTAGGGCCGGAGATGTGTCTGCCCCGTACGAAACATATATCGGGCATCAAGCAACTAGTCTCTTTAAATCGGACAATCCTGACCTAGTCATATTGTCCCGACG